>CM035807.1:22018561-22366446 GCA_020466095.1 Chlorops oryzae | reverse complement strand
CGTATTTCCCTTTATACCTTCTTTTCGTATAGCCTTCGTATAGCCTTCGTATTTTTAGCCTTCGATCATGAACAATCACGTTCATATTGGAGCTCTTGCCGGTCCGACGGCTGGCAACGCACTGATGGAGCTCACGTATTGTCACGCTATTTATATGTTTTTGAACTAGAGGTCGTAGGCGAGCAAGAGCAAACACGTTCATATCAGAGCTCTTTCCGGTCCGACGGCTGGCAACGCACTGATCGAGCTCACGTATTTTCACGCTATTTATACTCTTTTCAAGATTGAACATAATGTATTTTTTACCTCAAATAAATGAAATTGTGCTCCTGAATGCCTTGATATCTATACCAGAGTGACATTTCCAACTGTATTGTAGCCTTAGAATTAATAAAGATTTGCAAAATTGATGCGTTTTAAGACATTTTGGGGTATTGGGTTTTTTATCGAAAAATTTGGACGTATAATACCCTTGTTAAAAAAAATGCAAAAAAATTTTTTTTTGCCAATTTTAAATGCAATAGCGTCTATTTGCCTTAGAATTAATAAAGATTTGCAAAATTGATGCGTTTTAAGACATTTTGGGGTATTGGGTTTTTTATTGAAAAATTTGGACGTATAATACCCTTGTTAAAAAAAATGCAGAAAAATTTTTTTTTGCCAATTTTAAATGCAATAGCGTCTATTTGCCTTAGAATTAATAAAGATTTGCAAAATTGTTGCGTTTTAAGACATTTTGGGGTATTGGGTTTTTTATTGAAAAATTTGGACGTATAATACCCTTGTTAAAAAAAATGCAGAAAAATTTTTTTTTGCCAATTTTAAATGCAATAGCGTCTATTTGCCTTAGAATTAATAAAGATTTGCAAAATTGATGCGTTTTAAGACATTTTGGGGTATTGGGTTTTTTATCGAAAAATTTGGACGTATAATACCCTTGTTAAAAAAAATCCCAAAAAATTTTTTTTGCCAATTTTAAATGCAATAGCGTCTATTTGCCTTAGAATTAATAAAGATTTGCAAAATTGATGCGTTTTAAGACATTTTGGGGTATTGGGTTTTTTATCGAAAAATTTGGATGTATAATACCCTTGTTAAAAAAAATGCAAAAAAATATTTTTTTTGCCAATTTTAAATGCAATAGCGTCTATTTGCCTTAGAATTAATAAAGATTTGCAAAATTGATGCGTTTTAAGACATTTTGGGGTATTGGGTTTTTTATCGAAAAATTTGGACGTATAATACCCTTGTTAAAAAAAATGCAAAAAAATTTTTTTTTGCCAATTTTAAATGCAATAGCGTCTATTTGCCTTAGAATTAATAAAGATTTGCAAAATTGATGCGTTTTAAGACATTTTGGGGTATTGGGTTTTTTATCGAAAAATTTGGACGTAATACCCTTGTTAAAAAAAATGCAAAAAATTTTTTTTTGCCAATTTTAAATGCAATAGCGTCTATTTGCCTTAGAATTAATAAAGATTTGCAAAATTGATGCGTTTTAAGACATTTTGGGGTATTGGGTTTTTTATCGAAAAATTTGGACGTATAATACCCTTGTTAAAAAAAATCCCAAAAAAATTTTTTTTTGCCAATTTTAAATGCAATAGCGTCTATTTGCCTTAGAATTAATAAAGATTTGCAAAATTGATGCGTTTTAAGACATTTTGGGGTATTGGGTTTTTTATCGAAAAATTTGGACGTATAATACCCTTGTTAAAAAAAATCCCAAAAAATTTTTTTTTGCCAATTTTAAATGCAATAGCGTCTATTTGCCTTAGAATTAATAAAGATTTGCAAAATTGATGCGTTTTAAGACATTTTGGGGTATTGGGTTTTTTTATCGAAAAATTTGGACGTATAATACCCTTGTTAAAAAAAATCCCAAAAATTTTTTTTTGCCAATTTTAAATGCAATAGCGTCTATTTGCCTTAGAATTAATAAAGATTTGCAAAATTGATGCGTTTTAAGACATTTTGGGGTATTGGGTTTTTTATCGAAAAATTTGGACGTATAATACCCTTGTTAAAAAAAATGCAAAAAAAATTTTTTTTTGCCAATTTTAAATGCAATAGCGTCTATTTGCCTTAGAATTAATAAAGATTTGCAAAATTGATGCGTTTTAAGACATTTTGGGGTATTGGGTTTTTTATCGAAAAATTTGGACGTATAATACCCTTGTTAAAAAAAATCCCAAAATTTTTTTTTTGCCAATTTTAAATGCAATAGCGTCTATTTGCCTTAGAATTAATAAAGATTTGCAAAATTGATGCGTTTTAAGACATTTTGGGGTATTGGGTTTTTTATCGAAAAATTTGGATGTAATACCCTTGTTAAAAAAAATGCAAAAAAAATTTTTTTTGCCAATTTTAAATGCAATAGCGTCTATTTGCCTTAGAATTAATAAAGATTTGCAAAATTGATGCGTTTTAAGACATTTTGGGGTATTGGGTTTTTTATCGAAAAATTTGGACGTATAATACCCTTGTTAAAAAAAATGCAAAAAAATTTTTTTTGCCAATTTTAAATGCAATAGCGTCTATTTGCCTTAGAATTAATAAAGATTTGCAAAATTGATGCCTTTTAAGACATTTTGGGGTATTGGGTTTTTTATCGAAAAATTTGGACGTAATACCCTTGTTAAAAAAAATGCAAAAAAATTTTTTTTTGCCAATTTTAAATGCAATAGCGTCTATTTGCCTTAGAATTAATAAAGATTTGCAAAATTGATGCGTTTTAAGACATTTTGGGGTATTGGGTTTTTTATCGAAAAATTTGGACGTATAATACCCTTGTTAAAAAAAATCCCAAAAATTTTTTTTTGCCAATTTTAAATGCAATAGCGTCTATTTGCCTTAGAATTAATAAAGATTTGCAAAATTGATGCGTTTTAAGACATTTTGGGGTATTGGGTTTTTTATCGAAAAATTTGGATGTAATACCCTTGTTAAAAAAAATGCAAAAAAAATTTTTTTTGCCAATTTTAAATGCAATAGCGTCTATTTGCCTTAGAATTAATAAAGATTTGCAAAATTGATGCGTTTTAAGACATTTTGGGGTATTGGGTTTTTTATCGAAAAATTTGGACGTATAATACCCTTGTTAAAAAAAATCCCAAAAAATTTTTTTTTGCCAATTTTAAATGCAATAGCGTCTATTTGCCTTAGAATTAATAAAGATTTGCAAAATTGATGCGTTTTAAGACATTTTGGGGTATTGGGTTTTTATCGAAAAATTTGGACGTATAATACCCTTGTTAAAAAAAAATCCCAAAAAATTTTTTTTTGCCAATTTTAAATGCAATAGCGTCTATTTGCCTTAGAATTAATAAAGATTTGCAAAATTGATGCGTTTTAAGACATTTTGGGGTATTGGGTTTTTTATCGAAAAATTTGGACGTATAATACCCTTGTTAAAAAAATGCAAAAAAAATTTTTTTTTGCCAATTTTAAATGCAATAGCGTCTATTTGCCTTAGAATTAATAAAGATTTGCAAAATTGATGCGTTTTAAGACATTTTGGGGTATTGGGTTTTTTATCGAAAAATTTGTTAAAAAAATGCAAAAAAATTTTTTTTTGCCAATTTTAAATGCAATAGCGTCTATTTGCCTTAGAATTAATAAAGATTTGCAAAATTGATGCCTTTTAAGACATTTTGGGGTATTGGGTTTTTTATCGAAAAATTTGGACGTATAATACCCTTGTTATAAAAAATACAAAAAAAATTTTTTTTGCCAATTTTAATGCAATAGCGTCTATTTGCCTTAGAATTAATAAAGATTTGCAAAATTGATGCGTTTTAAGACATTTTGGGGTATTGGGTTTTTTATCGAAAAATTTGGACGTATAATACCCTTGTTAAAAAAAATGCAAAAAAATTTTTTTTTGCCAATTTTAAATGCAATAGCGTCATTTGCCTTAGAATTAATAAAGATTTGCAAAATTGATGCGTTTTAAGACATTTTGGGGTATTGGGTTTTTTATCGAAAAATTTGGACGTATAATACCCTTGTTAAAAAAAATCCAAAAAATTTTTTTTTTGCCAATTTTAAATGCAATAGCGTCTATTTGCCTTAGAATTAATAAAGATTTGCAAAATTGATGCGTTTTAAGACATTTTGGGGTATTGGGTTTTTTATCGAAAAATTTGGACGTATAATACCCTTGTTAAAAAAAATGCAAACAAATTTTTTTTTGCCAATTTTAAATGCAATAGCGTCTATTTGCCTTAGAATTAATAAAGATTTGCAAAATTGATGCGTTTTAAGACATTTTGGGGTATTGGTTTTTATATCGAAAAAGTTGGACGTATAATACCCTTGTTAAAAAAAATCCAAAAAAATTTTTTTTTGCCAATTTTAAATGCAATAGCGTCTATTTGCCTTAGAATTAATAAAGATTTGCAAAATTGATGCGTTTTAAGACATTTTGGGGTATTGGGTTTTTTATCGAAAAATTTGGACGTATAATACCCTTGTTAAAAAAAATCCAAAAAATTTTTTTTTTGCCAATTTTAAATGCAATAGCGTCTATTTGCCTTAGAATTAATAAAGATTTGCAAAATTGATGCGTTTTAAGACATTTTGGGGTATTGGGTTTTTTATCGAAATATTTTGACGTATAATACCCTTGTTAAAAAAAATGCAAAAAAAATTTTTTTTGCCAATTTTAAATGCAATAGCGTCTATTTGCCTTAGAATTAATAAAGATTTGCAAAATTGATGCGTTTTAAGACATTTTGGGGTATTGGGTTTTTTATCGAAAAATTTGGACGTATAATACCCTTTTCGTCTGATTCACCGGCGAACAGGAAAAACAGAAGGTGGATGCCAAAATTTCAAGTGCTTATATCTCGGAAACTACTGAGAGTTTTCGGGTTTTGAAAATTTTGGTTTTTTCGTTATTTTTTGAAGTTTTTTAGAACGAAGTTCTTTATGAAACGATAGCGACAGGGGACCTAGTCGAGAAAAAGTGAAAAACCGCTATAAAATCCGCGTTACCTAAATTGAAGTTCGCAAAAAAGGGTATAATAACCTTTGCAAAAAGAAAGAAATATACATATATTTACGTAAAATGACTTCCTGATGCGGCCGAGATATTATACTTTTTTAGGCGACACTTATTTCCGACGATATCCCGAAAAAACAATTAATTATTAAATTCAGAAACTACACAGACATATACAAGCATAAATGCATTCAAACAAAACAAAGCAATATGTGGTGCTGCCAGACTGAACGTTTTCAGAATAACTCCGATTAGTAGGTTTTTACAAATATATAAGGGCATTTTAGGTAGCTTATAATTTTTTTGCGCTATCAAAGTATACGTCAATTCGTACATAATTTAAACATAATCAAAATCATCGTCTGTACTCCGGGGGCTGCGGATGTAATATCGGTGTGAAAAATATCGATACTTTAAAACATCTTTATGTATGATAATTCGCATTTTCGAGACTATCTCATTTGCGATGGAAAACCCTTTACACGTATGCTTTTTCAGTTCCAGTATATTCTGCTTATCTAACTTAGCACTTTGAGGGCTCAACGCTGTTAAAGTAAATTGAAAGGAAGTAACGAACTCACTACTTTGAAGAAAGGAAATCAGAGTTGAAATTTCGATGACAGGTTGACAGAAATACAGGAAATGTGTGACTTAAATGCAACCCTGTGAGTCCGATTACTTGTAATAAGCGTATGCGTTCAAGTAGCGAAAGTAATTCAAAGTACTTATTTGTTTTTATACCCAGCGTAAGCAACGTATATTGCGGTATCTTGTAACAGCCAGAATAACGCTCCGTAGATATAGACATATATATATATATATATTCTTGATCAGGATCAAAAATTCGATTTAGACATGTCCGTCTGTCCGTCCGTCCGTGTCCGGATCTCCTCCGAAACGGCTGGACCAATCAAGTCGAAATGTGGCACACAGGTATATCGGGGTCCGAGTATGATCCTAACTAAAAATGGAAGACATCCGCTCACTGCCACGCCCACAAATGAATTTAATGTGTTTTCAGTAAAATGCTTGTAACTTGCGAACCACTCAACACATTTCGTTGATATTTGGTGTACTGGTAAACTACAAAAAGGGACATATCCTGGAAAAAAATGGACGCCGCCCTCCGTGAGCCACGCCCACAAATAAGGGCTTATCGTAACTTGTGAAGTAAAAGGCGTAGAAGCTTCAAATTCGCAACATAGGTTGACAAAGGCAAATGAAAGGTGTAGGAACAAAAATTTATGTAGCCCGCCCACTGCCACGCCCACAAATGGAGAATTTTCGTAACTTCCGAAGTAAAAGGCATAGAAGCTTCAAATTCGCAACATAGGTTCACCAAGGCGAATGAAAGGTGTAGGAAAAAATTTTATTTGGCCCGCCCACTGCCACGCCCACAAATGAAGATTTTTCGTAACTTCCGAAGTAAAAGGCGTAGAAGCTTCAAATTCGCAACATAGGTTCACCAAGGCGAATGAAAGGTGTAGGGAAATAATTTATGTGGCCCTCCCACTGCCACGCCCATAAATAGAGAAGCAAAACATAGTGCGCTCATAACGTCGGGACGCTGGGTATTTCAAAGTCGGGCTTGACCGAATTTAGCTTTCTTACTTGTTTGTTAATAAAATTAATATTTGGACGGCGTTCTTTTAAGAATTCAAGTGTTGTTAAAGACATTCTGATATGTTACTCAAAAATACAGCAAAAAATATCGGGTGGGTGCGTTTTTCGCGTAAAGGGCTCTACGCTCTAAAGCAGCAAGTAAATTTCCTATACCAAACACATGTAGAAAAAACAAAGAAGTACTTTGGCTTACTTTCGCTACTTGAACGCATACGCTGTATTACAAGTAATCGGACTCACAGGGTTGCATTTAAGTCACACATTTCCTGTATTTCTGTCAACCTGTCATCGAAATTTCAACTCTGATTTCCTTTCTTCAAAAGAATGAGCTCGTTACTTCCTTTCAATTTACTTTAACAGCGTTGAGCCCTTAAGTGCATAAAATTGTCTGGAAAATAATTGAATGCAGCTAAGCAGAATACACTGTATCGCATTTTCGCTTGTTAAAAACAGTTGAAAACAACAAACAGCCGTCTTGTATACATATATTTTTCGATTAATAAAAACAATTGAGTTTTGCGAAAAACCTTGCTGCGAATTATATTAACTAACATTTATAAATACCATAATGAACTTCGTTCTTATCTGGTGTCCTATGACACAACTCAACTTGTTTTTTAAATATTAGGGGTATTCACAAAGGCGTGTTAAAAACGTTGGAAAGGCGGAAAATCGGAAAATTGCGTCTTCTTAATAAATTTTTAAACTTTTTTTGTATCTTGCACAACTTTTTAAGCATTTAAAATTTTCCGATTTTCCGACTTTCCGATTTTCCAACGACTTTGTGAATACCCCTATTATTTTGGCGGGAAAATAAAGCTGTTATATTTGAATACTTTTCAGTTCAATAACTTTCGGTTCAAGTCTTAGTTGCGAGTGTCTTCGACGAAGACAACCACCAAAACCGCCTCAGCCTCCTAATGGCTCCTAATGGTTAGGGTGAGTTATCAAACGGTCGATAACGAAGAAGCCGATAGTCTTTAAGCTATCGATAGTTCTCTTACAACCATACCATCGATTGTATTTCCGCATCCGGTTTCTAAATCACGTGGTTAGGATCAAATCAAATAAATTGAAACATGCTGGCCTCGATCCTCTTGCGACACGCGGGACTCGTTGCTTTTGAAGAGCAGAAGGGGATTTCACTGCGAGGATTGGTGAAAGTGAAGGTGAGTGAAGGAAAACTTAAAAAAACTAAAAAACTACTTACGATAGTTCGATAGATCGATAGTTCTCTTACAACGATACCATCGGTTGTATTTCCGGTTTCTAAATCTGGCTATTTCTGGTTTAGCAATTTGGAAAATTGGCTATTAGTAGCCAAATAATGGCCAGCTTTACAAATCCTTTGGCTTTTAATCGAACAGCTGATCCAAAAATCGACATATTCGAGTTCAGCACATCCCTGAGTCGGCTCCTAATGGTGATTGTGAATTTGGTTCGAGTCTGGGATAAGTGTGTACAATAACAGTTTGCCTTAAAGTATATTGCAAATATTTCCGTTTGCGTTTTATTTAAATTACGTAGTTTCTTCTACTTAGCCGTTATTAATCATGCTTTTCAAAAAAAGGAGATGCAGATAAATAAAATAAATAGTTAATTAAGTAAGTAAAAAAAAAAAAAAAATATTATTTCAGGACGTATTTTACAACATCAATCTGAAACTCCCTAACTTCCCGGAGCTAGGAAACTTCATTTTAGTTGTACGGCAGGGAATCTACTTGAGAAGAATTACAGAGAGTTTTGGTTCCACGAAAGTAGAAGAGATCATCGAAAGTATTCCGTTTATCCTTGCAACGCTCAAATCAAAGGATCAAGTTCACACAGTCCAAACAGAGCCGGACACAGTTTCCAGAGTCCAACGTCAAAGCGTCACTGATTTCTATGCCGAGATCGCTGCCCTGTATGATCCCGATGAGTATTTTGTACGCTTGAATGAGTCGTGCACATTAATTCGATTCTCGAATTTTGCCGCAAAAGACGAACATTACCTTGAAGTGGAGCTGCCCAGTTTAGCCATACGCGATCACAGTCTACCCGATTGCATAAAGGCCCATGAACTACTCTCGAAATGTGAAACGCTTACGGCGATCGTGGAGCAATTCAAGAAGTACACCGAAGAGCTGCAGCCTTTCTATGAAAGCTTCATCGGGATCGATGAACTCTGCTATGTCGTTCAGCCAGCCAATCCGACGAGCAAGCACAATTATCGCCTTTTTGTATTACGCGATCGTGTTTTCTTGAAAGTCGTCATCTCGGACCCCTTTGCACCGTTCTCCTCTATGATGGTGCACATAATCGGTCCCACTGCCGAAGTCGAGCAGCTGCGTCGCACGTATAGCGAAGGATTGAAGAATTGGGCAAGTGAAATGGATATTCAGAAGAACTTGCTGCGCATCTTCGGTCTGTGCTTCTTCCCGATGGCGCCGGATTCAGACAGTGATGTGCAGGAGCAGTGGTTCTGCAACATTTGCTACAGCTATCGCTTGGAACCGAATGAGCACGGTGGATGCGATGTTCCGATCGTGTCATGTGATAATCCCCAATGCACTCTGATCTTTCATGACGCATGCCTGATGGAGTGGTTCAGCACGCTCTCGGATAATGTTTCCTTTCTGAATGTCTCCTTTGGGAATTGTCCGTTTTGCAAAGCGGTGAGCAAACTGAACGACTTCGTTCTCTGAGATGAATCACTCATGTTTTTTTTTTCCTAATTTCCTTTCAGAAACTATCGACATCATTTCAAGAATTGATCGCCAAATAGGATTGAAGCCTTGTTATATTATAATTCCGAGGTATAAGCCGTATTTAAAATGCACGAAATATTTTTCACTTAGACTGAAAGTTTTTTCGAATGACTTGAAAGTGTTGGTGGTCGAGTCCTTCGTTTCCTTCTTGCTAAACGAATTTACAGTATCTATGAATTACAGGGAGTTTACAGTAAAAAATAAATTAATATTACAACACGATTCGATTTTCAGCCAATTTTAATCCATTTAATTTATTTTATATATAATTTTTTTATTTATATTTTTTTAATATAGGTATTATATTTAATTTATACCAGAAGAAGAGAGAAAAATGTTCGGAATTCCCTTTTAAATCAATCAATTTTAATTACTGCAAAACATTTTTCATTGCGTTTTGTGGAAAGCCATTGCCATGGAAAACTCAAGCACTCAGCGAAGCGGTCGATGGCATAAATTATATCCAAATTTGTGTGCCCAGAGTAAGCGGGGTATATTAGTTTTGTGCGGATCTTGTAACAGCTGGAACTAAGCTCCGCAGGTTTAGACAAATATAAGTATTCCTGATAAGAATCGAAAACTAAATCGATTTAGACATGTCGGTCCGTCCGTCCCAGTGACGTAGCGAGACATATCGGCGCCCGGAGCACGATGGGGGCACAATGTAAGAAATTCCCCCCTCCAACCGGCCTCAATAAAAATACCTTCATAAAAATTTAAATATGATTTGGCGACCGGCGCGGCTGCCCCCTTATATATTTTTAGTGCATATAATTACCATAGAAAATAAATATTCATCGCCATTGAACTCGACCCTGTTCGTAAAGAACAGTTCTGCAGTTGAAAATTCCATTCGCACCTTTTCAAAATAAACGCTAATTTGATGAAAAACTATCTTGCGAAACTACTTCTGAAGTGTAATAGGATGCAAATTAATGGCGCCAAACCCACGCCTCCACAGTAAGAAAATATGCATACAAAAAAATTCGCTTTTCGTTGTTTTCCAAGGAGCCATTTTTCTTGTTGCCATGCGATTTTTTTTGCTCAAAAAGTGTCATAACTGGTTATGTTCATATCAAGGCGAAAAATTCTTAGCTCTGCTAAAGGTCAATATTATCTGCATCGTTCTTGCTGGCTTGCGAAAATCCGCATTACCAACTGATATTCAAAAGCTTTGCAGATACAACATTTTTCCAATCGAGTCGAATTCATTAACGCAATACAATGGACAACATGAGAAATGCGAATCCGCTTTACTTCTCTTTGTTGCGATTGAGCTCCGAATAACTTGTTGTATATAAATTACATCGATGGATTTAAGTGCCGTTAAGAACAGGTCCGCCCTCGGGAGTGTTTTACATGAAAGGTTTTTCTTTAAAGAGAATTCCAAGGGCGCAATTCAGTCTATGATGGCAGGGGGATAAATTTTTTCAGTTCAAAATCAAAATAGATTAAGCGGTATGGCTCTATATTCAAATTAATTCCGTCTTAAAGGGGGGAATTGGTCCAATCGCCACCCATCAAATACACCCTTCGAGAATATGAAGGAATTGCGCTTGAAAAAATAGCATAGGGTACGAGAATAATTCTTGACTTCCAATGGTACAGAAACTCCTGTAAATATTCAACATAATCATATATATGAAGCAGTTTCAATCAACTGCATTTTCGATTGTAACTGTCCCCGTATATTTGCCATGTGTTGAATATTTCACTCACTGAAAATTACTTTCGCATTCTCCAAGCTGCCCTCAAATGGAATCTGAAGCGCACCTGGCTAAATGTAGAAGGTACTCTGCGGAACTAGTTCACTAGACAGTGGCAAGTGCTGCTGTACAATTGCAATAAGCCGTAAGTCTACATTTCAGGTTCGAGTAATTGCATTCGAAACCCGTTTGGGAAGGGGAAAAAAGTCCATTGAGTTGTTTTCGATTCCATATGCTTCGGAATGAAAATGAAAACGAAAAGAACTGGAACTTTTCCTTTTGATCAATGTCGTTCGCCAAGAGGTGCGTATGAAAATCTAAAAACGGTTCTTTGGCAGCTGACGTAAATCAGTTAATTTCAGCGACAGTATGGGTTTGGCTATATCTGGTTTCAAATAATGAGTACACTTGGGACCGAAATCGTTTCCTAATGATGCCGAGCGAACTGTCAATGGATCAAAATGCTTTATGGATTGAATGGTGACAGACCGAATTCGAGAAACAGATTGCCTTCCTGGGGGTTTTCAAAAGACTTCTTAATTAAGGAGATCAACATTCGAATGTTTTTGCGGTTGTTTCTTTTGTATATTTGAAAAAATCATCGCTCGAACAGAGCATCCAAATGGGTTCTAATTATTGCCCTAAAAATTATCTTAAAAAAAAAAACAATGGTATCCGTGATGGCTCACTCAAGGCGATTATAGACAACCCAAAAAGCAAAACAGGGAAATATTTTCAGTATGAAGTCCATTCGCCCTATTTGGGTAAAGATTTTTTTTGACGTGATAACGTCTGTTAAATCGATGATAGGACACTCAAATAGCGAGAATCTGCCGACGGAGAAGATAAAAAAACTCTCCATACCACATCCCCGAACATCCCTCACCCACAAACAACCAAATACACAAAAGTACAAACCGGTTTAGAGCAGAGAGTTCGCTCTCATGAGAAAGCAAATCGTCTCAATCGTCTCTTCACAGCAGACAAGGAAAATATGCAATAGGTAAACAACGTCCAAATGCAAACAAGCGCGGGACTCCCGAAAGACAATCAGAATGAAAAACACTTCTCAATAGAGATGGAGAAATATCGATAGTTGCGACCATCGATAGTCTCGACAGTCGATAGTCTGAAATATCGATAGTATCGATAGGACTATCGGAAGATATGTTTTAAAATTGAAACTAATTTCATTGGCAAATTGCTACTGATTTCAATCAAGCTTGTTGCAGTTTAACATTTAAATATCCACCATTTGAAAGTTTTAAATTTAAAAAATTAATGGTGGTCCTATAATAATTTAATAAAATACTGTGCATAAGTATTCATCCTCCTCTAATATCACGTGGTAATATACAAGAAGTCGAATTTTAAAACTTTTCTTACTCAATTCTCCATACTTTGTAACCAGCACTGATGCCAGGAAGTATTTTTGTGACTCTTTTCCCTTGGATATTGAAAAAAATCCCTCTAATGTGATCAGTAAAAATCCCTTGTAAACATTTGAAGTGATTTTTAATAAAGGTAAAATCGAAAAAATCCCTTAAAATAAAAAAACCCTCGTTCTGGCATCTGTGCATAGAATAAAATGTTAGCATGGCGCCTATAATTCTCATTTGGTTTCTAAAATGGGACACTTAAGACTAGCCGTATTTCTGAAGATTTTTGGAGACGTGATAAAGCAAGAACGTGCGTAAGTCATAATCATCATCAAAATGACCGTCATCAACACCGTCATCATCACCGTCATCATCATCATCACCATCGTCACCATCAACAGTATCAACATCATCAACATCATCACCATCTTCAACACCATAATTATCACCATCATCATCACCATCATCATCAATCATCATCACCATCATCATCACCATCATCATCACCATCATCATCACCATCATCATCACCATCACAATCATCATCACCATCATCACCACCATCATAATCATCATCACAATCATTAACACCATCACCATCGTCATTATCATTATCATCACCATAACCATCACCATTATCATCAAAGCCCTCACCAACACCATCATCATCACCAACCTCACCATCACCAACATCATCACCATCATCATCGATAGTTTCGATTATCGATAATTTTGACAATCGCTAATTTTCATAATCGAAAGATGAATTTTCGAGCGGCTCTCGCCCTAATCTAAATTAAGGCATTTATAGGAATCTGTCCATTTCAAAAAGAAGAAAGCCCTCGGTCACCGCCAGCATCACCTTTCGAATGCTAAAGTAAATGTCCATGAATCAAAACTATCGATAGTCTTCAAAAACCATCGATGTTTTCGATAGTTTGAAACCATCGATAGTATCGATAGTGCTCAATTTGTTTTTCATTTCATTGGACATATTTAAAGAGTAAAACATATGATGAGTGAGAAATTAGCTATGTATATATCTCCCTCTCTTTTCGTCTACTTGAATTCGTTTGCTTCGTATGCCCAATTGAGGGTAAAATTTCGAAATTTCGACATCCTGTTGACTTGTTTTTGGCCTTTTTTTAGTCAAATTGTCTGCTGAATTCCCGAAATTAAAAATTATACGTTAATTATGCCGTATTTCACTGCCAACCGTCTTCGAATCTATTCCCTACCTTCGACGAATCATAGACGACGACACATAGACGTACATGTTTTTCCTTGTTTGGGTCAGGACAACAAAATATTTCAGCCTAAAATACAGCCATAAAAACTCACTTATTTTCGGCCTAGTTTCCTAGTTGAGGAAAAGTCTAACGGTGAATATCTTCCACCGCTCCATTGTATTCACCACACCATCTCACATTATGGAAATTAGAGAAGAAAAGCCAATTCGAGGGTTTTCCGATTTGCAGACAAAGCACTTTTTACGTTGGTGAGATTCGTTGTTGGAAGTGAATTGAATCGCAGGTAATTTTACCCAGCAATGCATTGCATTCGGCTCATTGTTGATCGTTGTTGGCGATCGTTCGCTCACCGATCGCCGGCTCTTGAGTGTGCACCCAAAAGGTTTGCTTTCGCTTCGTATTGAAATCGGCTGCTGCCACAAGTACAACAAGATATAAAAAGGCCAAGACGGCTCAATAGCGGTTCAGTCTTGGAGAGTACGTACGGAAAACTGTAAACGCTAAGAACCCATGAGTGATTGGGGAGTGTGACTTGATTTTTGTGGTACACCAACAACATCGAACGTTGAACATCGAAAATCGATCGTCTGATCAAAGTGTTTGTGTGTGTGTGGCTCGCATTAAAAAGGAAATTCGATATCAAATTGGGTCGCAAAAAAAAGGCAGGCAAGACTTCAACATAAAAAAGGCGTTAACTTGGCGGCACCAATCTCAATCTAGTGAATGCTGTGCTCTGCTGATAGTGATTGTTCGATCCAACAGTGTTAAGTGCAAAAAAGAATTTCGTAATCATGTTTGTGGTATGTTCCATTGTTGTGTGTGTAAATCTTTAAAGATCTTTAATCGATTGAGCTAAGCAAAAAAAAAAAAAAAAATATATATATAAATATTCGAACAATGAGCTCGATAAATATTCGACGAGCAGACGAGGCCTTTTGTCTCTTATTGGTTTGATTGGCCTCGAAAGGTCAGAGTTGAGAGACGATTGGAAAATGCGTAGATCTCTAACAATGAGTGGTGTCTTTGCTGAATTCTATTGTGCTGCAGCTTTTTTGAGGTCTCGACTCGGTTGCCACAAATGTTGAGTGCAACAATTTCCTGGATTACATCATATAAATTTGCATGCCACAACGACAATGTCTACAATGTGTCGTACGACTAATTTTATTTTATTTTATTTCATTTTATTTATTTTTTCTTCTTTATCATGCTCGTTGCATATCAAACATTTGCGCGTTGCATTTTCTATGCTATAAATTGTCTACCCAATTTGGCTAAACCAGATTACTGGTGCTTCATGGTGTTGATACCTATTGAGCTCAATTCATTCTGTTCCCGCAATATTGCCGTTTGCAAATGATTGAACGCATGGACAGTTGGTCGGACGGAGGGACGGCGGCACAGACAGACAGACAGACAGCCGGCCTGTTCGTTTAAATGCGGTTGTAGTGCATTTACCTGTTACTACAGCCGCAATGGTCAGTGGTTTGCAACATTTGTTGCCTGCAATCGTTCCAGCTCGATTCGATTTCGTTGGACGACAATGCAATCGCCTCCAATGAAATCGTTCGGCCACTAGAAATTTTCGTGTGCTAAAGTTAGAAAAACTAAAAGCGATGGGGGGAAAAAAGTGTAGCGTGACCACAAAGACGAATGTTGCTTTTGCTTGCTGATATTTATCTTTACTTACACACTTAATCACATACAAACACATACATATGTAGGTACATATACAATGTGCTTACGTTGGAGTCGTTGGGATTATGGAATTTTCAGGAAACATACCATGTCGAACATATGGCGAGCTGGAATAACTCTCGTCAAAACTATAATGCCTGCTAAAGGACACTTCACACGAGTCAATGAACTCCATAAATTAAACCTCGAATTCCATTAGTCGAATTTCGACCTCCACATCGCGTGAATATACTAGGCAATAATGATGTGCGATTAATTATGCAACAATAGCCGTATAAACACGAACCCACCAATTATAATTATTACCTCCACTTACCATGACATAAGTTTGTACGAGTGTAGTCACATTTACGATTGTTCGCTTCCTTTTCGACTTTCATGTCCACCGAAGGCTCTCAATCTATAGTAGTGGTATTTTTCTTTTATTGATTTCAAGGAAAATATCGATTCTTTTTTTCATTCACAATTATGGACATCAGTGGTGCACGTAGGGGATGTTAATTGGGTCCAATGCCCCTCCAAAATAGAAGTAGGTAGTCATAAAGGACGCCGAGAAATTTGTGACTATATAAAAAAATCAAAATTCCCCTTCGAAATCATTTTCTACGTACGCCCCTGATGGTCTTTTATTGATCAAAATGAAATTATAAGCATCAGGAGATTGATGAATGGATGAACAATTTAAATTGTGGTCCTCTTGGGGATTGAGTACAGTGTGTGCTTGAGGTTTATGCACCTTCGTCGTGTCTTATTGATTTTTTGAAAGAAGTTGTAACGAGGCAAGGCAGGCGCGTAGTCAGAATATTATTTTGGAAGGGGTTTCGTGAATAAGGAATTTTTACACAGTCACTTTTTTGTCGTCTCCCTGTACGACTACTTAATTCCATTGTGGAAAGAGTAGCGGACCCCTCAAAATCACCCCCTGCATGTGCCACTGAGACAACGAAGCTTATCGATTCGACCTCAGAAATTTTTACACATGATTTTGGCATTTTTATTTTATTTTTATTCTTGCGAAAACCTCTTCACACATGTCGAATTATTCTTGTTAAAGTCAAGTAGTCCTTCAACCTCTTTCTCCTCTCTCTTTTTCCCTCTAACCCAGTGATTCATTGTCGATTTGAAAAAAAAAATCCCTGGCTTCGTGGAAGCGTGAATTTATTGAACTACTGGCTGTGGGAAAATGTCAGTGTGAGTGCACACTTTCCATTGCATAGCTTCTTCAGTGCACATCCGCGATGATGGGGTTAGCGCTTTCGATAATGATTGCTATTATTATGTTGATGGTTGCGATTGCGGCTTCTGCTGCTGCTGTGAACTCTTGGAATGAAACGCCAGCCATCAACACAATTAGCTCGATGACTCGGCATGAAAGATTGCTGCAAATAAAGAGATTCGAATCTCGAGAGTTGGCTTTATGCAATTCCATGTAACTACTTCGCTCGGTTTATTGTGTGGGAAGGTGTGCTCTGCACTACAACGTCGACATCATTAGAGCTTTCATCATTTACCTAATATTTATATCAGAGTAACAACGGAGCAGCATGGTTTTAATTATCACTTGCATGTACATTCGCAAAGGCATCCATATGTGCGTGAGCAGTCAGCTCATTACGTAAAACTTCCCACGCCCGAAATGGCACTACTATCCAAAGTAGGTGCCTACCAATGTCTACCAATCTACGGCTCTACGCTCTCTGTTATTATTTCGCCTTTTTGAAACTTAAGATTTTATGCTAATTTTCATGTGGCTGTGCGGCTTTTTTTTTCTTTTTCCTTTTCGTTTTTGGAGAGGGATCAATTTTGGTTTCCTGAAACTCAGTATGTGCTTGTCCAACTACCCGTAACATGAGTTGGGCTTGCATGGAGCACGGGCGAGCGAGAGCGGTTCAGCGATTGAGTGTGCGAGCGAGTGAGGGCCTGCGATATTGGAAAAGTTGCAGCGCACATTTGCATTTAATTGTATTACCAAGTAAGGTCCAGTGACTTTAGTTCATGTGGTCTTGTTTAGCTTTTTGAGTGTGGCTTTCGATTTTTTTCGCCCTCATTTTTTGCACAAACGCTGTCTATCGTGGCTGGCGATATTGGTTTGGCGTGGCTCATGTTGTTGAATTCTTTGGATTTCTCATTGAAATTTCTTTCATATGAAATTCTTGTGTCGAAATCGAATAGTTGTTCCAATAAGAGAAAGAAAAAAAACTCGCCATTCGATTCTGGCTTTTTATTTCTATGGATTTCCTGTTTGGCATTGAGCGGACTCAACGGTGATATGTGAGGTTGTGTCTTTGTCTCAAATGTAAATGGTTGGGCAGCTGGGTGCGCTGTCTTAGCTCAGCTTGTTCGTGTCATTGGCCAAGAAAAGTGAAAGGGTCTACTTATTTCTGGTTTAAAAACAGCCTCAAGTGAAGTAATGTTTTTTTCTTTTGATTGTTCGCGTTTTTAAATGTTCAAGACTTGTAATCGCGTTAGCAGAAATCAATTATTTTTTCAACTAAATAATCAAGGTGTTCAGGTTTTTTGTAGCGAATTATTTTTGTTTTCTTTTTTATTACACACAAGCCTTTTGTCTTGGGATAAGGTCATATATGGAATCGAATTTGAAGTTAAAGTCAATTTCAAATATTATCATTGTTAAGTTGTTCGACTTTAAGGCGTTGCCTTGTTAGAAAAGGCAGCTGGGTATGCAGACAACCTCTTTCCCAATCATTAAAAGTAATCGAATATATTTCCTTTTACGACTTGAATAATTCTTAATTTTTCTATTCGTTTCAAGTTCAAACACGTTCTGCTCCTTGCTTCCCTATGGACATTGTCGCACGCACAAGACTATCAGGACTATCAAGATAATACGCCGCGTCCAGCACCGCTCAGGCTGCGACCCAGCAGTGGACTAGTGGATGCCCCGCGAGCGACACCAATACCGATTCTAAAGCAAATAAATAAGTATGTTGTCATAGACAAGTACGTGGATAAGGATGGTTAAATTAATCTCCTTTCAGACACAACGAAGATGGCTCGTATACATACGGCTACGAAGGTGCTGATGGCTCTTTCAAAATCGAAACGAAATTGGCGACCGGCGAAGTGAAGGGGAAATATGGGTATGTCGATGAGACAGGAAAGGTCCGAGTCGTCGAATACGGTGCAAATAAGTATGGATTCCAGCCATCAGGGGACGGAATTACGTAAAATTAATCACGTTATGCACTTAAATATGTATGTGTTTAATCGCTATCTCTTTAGGGTGGCGCCACCAACACTCGTCGACGAGACAGTCAAAGAGGAGCCCGAATATGAAGATGAACTAGTCGCACGTCCACAGCGGCCTTATGTAAGTCTTCCATTTGAATGAAAACACTCTCTAATTTCTTTAATAAATTAAACAATAATATTCTTTCATTTGAAGCGCGTCAATCGCCCTCAACCACAGCCACGGCCTGCACCACGTCCACAGCCTCAATACGTGCAATATGAAGACGAAGAACCAGAACAACAAGCGCCGCCACAACGTCGCGTGCAACAATACTCACCGCCACAACAGCAACAACTACACTCTGCTCCACCTGCCCCACCACGTCTACAGATCCCAGGAGCACAGCGCTCGACTGACGTCCTCTATACGCCTGTACGCCCAGAACCTGACTACTCGCAGAGTCAATCGTTCGGCGAGGGCCCGTCTAATGTTCGCATCTCAAGGCCAACTTATGCTGCACCGCCAGCCAATCCTCCGCCATCGAGCGCTCGTGCACAAGGCTTCCTTGGTCCGTCCTCGGGAGGAGGACGTCCGCTTTTAGAGCCGCTGCAATTCGGCCCTTCGGCGCCTTCTCTGCCCGTGCAACAGCCACGCTATCAGCCGCAACCACAAGGCCGAGGTGGAGGCGGAGGCAGTCTTCTGGATCAATTAGCTCGCGACTATGCTCTGCCGCAGGGCAGTGCGCAGCCTTTGCACGATATCTCTTTCGGTTACTATTAAGGAGGCATGTCGCCTGTGTTTTTATTTTTTCTCAATTCCTCCAAGAAATCGCCCATAAAATTCGAACTGATCCCGGTGATTGTAACTATTAAGTACCATGGCAATGTTGTTGCTTTGGAAAGAAATTTTTACGAATTTTAATCTAAAAAATTTCAATAGAATTTTTTTTCGAAATCTTTTCAATTGTTTTGGCAGGATTTTTTTGTTGCTTAAGAGGATTTTCTATTCAATAGGATAAGGCGGAAATGTCTTGGAAATAATTTGCATTTTTTTGATTGTCATAAAAATTTTTGTAGAGTTGTGATTATGGAAGATATTAAATAAAAATAAAAAAATTAATTCATATTTGCTCAGTTTTCAAATATAAAATATTTCTCTCATGCGAGATTTTTTTTTTAAATTGAAGCTACTGTACAATTTTAAGACACGATGTGGTATAAAAATATCTTGGTATACTTTCGAGAGCACTCAACTAAGGTCGAAAAATGGACTTACCTTAGCTTTGAATGTATACTTTTAGGATAAAAGAACGGGTTTAAGGAAATCGCAATGTTTATTTTATAAAATCAAAGAATGAAGATAACAGCTGGAGTAATAAATATTCACCTAAATGTGATGAAAATGAAACAATTTATATATATATATATATATATATATATATATATATATATATATATATATATACAACATAACGAAAGGAAAAAGAAATATAATTTCAAGAATAATATGTGACACCCTGTGCTTTAGTCCGTGTAGTTTGTTGCATAATTTTAGGCAGCGCTTGGTGAATTTCTCCAATACAGTGAATGCTCGTTATTGTGAACTGACGGGAAATCAAAGGCCAGCTTTGGAGATATTGTGAGAAAGTGCTTTATTGATAGTAGATACCTGAAATTAGAATTCAAATTTCGAAAAGAAAATTAGGAAAATTAGGGTTTTGGTGGAAAAATTTTTATTTAAGTTTTCGAAATTTCCAACAGTGCAATTCTACTTACAGTGAAAAGCGGAAATTTTGAAAGAACTTTCCGAACTGAAGCATTTTTAAAGAGCTTGATAGAGTGAAAGAAAAGTGGACAGGAAAGTGGAGAGAAAAATGTGATCTAAAGAGTGACTACAGGTTTGTGGCTTGTTTTCTACGAACAAAACAAATTCATAAATATATAATTAATTCCTAGAATATACTGTTTATAGCACGTCTAAATGCAATCTTAAATTTTCTGTTGAAATTTTCTTCAATCTTAAAATTTATGACTAAACTGAAAAAATAAATAAATAACCTTAAATGCATGGGTTCCAAAAAAAATTAAAATAAAATAATAAAAGCCGACGACATGACTTAGACTACTTAAATCGAAATGGGCCGAATATCGAGGCTTTACAGTGTCAGCATGCGATTAAAGAGCAGCGGATCCGTTATTTCGTAGTCTTCAGGCTTGAATGGCAGACGTCTCGTATGTCGACGAACTTTGTACGTGTTCGTGTAAACGGGGCGATGGTTCGAGTCGGCCTTATGTTGGGCGGGATCAAAATATGTGTATTTGGACGTCTGAACAACGGGAGGCAAATAATTATAGCCCCCCGATGAAGCACCCGGTATCTTCGGTATTTTATGAACATTTTTCTCGACCAAATATTGTGTACTGACAGCCTTGCCGCCAGAGTTCGGTACTCGTCGCTTGGCTACTTCTAAGGCAGCTATTATCGGAGCCAAGTCCTTGATCCCGCTACTTTTTGTCCTTGTCGTATGGTAATTGTTGTATTTGTAATCATTATTCGCCGGTACCGCTGTCGGTCGATAATCGTAGGCTTCGTTTGGATGTTTTTGTAGATAAATCTCTTCGGCATTTTGCTTCTTAGCCATTTGTCTATAAATATCCGAAGGATTTCCTTCGTGATGTTGATTTGATGGCGGTCCATAGGCGGCTTTAATCGATTCCGTGTGAGACAGAGACTCCAATGGACCGATATCATTTGGCAAGCCGTATGTTTCCAATTCCACGTGCTCGGAATGTGGATTTTCCGGCCCGGCATGTGCTTGCGTTGTGTCCAATGTGACGGTCTTCGATGCTGTGAACTCGGTCTTGCCATTGGGCAGAAGATGCAGAATCTCTTGCAGTTGCGCTGCTGCCTTGCGAGCTTCCTGTCCGTGAGTTTTTTGTGCCGTCCGTAAATATTAAAGTCGTCATTGGGTGCTGTTGTGTTTTCGTATTTATTTTTGTTGATTGTGGTTTGTTTGGATTGTTGGTGTGGTTTTTGTTGAAGATGATGTTGAAATTGTAGAAATTATAAAAATGAGAACTCAAAAAAATTATTTTTCTTTGTTTTCAATTGATGGAGGGTGTGAGAGTTGAGTGAGTGTGTAAATTTACAGAAATGTGTTTTGAGGGTGAGTTTATTATTTACACTTTTATCGATTGTATTTTTATTTCTAAAAGCTGGTAAAATATTTTCCTGTACAAACGATGAAAATGTGTGTTGTGTGTGTGTGTTGTTAATGTGAGGTATTAAGTGAGAATATTTTCTGTACAATTTGCTTTAGTATTTGTCAGGCAGGCCCCTTTGCGGGTGATTGTTGAACCTCTAATATTTACAATTTTTCTTATTATCTAAATTAAAAGTAATTTCTCATAGAATAAAATTGTTTATACAGAGGACCCCAGGCCCAATCCTATAAAGCACTGCCTAAGACCCCATATAGTCTGAAATATTTTAAAAAGGCTTACCTTTGAGTCGGACATATTACAGATCTAATAATAAAATTCTATAGGTAAAATCTGAAGTGTAGATAATACAAATCATTATGTACATATGTATATACACTTTTTCGATTCTTCATATTGAGAAGGTCGGATGTTCTATGGTTTTAGACTCAAGGCTTAAACATTTTTAAAGAAGCCAGAAGGGAAATAATTCGTTATAGTATAATAATATACAGTCAAACCCCCATAAATCGAATTTTCAAAGGCTTTGGCTTTAACTTTAACTTTAACTATAACTGTAGCTTTTTCTTATCTTTAACTTTATCTTTAACCCTAACCTTTAACCTTTACTTTAACCTTAACTTTTACTTTAACTTAAAATTTAACTTAAAAAACTTTAAATATAACTATAACTTAAACTTAAACTTAAACTTAAGTTTTAATTTTAACTTTAACTTTAACTTTTTAACTTTCACCTTAACCTTAACCTTTAACTCTTAACTTCTAACCTTAAAATTAACCTTATACCTTACTACCTTAACCTTAACTTTACCTTAACTTTAACTTTAACTTTAACTTTAACTTTAACTTTAACTTTAACTTTAACTTTAACTTTAACTTTAACTTTATCTATCTTATCTTTAAAGAGAAACAATTTCTTAACTCTTGTAAAGCCAAAAAATTCTATGGAAAGGTGATTTAAATAATCGAAGTTTGACTGCAATATGACACGTTTATCTACTTCAAATCGTCTCTAATTCTTATGAATATATTAAAAAAAAAAAAAAAAACTATTTACATGAAACGAAAACAAAAACCAAATAAAGAAAAAGGAAGAGAACCAAAGAAATTGCGTAATAAAAACTGCCACCGAATTAATTAATTGAGAGCTTAAATAATCCGAATTTGTGTCGATACGATCCAGTGAAAGAGAAGTTTGCGGTAATTTGTTGCACGTAAGAGCGTTTGACTACTTTAACAACAAAATGTTGAGCAAAATAAGGAAAAACCCCAGAAAAAGCTTCATACGTCATGCTTCACTGCCGTCACCGCCATTGATCTAGTCAACACGATCGCAATCGCATGTACGAATGAGCAATCGTTAAAAAGTTACACATACGACGTGTGACGATGTGTGTGTGCTTTCACTTTCGTTTGCAGACGAGCTTAGCGATCAAATAAAAAAAAAATGCGATAAATATGAATATACAAATCAAAAGAAAAATGAAAAAATGAAAATGAAAACCAAAACCAGTAAACAAAAGAGAATGGAAAGACCATAAAAGAGGAAGCAGTAAAAAATTGTGGGAAGCAAAAACATTAAAAAAAATAATAGATAATAATAACTAATAAATGAGAGAAGCATTAAGTAATTTCTATATCGATTAAATGGCCTTAAACAAAAGAAAGAAAATTCCATTGAAATGATCAGTTTGAACAAGTTGGAGCAGGAAATGCTTAGACGCGTTACTGCAATTGCAATCGATGGATTCATGGGCTTTCATTTGAACATTCGATTACACTAGTTTACAGATGATTAATTTCTATTTTTCCACAAGTTCTAAATGCACTTTTATTGTGAACTTTGGCTTTCTAAGCACGAAGGCATGCGTTTTATGTTTTATTAATTTTTGAAAAACCAAATTTTAAGGGGCTACCTACAGCAGAGTTTGAAATAAAGTATCTCATTTTGTTGGGTGAGGAACCGACTTTAAATAAAAAATTCAAAAAAATAAAAACTATTTTGCTTGGGATTGATTTTTTAGATCCCAATGAAAGGAAAAGTTTGAAGAATTTTCTTAAAAATTGTGTTTTTTTTTTAGGTTTAAAGGTCTCCAGAATTTTATTTTCTTGACTAATCTGAAAAGTACGTAAGAAAATGTTTTAGAGGAGTTAATTTAGTTTAATTTAAGCGTTAGTTTGTTTAAATCGGATATCGCACTGTCGAGTTCTACTCGAAAAAGCTGTAATAGCCCCGTAAACAATTTTTTCCAAAAATTGATAGTGGTATTCACACCGATTTAAGTAGTTGAACAATTCGTTAATCGGCAGTATTTTATATGCAATTTTTTTTTTTGTAATTCAATCGACCTTTCAAATTACAACACGAAATACAAAAAGTATCGACTAACAAATCATTAAACTACCGACATCGGTGGGAATACCACTTATTTTAAAAAACGCTTTCAAAAATTATTGCGAAATATTTTTTCTTGCTTAGAAGGCCACAGTCAGCAAAAAAAAAAACTTCTGTAAACTAGTGTAATTGACGATAAGAAATTATGAACTATGAAATTGTGACCAGACCCCAGACTGTGCAATTCGATAATTCTAATGAAAATTGAAAATGACTCTGCAATTCTACGCACCCTCGTAATGTCCTGGATGGTTGGATGGTAGGTAGCTACTCGCAGGTGCTTCGAATGAACTCGTATGTCCATTACCGTATGGAGCGCCACCTTCAATGAAATGAATGACATGAAAATGTAAATAAAAAAAAAATTTCCCATGACAGAATTGTAAATGATATTAACCACCGCTTGCGAAGCCAGGACCGGGCGCTGCCAGGTATTGATGTGTCGCACTGCTATAAGTCGGTGGCTTGGAAGGCGGCCCATAGCTCGAATGGCCGGATGGAATCTCATAGCTGGTTATTGCTGGAATAGAACGGGTTTTTATTTTCGATTTATATAACATCTGTTAATATCTATTGAATCTCTTTAATTTTTCTGCTATTCAAATCGTATAAGAAAAAAAGCGATTTCGCACGCACACGTATCGCTGACAATTTCAACTGATAACTTGAGGTGGTATTGCGAAATCGCTGTGGTCTAATTGAGGCGGCATGAGAACGGGCCTAATGAATGCGTGCAACCATAAATTCAAAGGCTTAACGAGCATGCGCAACTGTTCACGCTGGCTTACTTATTTCGCTAATTCACAAGGCTGCATTTGAACAGAAATTTTCGTTTTCATTCGCAAAATCAAAACGTTTCTCAAAGCTTCTGTCAAAAAAAAAAAGGTGGTTCCAAATTGGGCTTGGCTTCGACTCAACAAGTACAAATTTGTTCTTTATTTTTTGTCTATGGTATATATATATATATATATATATAAATGACTTGTTTTCTTTATCATCTGATGGAATTAATGAAAATGTTAATGTGAAAATCCGCTTGATTAATTTTTATGAAAATTTCTGCAAATGCATATTTTAAAATGAATTCGAGTCATGGACCAATTGGACCAACATATCAAAAACTTAAATTATTCAAATATATCATGTATCAAATAATGCCTAATGAAATTCGCTTAAATGCATTTATTTGGCGCTGTTGAATGTAGCACGAATGCACAATGTGGCCACTGTGGCTGCACTGAAGCGATCCGAAAATGTGCGCTCAAAGTATCCGACGTACAAGGAAAACTGGTTCTGAAGACCTGCGACAGCAGAAAACAGCTGTGCAAGCAGCTTACAAAATGAAAGTGGTCCACCTTAGATGGATTTTGCACGGGCCTTGCAGACTAAAAGCATCGGCTGCGCTGGTGCTTCGGGTCATTGTACGGTATGATCGAGTCTCAGCTTGAATAGATCGATTCAACTGTATTCATAGTGATGACAGCATGCATCACAAAATTAAAGCACATACACAACTGCTGGTCCGCAAAAGACCGAATTAATTGTCCTCTCAGTCTTGGTAAACTCAACAAACCTCAAAATTTTATTTTACCTGCGATTTCGGTGAGTCGCACAAAAAATTTTCGAAATATAAACGTTCAGACGATTCACTCTTCCGTGAAATGACTGAGCGCATTTCGGTTTGGATCTTAAAAGCCAACAACTACACACAAGACCAGGCATGAGAAGAAGAGCAAACTCATGTGTTGAGACCGGCACGAAGGCTGCGTCTGTTATGCGACTCGGCGCACTCGGCGAATCTATTTCGTAATCCATCATTAGTGCATCGTTGACACGGGGTTGAGTTTTTGAGTTTGATTGCGAAGCTTAGCGCAAGCATTGAGACTCTCAATTTTGGAGAGGGGGGATTGATAGACTAGAGATCTTCGTCAAGTTCGATCAAGTTCATTTGCTGCGATGGCCAAAGATGGCATTGGAATGGCTTTAATTGCACATTGAATGGAAAATGGAGAAATATTTGGACTTCGAGGAAAGATTTTGCACGATTTAAATTAATGATTTTTCGTTCGATTGCGGTGCGAGGCTATAATTATCTGCCCCCAATGGATATCTATGTTGAAAGTTGAAAAATTGCAAAATTTGTTTCAAAAACTTTGTTAATCAAGCTTGGAAAATCAATTCGAACCGTTTGTGTAAGGGAATTTGGCCAAGGCAACGATAAATAAAAATGGGAATAATCATTAAAAAAAAAAAAATCTCTAATAAAATACAAAAATAAATCTTGGGTTGGAGGATCATCATAAAATACGTTCCCAACAAAAAAGCCCCTAAATTGAAAGCACCAATTGAATTAATTCTTTTTCACTCACTTTCTGTATGCAGCACTGGACCTGGTGCCGCTGCTGTGTGCTTAGACCCGCTGCTGCTGCCCGATGAGGCTCCCGACAACGAGGCGAACTTCGAAAATGGATGCACCGATCCACCTCCGCTATGTCCATAACCATGTGAATGAATTTGAGCCGAGTTTATGATATTCTTCCCGACGTCCGTCACCTTATCACCAGACGCACCGACAACCTTGCCACTGGCACTCAAGACATAACCACTTCCCTTGATAAGCTGGCCCTTGAGTGCGGTCACACCGCCGGTGATTGCCTTGACGGCTTGGAAAATTGTATTTAATAGAGATTTCTTTAAGGACCACGGATCGTAGTCCACTGAGTTTCCCTGGAAAAATCAAAAAAATTTAATATAGATTGTTTTTTTTTTTCAATTTAAATTTTTGCTTTGGATTTGTTTTGCTTGGCTTTGTAATCTTTCGTTTTGTAGTTATGGAAGTGTTGGAACAACTTCCTTTGATTATAACTTCTTTCTGTTGCCACAATTAGAGGATGTTGTGAGGAACCCTTTCAAGTTAAAGATACGGTTACGTATCCTTGTTTTTCTTTTTTCTCATTTTATTATCAAAGTGAAATTCTGCTTACGTGGTGACTGTACTCGAGGGATTTGTAGCCGCCACCATCGTGACTGCTACTGCTGCCGCCGGAGCTTCCCGATGCTATCGACGCTGAAGCATGCCCAATGCTCGACAATAGACCCGACTTCAGATGGGCCACATAATCGAAGCTGCCGGAACGCTTTTGAATCGCTGCTTCGTCGCCTGTCTCGGCATGTTCACTATCTGCGCCAGAGTCCTCTTCTAGCGCTATGCTTTTCTCCTCCGCCACGGGAACGCTATGGCTGAGCAATGGCAATGTGACCAGTAATAGGCAAAGAAGCTGCAACAAGAATCGGTTATGTAAAGTCTTGAAAAAATTATAATAAAAATCATCGAGCTTCGACTTTTCCTGTTTTTAATTAAAAAGTTTTTTCTTCAAGTTTTGTTAGTGATTCATCACGTTCATATGTATGTACTTGAAACTCTGTGTGTGATACTTGAGAAAATGTTTTCCCAGCTGCTTACTCGTATGTCAGAGGAAAATTCACATCGCTTGACTTGAGCTGAACTCAAAGTTTATGTGGCAAGAGAGAAAAAACAGAAACGCATTAAACTGCGTTAAATCCGCCATTCGTATGCAGAAAAAGCATCTAAAGCGGCGTGTGTTAATTACTTTTTCCTTTTTAAATTTTAAATTGCATAATTGAATTACGTCGCTTGCAGTGTGTGGATTTCAGACCTCAATTTAATTACTCTCAGTTGCAATGGGTAATGCAATCTGTTGACATAATTCAGCTCATTTGCATACAAAATACACACTTTTATCTAAATTCATAAAAAACATGCTTAATTTTTTAATGGATTTTTTGCCTTAAAATATCTTTTTCGCCTCTTAGCATTACAGAGTTTGGCGTTTTCCTCTTTCGAAGGCAACGGAAAACACTCTGAACGATGGCACGACACAGTTTTTCACTCGATAAACAAGATAAAATCTATAAAAAAAAATACTTTTTCTCATTTTTCAGATTAAGTTGTATAATTTTGTTCATAACGTTGCATAGATTTTTTCAAGTTTTCCGCTTGAGTTGCTTTAAACAATTTCAACGCATTGAAGTGTGCGGCTGGGCAGATTAATTTTGCTGTAAAGTTGCGAATCATTTCATAAGAACAATAAGTTGAGTTGAATGATTATCTCGCTTCTACTTAGTAGTGGCTATAATTAGTCTTAATTATTTTCTTCTTTTTGTCTTATATTAGTTTATGCAGTCGAATTCCTCTAATCCTCTATATATTATAAGGTCAAAGAGGGCACTAAATATGAATCGAAAATCCCCTGAGAAGATTCGTTATAGAGAGAAATATTTGTATGGAGGACTTGGTTATAGAGAGCTTTGACTCTAGGTATTTCATTACTATAATTTGTATTTATATAGCTCAAAGGGCCGTCAAAAGACTCGAAGTCGTAACTGTTCTGCCCATAGATAAATTCAAATTGAATGCCTGTAAGACATTACGAATGAGTCTATAAAAAGGACACAATACTTCGTTTTCAGTTGCAAAATAGTTCTATTGGATCAAAGCCGAGCTGCCTGCTGCCAGCATTATTCCATCTACACTAGTTACAAAAAAGTTTAGGATCGCTGAGTCACTTTTCTTTTAACTAATTCAGGATGTCTGATCACGAAATTGGGCAATGATTTACTAAATTCTAAAGAATAGTTATTGAGATTAAGGAAAAAAGGATTTTTTTTGGTTTTTTTATTCTTTAATGTGAAAAGATGTTTAATTTGACAATTCCCTGAAGATGACAACCGATGGCTATCGAAAAATTGCGAAAATTAAATAAAAATTAAACCACGAATTCGACCTGTAGCCTTTCTTATATCTAAAAATGTCATATAAATTCGGAGGCCGCTAACAAAGTGCAAAAAATCCAGTTTCTTTTTGTTACACCTCAACAATTGGACCGTTTACTTTGAAAGTGGTGTAACTCCATTTTATTATTAAGTCGGATATCCCTTTTGCTTAATAACGGTTTTTAGTCGGGTTGGAATGGATTGGACTAAATTTTTTTAAATTCTCCGGGTTAATTTTAACTCATACCGCTTTTAAGGCAGTTTTAAGGTATTTTATACTAAGTACTATGGTAATATAATGTTTTCGGATTTGAACTTCGAATTTTTGCCGAAAATTCTCTTTAATGTTGAGATTGGATGACTGTGGAGGCATCTGAAGCACTATAGGATAATTTTATAGTAACTATTTCTTGACGATTCTACCAATATACTCAGGTTCATTATCTAAGTAGAAGTGATATGTGTCTGCTATGCCTAACTTCTGCGTAACTTGGATTACATTTTTTCGAAATATTTTCGAATACTGGCTCTTAACTGTATTTCCATAGATTACCCACCTCAGCTGCCCAAGACCAAAATATCTACATGGTAGAATTGGTAGAAAGAAGACAATTTCATTTTCTACAAATAATTTAATATAAGTATAATATTTATGAAGTCCTCATGCTGTCATAGCTTAGTGTCAACATTCAACATTATAATCGTCCAGAGCGGAGGCGGTACAAGCGAAGAAGAAAAAACCAAAACAACTCAAACAAAAAACGACTGAATTTTTGCGAAGCAGTGAAAGTGCCTTACGCCCTTCGAACGATGTGCAAAGCGAGAGAAGATCTCAAATTTTTAAAAGGAAAATTAAAATAATTTTACTCCGCTTTTGATTGATGTGCTTTCATTGAAAGATCATTCCACTTCACTTTGAGTTGCTGCTCGTTCAAGACAAGCAGTAATAGGAGAAGAAGTTCATCGTGTTCAAATAAGAGAAATTAAGAATTTCATTGCAAAATATAGGCTCAAAATTGATTCTACTTCAACTGCTTTAGCCAAAATGAGCTTTAATAGCTTCAAACTTTAAGCCTATAAGCCTAAGCCTAAGCCGAATATATTAAGCCCATTATCATTTTTATTAAGGCTCTTTTCAGCTTTATAAATAAAGGTGTTTTTTTTCAAACACACTAGAAGAGGCAGAGGGATTTCGCAAGAATTTGCGCAAATAAATACCGCAAACTTTTTCGGATGAATTTTTCTTCGGTTTCGTTCAATTAAAATTTTTCTAACCGAACCAATCAAGCATTTTTTGTTTGCTTTACTAAAAACGTTGAACCAAATGCAGTCATGCTTCAAAATAAATGCCATGAACAAAACACGGCAGTATAACATTTAAAAGAAGCCATTAAATTATGCGCTTGACCGTAACTCTGGCCATTGCATAACAACGGCTATCGATAGCAGCGATAGCCTCCGACAGGCATGCAAGAAAGCTAGCGTCGTCAAACGGCAATCGCTGGACAATCAGAGCGACCAATGAAGTCAACGGAATACTTTCAATTTTGCTTGGAACCAGTTTGCCGTGGCTTCCGGAGTATTGCTCTTCCAGCCAGCCAGTGCCATTTCGGCTTGTGTCACTGCTTTGCTTACGGCAGCTCATTATGCTGCGGCACAGCGAGCTGCTCTTGAACTTGTTCGCATTCGATTGAATATTGTGGATGGAGCCAAAAACGTCGTACCGTCCAAAGACGAGTTCGAATTCATTCAAACTTTGCATTTCACTTTGGGTAAATGAAATTCATTTCAACCTTTTTCTCTTCAAAAACTTTTGAGTCACAGCGACTTTGCGAATTTTTGGTCACTGTCACTTCGCTTCCCAAAGTCAGCTACGCATGCGCAATCTGCAAATGACTATCTATACACTTTCACTCTCATCAGCGTTGGTAAATTCCACTTAAGAGACATCTCCGGCCTCTTGAGTTCACAGCACCAACTATAATTAGCACTCAAACTCGTGGCCCAGCATCCCACCACCTCCCAGAGATTGTTCATCGTGGACGTGGACGTGACTGAATGCCCCCGCGGCTCTTTTGTTCAACAGGCACTCACCTTCATTTTATCACTTTGTTTGGTGGACCTGTTAATCCGTTTACAGAGATGGGTAATTATCGAACTCTTTTTGAATCGCACACAGAGTTGTTGTTGTTATGTAGTTAATTGATTTTGACTAATTTAATTAGTGTTTCTTCTTCGATTAAAAGGCAAAACTAATTGAACGCATTTTTAATAATTCACAGCTCTTCGAAGATCGCATGCGCGGCGCGTCTGATGGCGATGCTGGCGGTTTTACTTTCACGCTCCACCCGAAACACGGTTCACGTTATGACTGACTTCTTAATTCCTCAACAACTTCAAAAGTATTCGATTAACTTTGATGTTGCCTTTGCGTTTTCTTTATCACCCGCTTCTTTGCATTTCTTTCGCTTTTATTTTTTCTTGCTCTTTCGTCTTTTTTATTTAATTTGCTTTGTGCTTCACTTCACTTGCATCGACGACTTTCTTTTGGTCTCTTCGAATCAACGCTATGCGAATGTTACTATTTCTCTTTCTTCTTCCACTTCGATTGATGGCAACACTGGATAAATATTTCGGATTCGGATTCCACTCAAACGCACGCACTTTTACACCGAACAGAGTCGACTCAACTTTGGGGCTATTGGTTGTTGCTCGCACGTCGGCTTCAGCTGATCTGACGCGTCTCAGTGTTACGTTGGCGTCTTTTAAAGAAAATCGTCTTAGGCCGCCCGGCTTTTTTTGCACAATATATTGCCGTGGTTGCCTCTCGGGCTCGGTTTTTTTCTCTGTTTATTTATTTGATTTGATATTGTATGTTCGCAATGTTTGAGCGCTCTTTACGCGAACACGATTTGGTGCGAAAAGTGCTTCGGTGCAAGTTATGATTTCTCAGTTTCCTTGACTTGACGCCATTTGACTTACGAGCTCGTGTTGCAAGGAGCACAAATTGCCGCCAAAATGTTGTAATTCGAAAGGCATTGACGGTTTTTCGCCGTTTTTCTTTTTTCTTTTCAAAAATTGTTACAAGTTTTTTTCGCATTTTTGAATTTTTCACACATTCGGGCAAAGGTTTAATTCCAAAACGAAAGATTCAAGAAACGAACTTGTTTTGCTATAGGAGATCATTGAATAAAGAATTTTGAATGGTGAGGAAACGGATTGGGCCAGAGGTGATCTTAGAAGAAAAAATCAGTCAGTTGAAGTAAGCATTTTCAAACTATGATCTCAGCTAGTCTGTTCAAGTGCTTAGTTGCATTCCAAGCATTCGAGAGGGTGCTTGATGCATCCATAGCAAAGCGAAAATAAGGCTGGCTATGAGGTCTGAGAAAAGAATCATTTAATAACTCATTCAGAATCTATCAAGCTTATAAGTACAGTGTATTTTGTCTTAAGCAAATACCTAGCAAACATATATGTCCGTTTAACAGGTGTCCAGAAGCAAGAATAAGAATACTAAAACGTTCTCAAAAAGAGTCCATTTAAGAGGGGAGAGTCCGCAAAAAGAGAGTACACTGTAATCAGTTATCGGCAGAAAATATTTGAATATAAGACCTAAGGGTATGCATTTGAATATTTGACAACCAATTAAGTTATATAATTTAAATTCTCTACCAACACAGCTGAGTTAGGGCCTTTAGAAGATCCGCTCAGCCCTCGAAAGCCTTTCTTAAAATTATTGTTTTAATGGACTTTTCTACAGAGAACGAACAGACTTCTAATCATTGGATAAGTTGTTATTTTTAAATATATACTCTTATGTGCAAAAAAATTTACATATATGATTTTGGTTCTTTGAAATTCTTAATACTTTTGAATGACTATTTACGTGAAACATTTCCCCAGTGCCGGGACCAACTCAACGATTGAATTTGTATTCAATTTATTTTACAACTTCATTTAGTCAACGTGTGAGTCGAACACGTTTCAAATAATTATAACTGTTTGTATTTGAAAGTCAAAGAAATTTTTTCATTAAATAAATGGAATTCCTAAGCCGGTCCAGCGATTATTAACAGAGCATTAACGATTCCAGTTCGGGAGGCAAGTGCAATTAATTCTTCGCAATTTTCTTTAATTGTTGCGTTTCATTTTTTCATGTAAAATTGTGAATTGGAAAGGCTAATGCATTAACTTAAGTCGATGAACCTATAACCTCTATAAGCTCTAAAATGTCGTAAATGTTTTTTTTCTTAGCTTTCAGTCGCTCTGCTCTGACACACTGACAATGAACTTTGTCGCTTTGCAGTGGGTCAAGTCAATTGAAAATAAGTCTCCTAAATTTTGGAATGCTTTCAAATGGCAGACGATGGGATCAACTTTAGGGTGACTGAGGCTAATGAGGCTGATGGTGTAATCTGGAAAAAAGATTCAATGTCTTTTATCAAAATAGGTAGATAAATGAGAAGTATTTCAGGGGGATATTTTGTCCTTCACATTTCGCTGGCTCAACTATGACATTTAATGTCTATCTATTTATTCTGTAATTTATTTGCGTATGAAAGCAATTTCCTCCAGGGTGGTGATTCACATTACTGCATCATATATTTACATATATGGAAATTGCGATGTCATGCAAACCAATTTCCTCAAATATTTAGAAAAAGCAAAAACACATTTCGAAATGGTTATCATCGAATCGAAATCGAATGTACCTCCAAATGGGAGCGGCACGCAACATATCCGAGTGGCGTCTCGTTCGAGTTGCTCCCGTGAATCGGCGAAGCAGTTTTAAAAGCTGCAATAATTTTTGATAAATCCCAATTTAATTTGTCAACCACTATAATTTCGAAACGAAATTGCTTTCCTTATTTTTATAATTTTTTTAAACGTTTTTTTCTTCTTTTTTTTCATCAAATGAAGTCTTAGCCGAAATGCTGGAATGCGCTCAAAGATTGCGTTGAATGTGTGTGGACATGGACATGGTTATGGCTCATTTGTTGCCATTCTGTTGTCAACGATCTCATCACAACTTATCACCCTATTCATTAAAGTGCAATGCAGACATTTTGATTTTCGTTCCAGAAACATTTGGACTGTGACAAGAAACTCCAACCGAAAGACAGAAAATTGAAGAAAAAACAATGCGAAAAAATAATAATAAAAAAGGCGTTTGCTTGGTAAAGCTAACAATGGGGCAACGACAAATACTTGCAGGAAATCACAGTTCAAATCATATGAATTTTTCACTCGCACACGCCGATGCGAACAATCGAAATGGGCTTTTCTTTGAACTCCCCTGCTCACTGACTCCTGCCGGCCTCTGTGCACTAAAATCGTTTATCAGTTTAATGGTAGCATGTGCACTGAGATTGCGCAATCGCCATAGCAATCGCTTCCCATTCACTTGAACTTCAAGAGTCCCATGCAGTTTGCTCACTTTCGAGTGGATTCGATTCGCGAAATCGAAAGCAGTCATCGTTCGATTCATGCCAATGTGCTCCAAAGCTCTGCTCCTTTCGCTTCCTCCTTGTGGGATTTTGAGCAAAATTTATTGATCCAAAATAACCAGTTCGAATCGAACGACAGGGATTGTAGACTAACTGGTCGAAAGTTCGTATCGATTTCGAAAGATATTTTAATGGTTACCGGAAATTCGGTGCGTCATGAGCGGAAGTAAGTTTTTTTTGGGAGGGGGGGAAAATGTATTTTTGAATATGGAAAAAGGTGGCGACATGATCGTCCCTTAGGTCTATGGGGAAGAAATCCAAAGGGATTGAGAGAGATATAAGTAGAAGGAGAGCAATAGAGCAATGATGGGACTTCTATTAAATGAAAAGCGATTTACATAAACTGGTTCCATGCGGTTTTTTTGGAGACGAGGCCAAACTCTAAAGTCCGCAGGCAGTGAGTGTGGTCATTAAAATTAGCGCTTTGCCAACGAGCTTCAAATTGATTGAACGGTTAGGTTATTATAATTTTTTTCCGCAAATTTCCAGGTGTTTTCCATTGCAACTTACATGAGGATAGCGTACTACTACTGAATTCCTCAAATCTGCGAATATCTTTCTTGTTTCACAGAGATTTTTATAGCCCCTTCGTGGCATTTGGTCATTGTGCATTGTGTGTTGAGCAATAGAGTGACAAGAAAAATTTTTGTATTTTTAGCACCATTATACCTATGGAACGAGGCACTGTTAACTTGCAGTTTTCCACTGTTGTGGCGGCAGGAGCCTTAAAAAAGTGAAAGCTCAATCGGCTGCGGCGCGGCCTGCGACGATGCAGCAAATGACGGCGCAACATTTTCCGCAAACAAAATCTGACTCGACACAATATCCTCGTAATGCTGCTCGATTTGTTACAAGATTTTGTTGATTTTCCGTGCTATTTTTTTTTTTTTTTTGTTGCTATTTTTAAATTTCGGTAAACTTATTTTCTTGCTAATTGCGAGCTTACGCAATGGCTGCAATGCTCTACCCAGAGTTTTATCTCCTTTCGTCTGCGTGTTTGCGGCTCTTGCCAGTTCCACATTTTACTTCCGATATGGAAATGAGTTAAGCGGCTCGCTAAGGTGGACCGATAGCTCCAAAGTACGAACATATGGGAAAATAATAAAATAAAATTAAATAAAATAACAATCGACACCGAGCAGGGCTTTTCAACAGCATTGATGCATGGCATTGGACTTGCTAAGGAGATTTGGAAGTCCGTTAAGTGGTAAGAAAAATGCATATATTTAATTGCCATTTTGCTTAGGAAGAGTATAATCTTCGAGGTTAATTGTAAATGATTAAATATTCAATTGGACTCAGCAGAGCATTCGATATGAGCTCCGAAAATTTGAGTATTTGCTTTTGTTTTTTTTTTTTGTTGTTTTATTTTCCCCTTGAATGTGGACCAATTAAGCTGAGTGCCCTTTGCTTGTGGAGCTGGTGGTTGCTTTTACTACGGCAATTGGCTTCGAAGGCCTTTGCCAAATCACGCTGCTGCAATGATGCTTGAAAGATGTTGACTTCGAGACTCTAGCGTTGCCCAAGTGCCCCCTTTAAATTATGTCATTGGCTGGCAATTTGCTTCGAATGACATTGGAGTTCAAGATGAGGAGCAATTTTTCTGCTAAGTATTTTAAAAATATTTTTCATTTAATTGTGCACTTGCATAAATGGAAAAATGGCTGCGAAGATTGTGTTTCAGAGTTCAGGTCAAAGCTTAAAGTTTAATAAAGATGACATAAGGGGTGCAGCTTTGGGCTCATCGCTTAAGCCAAATTTGGACAAATTATCAAATAAAAAAAGGAATTATTTCCACAGAAACCAATATTACATCGACCAAATTATAATAACTTTTTAAGAAAACGAAACAAAAATTTAATTTACCACCAAAAAGTCGTCCATAACACGTAAGGAAATTGTAAGCGAGTCGTTTTTCCATTACGCTTTTAGATGGTCTTCATAATTTTGTTTATGTTTACTTTTGTCGCCATGCATACGATTGCATTCGTGCGCACACATGTTCGATTGTGACAGAAACATGAGATTCTTTTAGTTTTGTAAATTTTAGAAAATGGAAAATTTTTTAAACTGGGAAATGAGCTGACGAATTTTGTATGAAAAATTTCTATCGTAATGTGAAAAAATTTTCTATTGTTTTTAGGTTCGAAAATTGTAAAACCTCGTTCGTAGAACTGATTAAGGTACCCTTTACATGTTCCGTCAAGGACAACATATCGAAGGAACATCAAAAAATAAAAAAAATGATAATAGACGTAAATATTTATATTATTATATTATATTATTATATTATTTGCATCTTAGTCTCTATTTCTTTTATTTGTATTCAATCTTGAAACACGCTGGGAAAAGCTAAACATTCGGAAAAGTGAATTACCCCTGCGACTAATCGATTTTCTTTTGTGAGATTCTATTGTATGCGTAAAACAATGGATATACAAATACTTCGACACGGACCTAAACAAAATACTTCGACACGGAATTTCCATACATAAGGGGTATTCACAAGGAAGGTGGAATTTCGTCGCAAAAAGTCGATGTCGGAAAATTTCCGATGAATTTCCGATTTTAACCAGCAGTCGTAATTTGTTGTTTTTGTTTTGCTTACAAATAAAATTTCCGACAGTGTAGACTTTTTGCGACACTCCCGAGCGTGTTACTTTTCGCGTTGTAATTTTGCAACATAAAATGGTGCTACCAACATTTTTTAAGAGCTTAAGGGCTCTACGCAGATACGCAGGAAGTAAATTTCCTACACAAAACACATGCAAAAAAAAACGAAGAAGTACTTCGAGTTACTTCTGATACTTCAACGCATACGCAGATTAAAAGCAATTGAGCATGCAGGGTTGCATTTAAACTTGAGCGGGCGAAGTCTTGTTACTTCAACTTAACAACGAGAACATTCATTCTTTGGCGGAAGTAAGTGAAAAACTGCTGCGCAATGTCAACAATGTAAAGTATAACATGCGGGAAGCTCGCTCGATATGTTTGAAATTTTGTCTGATATGGGAAGCTCGCTTCAAACTTACTTACTTCACAAGAACGAGCTCTATACTTCCTGAATATCTGCGTAGAGCCCATTAAAAGCCTCTTTTCCCCCTTTATTGGTTTATAGTGAATAAGTAAGTAATAGTCATGTAAAGTTTTTATTATTGTATAAATTAATGGCCTTATTCATAGAAATAAAACGTTCTTTAAACCTTTTTTACGGTGACTTTACTGTCAAAAATATATGAAATTAAAATGCTTTTTAGCTAAAATCCATTTTAGCATTTCTATGAATAAGGCAGTAAATTTACAAAATAAATAAACGCTTTCTTCACTGGGTTGCTCACAAAGAAACTTTTTACGATGTTGCAAATTTAATATTTTCCGACGTTTAAAATCCCCCTTGTGAATACCCTTATTGCATTTCCATACAGAAGATTTTCTGATTTCGCCAAAAAGTATGCAGCATTAAAATTAATTGGAAACTTCGAACGTTTGTGGTCAAATGCGTATCGCCCCTGTAGGAAGTGTGGCGCAAATTGGTGCCTTAGCGAGTAGTTCTCGAGTATAGGAAAAATAACTAGTGAACGAGAAGACACACGGAGAGTAGAGACTAACTAGTGGCATATTCAACGACGCAGTTCAACGTCTACAGTTCAACTTCACTCAAAAAGTAATCTAATATATTTTTGCGTGTGAGTCAGATGGCTCCGTGACGCAGTGAAAGTGTATTCGCTTTAGCAATCTGAAGGGCTCGAGTTCGATTCCTGCGCAGGCGAAAAAATTTGGAAGAATGGTAGAATTCACAAAATGCAAAAAATGTGAATGAAGCTTCTAATATAAAACAAAAAAAGCTGGCGTTCGCTTGGACGGGAATTTGAATCTGGGCCCATCGGATATTCTTGAATAATATTTCGAAAATATTGATTTCAACGAAATAGATTAAAAGTTATAAAAAAAGCTATTAATATTAATGTATCTGAAACATTTCATTGAAGGATATTGGTCCCTCCGAAAATAGAGAAAATTTCTATGAAGAAATAATTGCAAAAAGTGCGTATGGTGAGACGTCTCAGTGTCTCTTGTAAAACGTTTTGTTTTCTTTGGACCGCACACGCGGATCTTTAGAATATTTACCAAACAAAAGAAAAATGAAAACAAAAAAAAAAAAAGAAATGGCAAGCTAATATTTTCATAATATTGCGACACGGCAATTTGTTTGAACAAAAAGCGTAAAGAAATGTGTTTTAAAATTCGAGCATGTTTATTGATTTAAAAAACCGATCGGCTGAACTCATTGTTTTCTTTGCGCTCCACAAGGACTTTGCTCTCTAAAATTTTTCTAATCTTTCCCAAGGCCGATGGAAGAAAAATATAAAAAATAATATTAAAACAATTCCATGCAAAAATATTGCATTCAAAGGTATTCTTTATGAAATGAACAAATATTTTTATATAGCAGATATGTATGCACTGTATGACCTCACTCAACGCAGTCTTCGGTGAGCGCATTTAATCGATTATAGTTGAAAACATCGATACTTTACATCATTTATAAGTGCAGAATATATGTTTATAAATAAAAAATATATTTAATGTAACCAGCAAACATTTGGAGTCCTAAATGAGTAATTTATGTATCCTAATTCGGAGTGTGATCCCTCATAATGAGCTCATTTGGGAGTGCGGCAAGATGGATATGTGAATCCAACATAGACTTCTTCGGTATATAATTTCGGACTCATATCGAACGACCTTCGCTAGAAGGGAATCACATTCTTTTTGGACTCCTCAATGAGCTCAATATGAGGGCTCAAACTCCGAATAAGGATTCATAAATCACTCATTTAGAACTCCAAATGTTTCCTAGGATGTTTGCTGGGCATTTTTCAAAAAAAAAAAAAATATATATATATATAGCCTTCTTTCGGACTCATAAATGTGAGCACTCCGAAAATGTTTGCTGAGAGTATTTTAAATTTTCACAAATATATTAAATTTTTTCTTCAAATCAATCATAATTTTGTTCCCCTGTCCTACGCCAGGTAATGCATTTCTTCAGTCGGCTTAGCAACAGCTGAGTTCTTGCAATTTAAATTTAATATATTTATTGAATACTGGCAAAAACACACTCCCTGGACCGCATTAAGATCTCAGTTCACATTGCCATCCGATAGGAATTTGAGGTCTCTACAAAAGGTCCTTCTGGATCCGTCCGTTGTTGTTGAACCGATACAGAGAGTGTGACTTTCGAGAAATTCGTGTGGAACAGATGATCAAATCTATCGAGTCCGGATGCATTTATTTGCCTTCCCCGTGCGTCCATCGCCATCAAACCAACTGTGTCTCTGGTGATTAGGCGCCTCATATGAACAGCGACCTATCTCGTCAAAGCAATTGACGTGTCGAAAATTTCGGCTTATCAAACACAAGCACTTAACACTCGCACGGGTCCAGACACCAAAATACTTCGCCAGAGACAGCAGCAGCAGCAGCTTGAGACGATATCAAGCGGAAGCGACTCTCTGCGCGAGAGAGCGCGAAGTCGGCTCTCGCGATTTCGGTTTCCGATCGAAGACTGAGTTGATGACAGTTGTTGGGGCTCAGAAAAACGCCGTGCGTTTTGTTATGTCAGTTATTTAAATCAAATTTAGTCGCGCGACCGCAGCTTAATATTTCGGTGGATATTGTGACGAGTGATCGCGGCAGACGCGAGTCGATTTCTTTTGCATATCGAGCATATTATCGGAGTGCCTGCGGACGGTTTTACATAATTATTATAAAAAACGTTCAATGCTTTTGAATTATGAAGTGTGAAATCGCCTGAAGATAAATCACGCATAATTGTGAGATCGAATCGCGAGATCGAGATCGAGATCTTGGATCGGTTGCTAATCTCAAAAGGAGAAAGAAGATCTTTCTTTCGATATACGCCTATGTGGATTGAGTTCGTGTTTTACTTTTCCTTTCTTTTTTGTGAGTGATTCGAAAGTGCTGCCGAAGTTTTAAAGAGAGTTGATTTTTTTTTTTTTTTTTGCTTGTCGCCGATATCAGTTCAATATGACGCAACGAATTCGATTTTATTTAATTAAATCGTTGTTGTTGTGTCTGCTTTTCAAACCGGTAAGTTAAACATTAAACAGACCTCAAAGGGTTTGTTTACAATCGCAGCTGACGCGAAGAAATAAATACCTTGGCGAATGAATTGACAGCGAAACAAAAACAAAAAAACATAAAATAATAATATTAATAATAATGAAGGCTTTTAATTTAGTTGACACTCTTCTCTTTTGTTGAATTTCGTTTTGTCAATTCGTTATAACTAAGGTTTTTGTTATTGCTGTTGTTGTGTCTGTCTTTGTTGTCATTGTTGACGCCTTAGTTTTATGGGCATTGCTATTGTTTTTGAGCGTTTTAAGCATGCTTCCTGCTACTAATTCAAATGCGTTGCTTAGTAATTTGTCCAAAAATAACAACAACAAAATAAATAAAACAAAACAAAAAAAAAAAATAATAAATAATAAAATGAAATAAAATTTTAAAAATTATTTAAAAAAAAAACAAATAATGATAATGACTTTGCACCTTTATCGAGCTAAACTGATTTGAAATTTTTGTTTATTTAATTTACGAATTTTTTATTTTTCTCTTCGCTTTCGACGAATTTTCAATCAAGCTTCGTGCCGAGAGACATGCCATGTCGCATGGAAAACGTCAAATATCAGATTTATTGCACTAATTAGCAAACATTTCCATACAGAATATATCGATTTGATATTTCTTTTTAACTTACAAGGTGACCAGATGTTTAAAAAAAATCCATTTAATTTAGTTATTATTTGTTTTGATTAAAGCCCTGAGATCAGCAATGGGCGTAGATAGAGCAGTATTTTAAGCGTTAACCTTTTAAAACCGTGAAGACGTTAATTGAGATGCCAACTTACGATTTGAGAGCCTCTGGGTTCAACTCCCAGCGTGAATGTTTCTGTCGTTTTTGCTGTTCCTGTTTCTTGCTTTCCCCATTTTCCGTGGTATCACAAAGGGCCGATATCAAGCCTAAGTGTGTCACCCTTCATGATGGCAGCCACACTAAACCAACCAACTAGGCAATGCTGCAATTGAGATCTATCGCTCGAATAACGTTAAGCGACAAATTTCCATACATATTGATTGGAAATTTCTTTTAACTAAATGCCAGACATGTTACGAACAAATCATTTCAATTCTTATGTTTAATTTATTTGTTTTGATTAAATGCCCTGAGATGCAAGTAGAAAATACTGTTTAGATGCTAAAGGCCTAAATGTTATTGACCAGTGAAAGTCCGTAATAGGATTCACAAACGAATTTGTCTGGTTACAACTGCTATTCGAGCGCGATGTTCAATTGTTGTTGCTTTAAATCGTTGAAATTATGTTGGGATCAATTGTTACTTTATACATAAAACAACAAAAGAGCTACAATTTTTTTTTCCTACAACAAATTTACAACAAATTAGCTACAAATTAATAGCTAGTTTTTAATCTAAACTTTACAAGTGGTAATGCTAAGTTCACAGACATTAAGGAAAAAGTGCCCGTTAAAATACTTTCATAAATCTATTGAATAAATACGCCGCAATCAATCGTTTCGTTAGCAATTCGATATTTTGCCTGAATATCTATTGAATTCTGTACTTCAACATTTTTAACCATCTAAATTTTTTTCTATATTTTTTATGCAATAGAGCACCTCAATTAAGTATTTGCTAAAACATTACTTGGAACTACTTTAAAATGTACCTATACGAAAAATGAAATTAACAAAAATTAGACACGCGAACCGACAATTTTTTTTCATTTTCACATGCTGGACTTTCACATGCGACTCATTTTGGCTTAGCGAGAATTTTGAAAAAAAAAACATTAAAAATATTAAACAATGCTGATGAGCAAAGTAGGTACATTTTGCCTCTTCCCGTGCAAACAATCATAAAAAACAAGCAAACAAACAAACACACATAAAAGAAAAGAAAATTAAAAAAAAATACTGTTCGAGTTGTTTCCGCTTCGGGGAGCAGAGAAGTCTCTCCGAGAATATATTAAAGCCTTACGCATGTTTTGTGGGAGCAATCTTACAAATAGGTACATATATATTATACTGTATGATAATCAAACATTCATCTCGAGAACGACGCAGTGACCACAAATGAACAATTAACGCATACGCAATGAACCGCAATTAACCGCATAGCGTATTCTGTTGCGTGCTCTGCGCCTGCGGGAATTTTTCTTAGGCCGATGTACAATTTTGCGATTTCCCTCGACTACTTCGATGGGACTTACACAGTAACACATTTCGTTGGTTAAGAAATTTGTTGTTGTTGTTGAACGCTTCTTTATTATCATATCATTATCGAAATGTCTTACCCTGTAGGACATCAATCAATCAGAAGGCAGCCATGCAACGACGGAGGGATTTTAAAGGTTTATTAATTGTTAAAAAAGTTAATTTTTTCGGCGCCTGGAATATCCCTCGGCGGGCTTGGTATGCGAATTTACAGAAGCTTTGTTCCCTACTGAGTTTGTTGACAGAGAACTATATTCCATTGACTGCGATTGAAACATCTGTTCCCCCATGATGAAGTTGTGATCTTTCGTTCATAGCTAGTAACCTGCTAATGTGTGTATACAAGTGCTCTGTGGCCTTGCTTACACATTGATGAAATTTGTTGGATGAGAAAATGAATGTCAATCTGACTTTGCAGATGGTTTACTCGTCGAGGGAGCATTTTGGCCAATATCTAGCTCGGTGGCCGTTCAATGATGCTGATGGCGGTGATGGTGGTAGTGTGGTGGTGGTGGTGCTGATTGAAGCATATAATAGAAGAAATGACAATGTGAGATATCAACGGAATTTCAATTACCATCCATATCAGCCATACCAGCCACGCTATGCTCCATCTCATCAGTTGCATCGATACCCAGTAATGCCCGGAAACGAACCACAAAACGAACAAAGATCAGAAACTCTACAGAGCCTGGAGCATAAGTATCGACAACGATCGTTAGACCCGATGATGCCGCCAGCTTCGTCCATTCCGCTACCCTATCAGGTTTGCATGAAGCATCATTTTGTAGAGCATTCCTCATAATAATCAATAACAAAACAATTCGAATCGATACTAAAACATTAACAGGGTAGGACAGAACAAAACAATAACAATAACAACAATAACGACAGCGACAGCGACGACGAAGAGGAGGATTTAGAAGAGAAAATTCGTAAAATTTTTGCTGTGAGTGAAGACGATCTTGAATTTCTTAATGTAAGGCTCTTCGTCATCGCATTCATCGTGGTAAATTTCATAAATTTCATATTTTACTTTATTCTTCTTCTTGTAGACTACTCTTAATTCAGAATTAAGTAAAATAAGTTACATGCATGTGGATGAGTCACTTTTAAGTAATAATGCGAATGCAACTGATTCATTACCAAGTCAATCATCATCACTAACGACGAGAACAACGCAACTGGCCTCACAGGCACAGTCATCCAAATACACTCCAATATTGCCGTCATCGGCATCGGCATCCGCATTATCACATCATCATCGTCATCGTCATCGTCGTCATTGTTAAAATCATCAGCGGTGAATAGCGACGAGCCTTCATTCAAAGTGCAAAGAGCGCCAGATGGAAAATTGAGTTTAGTTTTTAACGATAAAATATCTTTGCAGAGTTTTACGGAGCGCCGAACAACTCAATCGAAGACAATTCGAGATGGTAGGAATGCTTCTCATCGATCTATTCATATACTTACCATACTTTCTAATATTCTCTATTTTTTATTATTATTTTTTTTTTTTTTTAGAAATAATATTCCCTGAACCAATAGCTTCTGTTCGAAATCCTTTCGATGGCTGTGAGGAAATCGAGGGTGGGACCCTATGCAAAAAGGTCCGTGACTATCCAACTCTACCGGAGCTTGATTCGCGAGGTCTTTTGGACTTGAGGGTTTTTTTCACCCAGGACGTTGAAGCTCCCACTAATATAAGTAGTCGTATAGGCGGTGATCCAGTTGAATACCAGCTTTGCAATAGCTCTGAAGAGTTCATTTTCCCCGAAAAAGGCCAGACATCCGACTCACGATGGCTGTATATCGCACAGGATCCCAAAAGAAAACTTACACAGAGAGTGCGAATCGAGAAGTGCATGTTTGTTAAATTTTTGGTTTTTTTTTTTTTCTTTTAAATGCATTGCACCTATTTTTTTTTTTTTACTAAACGAAAATTTCGAATTCTTTTCATACAGCGACAACGAACAAGCGTGCAGACCCGTCGTGCATGATAATCTCCCTAACAAATATCGATCGGTCTGCAAACAGAGCTACGTCTATCGATCGCTGGTTGCCCTCGATAACGAAACATACGTTAAGGAGCAATTCAAAATTCCGTCATGCTGCAAATGCGTATTGATGGACAATGTGCGGAATTAGACGGTGGTGAGCTAAACGAACTCATGCAACTCGAACGACTTTCATCCTCAACGATATCGGATCGAATTTATCTTTCAGATGCGCTACGGCTAACGCGGTTCTCAGTGTAACACAGGCTGATATATATGTAAACATATATATTTACATAAAAATTCGAATATGCATTTTTAGATAAGAGATTTTATATTATTTTTTTTATATAAATTCTAATTTTTTTTTTTATTTTGCGATACCAATAATGGAGACTTAAGCCATAACGAAGTAGAGTTAAATTTTCATTAGAAACATGTCTGTACTGTCTGTAGTTGTCAAAAAAAAAAAAAAGTTTTAGAAGTACTTCCGAAGAGCCGCAAGCAATCTCTACTCTATTATCTGTACCAAGAAGTAGTAAGAAGTTTTTTTCCCCTCAATCTTTGTTAATGGCATTATCGCAGCATCCGCTTCCTAGTGATAAACTGAGTAGACTGTTTTAAATTAGAGATACATCGCCGCTTTACCCACGGATATGCACTTCTTCTAATGTATAAGAATTGAGGAAATAATTTCAAGCTAGAGCTTTCACGACAATACTGTTTGAATCAGGCTCTCGGGCCTTCTTCTTCCGGCCCTGAATGCACAGAGACTTTAGTATTTCATTCTTGAATTATTCGCTGCAGCTCTCGGCTCTCATCGAAAGATAGTAAATAAGACGCAAAGCTTGCGGTGATTAATTTTTGTTAATTAAATTGTTTAAATTTCTATTTCTTCGAACGAAATATTTTAAATTTTTTATTTTGTATTCTCATTTCTAATATTAAAAGCGAATAAAAAAATTCTTAAAACTGTATTCGTATGTAAGACGCGAAACACGGAACGGATTGCCCGTGTGTGGGGGCATCGTAAAAGTATAAATTCTACTCTCGAGAACTACATACTAGAAAGAAAACGAAACTCGATTGCGATTAGCTCAGCTCTGAGATTAGTTTATAGCTTTTATTGCCAGTAAGAGCAGGTTCAGTTCCCCTCCTCCCAATAGCCAGATCGCGGCTTGCAATAGATTTTTCCATATCAAGCGCCGCCGCTCAAAAGGCAACAGTCTACAGTCAACTTCGAGAGACTGAGCCGTTGAGACGCGTGACGGAAGCTGTTGTTGTGCCGTTGTTGTTGTCTCGTTATAGCCATTTTAAGTAACAAACAAATGATTTAATTTGGAATTTAATATCGCGAATTTGGATATATGTATATGCAAATAACAAACGATGCTCCTTAATTAAGGAACAAAAGAGAAGAAGAACAGATTGCAATCTGCCAACAAAGAAAGTGCCTCTGTGTGCGATCGATCGTCTGAAGTACTGGAATACTGCGGAATTGATATACTTCGAAATGGCTCGATTAGCTTATTACAGCAATATTTTAATATTATTATTATTATTATTATTATCATTTGTGTGCTGCGAACCGGTAAGTTTCTTGTTTACAGAGCCGTTTGTCGATTAACCTTATCTGTCTTTGCACGTGGGCTTTTTTAGACGCTTTTCTTGCCAATCATCAGAACCATTGTTTGGAAACTGCATCCAATGTATTCATATTCTCATTGAAACATTTAGTGAAAATTGGAAATCGAACACTGAAAGTCTTCTCATCCTCAATCTCAATCTCAATCATCCACATCGAAGAAGAACGCCACTCGATTCGACACTTTCGGGAGTGTGTAGCTCTGATTCTGAGCCTTATCGTTTCGAATTGATGATGCAAAGTTCATTTGTGGGTGCACATTGAGATTAAATTGTCTTCCATTTACATACACCTCATCATACAGCGCGACCTCCCTGACATTTGCCGATTTCAAAATTATAAGTTGAATACACTTTTCAATCTAAATTGCCGATTTCGAAACCTTTTACGGCTGATAAAATGGAAGCACTGCATCCTATGTTCTCACTTCTCTTTATTGAAGACTACCCGGTTGGGTTACCGCCGATGGACATATTGCAGCATTTTCCCAAAAATCCGTTATCAATTTTTCCATTGAAAGTTTGAAAATGACTTTGTCTGTTCTTTGAACTCGCTTGCTTTTCTTCAGTAATCTTAGGGGAAATTCTTCTGCAGCTTTTTCGAATGTTTTTTTTTTTTGTTCTTGTTTCACTGCTTCTTGTGAAAAAGTGCGGAATTTGTTCTTTGTTCTATCACTTTGCCATGGCAAAAGTCTCGAGCGTAAAAAAAAAAACAAAAATAGAAAACCCCAAAAAAATGTTCATTTCTCTTTTGTTTCTTCTTTACAACATTTCTGTTTACCTTTTGGCAAGCACAATTTATTTTTCGAAATAAAGAACGCTCAAAGCGAAGCGTTTCCTCCGTCGCCTGACGAAACACAATTTAAATGATTTAAATTATCTCTTTGAAAACGTTCAGGGATACGTTCACGTTAACGAAAATTGAATGGAAAAAATTTACTAAAATTTGTAATTGGATATTTTTAGCTATCTCCCTGTACTGCAGGCTCCATTGGGATTTCCTTCTTCCAAAATCCCGCATCGAAAAATCCCTTAGCTCGATTTCTCACTCAATGAATCATAATTTCGATATGCTTAAAGCCGCTTAATGAGTTCGCATGCCTTCGGTGAGGGTTTCCAATTTCCATTTTCCAAAATCGGGAGCTCTCACATACTTACATTTTTGAAACAAAGTCGGTTTTTCAAAGCGGCCAGAAGCGGTCTCTTTGCAAGGAAAGAAGAAAAAAACATTTTTTTAATCGTTTGGATCTCACTCTGCATAATTCTTAGAGTTAATTGTGCTGTTTTTAATTGCGGCAATTAAATGTTTATTGGAAAAAACTATCGTTAATGATTTATGTGGACTGTCGTTAGTATTTATATGCATACTTACTAAGCTATATATTGAAATGCCTGAGCATATTCATATGTGTGTGTGCCCATGTATTTAGATATAAAAAATTAAATGGAAAAGTTGTCGCGGTAAGCCCTTTCGGCATGGTTATCAAATTACAGTGGACCCCCGGCAATCCGACAAACGTTTTGCAGAGCAGTGTAGAGGAATCAAGTTTCTCAAATTATAGCCTTTTCATCTTTTAATTAAGACAATTAAAGATCCAATGATAAGATCCAAAAGGTTATTCTCTAAAGAGCAAATATCAACATTTTTCAATAATAGTCATGTCGGATTAACGGGGGTCCACTGTATTTCTTTGGGAAAAGCAATGAATGCATATATGCTTCGAGTACACTCGAACTTACATATATACTTATAATCTGTATTTAAAATTTAATTAAAATGACCGTTAAATTGTTATTTGACCTACCCCATTCAAGTATGAGAGGAAACAATTCTTTTCCTTGAAAGCTTTCATTTCATTTTCGAATACTAATCCATCATCCCAGTAGACGAATGTGCCCAAAAGTTGAATTCCCAAATTAATTAGAAAAATAAATTTAAATGCATTTTGCATGGCGGAGATTAACTCACGCTTTTACGTGTCTCTGGGGAATAACTTCAAAAACTCTTAAAGCGCTTTGAAGTTGAGCATAAAACAAAGAAAATCTTTGCAGTCCAACTCAAGAAGGAACCCCTTCAATGAACATAAAAACGATCCTGTTAGTTTCAATGCATCAAACGAAAACGATATAAGAGGCTTGAAGGAGCTGACTGCGAGAATATTTGTAAATACCTCACTTATCCTTAAATATGCGATTCCTTATCGGAGAATTTAATAAATCAGTTTATCATTTCAGTTCAATGTCACGGCGTCCTCGACGAAAGCACCGCCCCCTTTGAGACCCATTTCAAGTAAGTTTCTACGCGACGCAATAGAAATATATAGTTATATAATTTTATACAAAAATATGTGGCACTCATTCGCAGGAAGTTTCCCGTCAAGAAATATCCCATCATCGTCGAGCTTAGTGAGAAGAAATTTCGAGGAAAATATAACGACAAACTATTACACGACGCATGTGGATAACTATCCGGATTTCTCGGCGATCGCGCCGAAACTGAGAAAATTCCAAAGCTTCTTAGCCCAGGACACCTTACCCCCGCCGGACCTGGATCCGCATTCGCTCATCGAACAGGATGCCTATAAATACAGACATTTGTGCCGCACGGAAATCGAACTGATCACCCCGCGCGAAATGGTAATTAAGGGCAATAAAAAGGTGAAGATCGTTAACTATCCCGATATGTTTGAGCAAATCATACGAGCGGAGACGTGCGGGTAAGAAACTATCTTCCATAAGAATAAACAATAAGTTCAATTCCATTTTTCTATTTCAGTCAAAAGGATAGCCCCTGCACGTTTAGCGATAACTTCCCCAACAACTATGTGCCCATCTGCAAACAGAATTATATTTTCCGTAAACTCGTTACAATGAGTGATTCCAATGATCCCGAGGTTACTCTGGAAGATATACCCATTCCTTCGTGCTGTGAATGCGTCCTAAAGGACATGACTATGGATTAGATTTTATAAGTGGTTGTTTTTGTTTTGGTTTTAGTTAAGCAAAATAGGGTAAAGAGTTCTTGCAATTTTCTTCCTTGGAATTTTTCCTACAATTGAAAAAAGATATTTTCCAATGAAAAAAAGTTTTTATTATGATTTTTTTGAATGAGGCGCTGCTGACGCGATAAGGCATTCTGATGATGGAATGTTTTTGGTTTCCAAACGAGGAATATGCGGAAAGGAGAGATAGTTCCATAGCGCTTTCTTTCGCTTCATCGAAATAGCTTATCGAGGAACTGCGATTATGATTTCTCTCACCAAAACTGTTAATAAAAAAATTCTAAATTAAATGCTTTACCTCCCGATGCATGAAAACTTCTGAAGAACCACGAGCAAAGAGAAAAAGTAAAAAAAAATATATATATATCTACATATATACCTATTTATATTTATTAAAAGATAAAAAAATAATTCTTGTATAAAACCATTAAGAAAACTTGCCATGTGAAGTGATTGCTCCAATGCCTCATCCCACTGTGCAGTAGAATCCAAAAAAATTAAGCAATGGAAACTCGAATTCACATTCTTATTCTGTCCGAGCGACGGCAGTAGAAAATGAATGGAATAAATTGCATTGCAAGTCGGTCATTTCAATGTTTATTTTCTCAATATTTTCTGGCAAGGCCAAACGTAAATGCCTTGCACGCTACAGTCCGACGATGTTGGCTTATTGCGGTAAATATGAAAAATCCTTATTTAAGCGCTACTCAAAGGTATGCAGTTGTCGATGATTATTTGATGGCCATTGAGAACAGATTGAAGCAATGGGCCTTATCTTATGGAAGAAGCAATTTGGGTGGCTTTTTTAACCTTATTAAATACAATTGAAGACAAATTGTGTCGAAGCTTCGCGAATCGTTTCAAAAAAATATAGCCGATACCGATGAGACATCGTTGAACAGGAGTTTGTATCGTTAGCGATAGGGTCGCATACAAGGCCATTAAACATTTCGTGAAATATTGCGCGCAACGTTGCGGCATATTTTCAACAAAAAATCAAATTTCGAATAATAGCCTTTTCTGAAACTTCGCCTATAGGTATGCTATCTTTTGAGTCTCCAAATTAATTTGCAATAACAATGCCGCACAGTGCTTTGACCAAAATAAAAATTTTTATTGTCACGAAATGTTACAATATTAGTATCATTGGAAAGGGAATTGGTCCACTAAGAGAAAACAAAATTATTAGAACCGCAAAAATTTTAATGTGGATTTTACACCTCTTCAAAGTCTTGGCAAAGACCTTGAGTGGGCGTGGTTCAAAAATTTGTTCGCGAAGTCCTGAAACAGTGCGACGAAACAGAAGACCTGTTTTTCATTCGAATTTGACCACATATTTTCGCCTGTGACAGGAAGCAAGCTCACAAGCATTCACTACGCCATGGTGCGCCAGGGAGCTATCTGACTCGCACGAACCAAATATATTAGATTGCTGTTTGACCGAAGTTGAACTGTAGACGCCTCGTTGACCATGCTACTAGTTAGTATCTACTGTTCGTGTCTCTACACGTGTACTAAGTAGTAATTTTTCTCTATACTCGAGAACTACTCGCTAGGACCCAAATTTACCCCAATCTTCCTATAGGGTAATAATACTCTCACGATTTTACCCTGAAAATATGCTATACCTAATTTAAAAAATGTTTCATTTAATTCATTTTTAAAAAATTATCGATACTTGCTAAATCGACGTGTCCCGATTTAACCCTCGGAGTCTTATGCCGCAGAATGTTATTGCAGTTATTATTTTTAAATTATTAGACATTATAACCTAACCTTTGGTTAAGGGGTTTGCTTTTCCTCTGCCATTTTTTATCCCTCTAAACTTGGATAAAGAATTTCGAACGCACTCAAGTCACAAAATGCAATTCATAAAAGCCAAAAAAAAAAATGAATGTAAAAAATAAGCAAAACAAACATTAAAAAATTCAATAAAGCAGAATAATTTTCTTAATGCGGCTTGCCATTAGCATTTGGCTTTCTACGTCAGCAACCCTAGACATTAGAATGTTTACTGACTGTTAGACTGTCACTATCTAAACAATCACGGTTGCAGGGGATCGACCGCCCCCCGTCCGTCATCGTCGTCCTTTGTTGCATGCCAACTACCATGCCAGAGCATTATTGGAAATCAACCACATGACAATCAATGGGACGAGTCTAGGGCTGTTTGGGGGTATATAATTGGAATATTATAGGGTGGCCTACAGGCAGTGGGCTTCATATAAAAACGTTGCGCCGACAGGCGAGGAACTTCAATTTGCCGGCTTCTCGCGTGAAGTTCTGAACGTGGCTCAGAGTTTATTTCTATGCGAAATGCCACTTGATACCTCACACAATAGTTCATAAAATCGTTTGAGAAAATTGTAGAAAGCCTTGAAAATTTAAACAAAATTCTAGAGAAAAAACAAAAAACACAAAAATTGTGAACTGAAAGGAAACTTTTGAAGACGGAATTGTGTCAATGAAAAAAAAAAAAAACAACAAAAAAACGGTATGAAGCACACATAGGTAATTGCAATCATGTGGTATTTCTCAACAAGGTCAGACCGTGTACATAACTGTCTAAACTTGTGAAAAGTAAAAGTATAAAGGAAAGAAAAGAAAATAAGGAGCGAGAAAAAAGAATGTAAAAGTTTCCGTTGTCATGCATATGATGGGCCTAACGGAACTATATACAAATGCACATTGTATGTACTGGAGTGCTCCTGCGAGTATGAATTTGAAAATGAAAGTCGGTTTAAGGCGGCATTTCACCTCCTAAAAGGAAGAAGCAAAGGAAAGCCTCATTTTGTGGTCGTGATATGCAAATGACGTTAGAACTATGGAAAGTGAGTACGAGAGAAATCGGATTTGGACGACAAATAATGGCTTCGTTTCTGAGACGAATCAAACGCAGACGCCCGGTAAGTGTGGATTTTTTTTTTTTTTTGGTTAAAAATACTTCTAGGGTAGTGTTGCCCAACTCAACTGCCCAATGCGGCAGAGCCCAGCTCATACTCAAAAGTAAAAAAAAAACCCTTTTCTTTCGTCCCACAAAATTTCCCCTCGTCCTGACCGCTGGCGGGCGATTGCCCGTACGATCGCAGTTGTGCAACACTATTCACTAGCACAGGTAATTTTAAAATTGCTTAGCTGAGTTGGTTTGAGAGTTTTTAAAGATATTCACGTGGATATATAATTAAAACTTTTCTTTTCTCGTTCAGTTTTAGCATTGTTTGGATTTTCCTCAAATTTCAGTATTGATCAGCTGTTTCTTTCGCAACTTTGCACACGCAAGCTACTTATGAGGCATAGATGGGCAAAAAGCATTAGTTACTTACTGCATTACAATTTCCATTACTATAAAAAATGTACTGTTAATTCAAAACTAATTTCCATTACCAATAAAAAAGTACTGGTAATGAAAATCAAATTTCAGTACCAGTACAAATTTACTGCTAATGTAAATCATGTTAAAACACAATCACTACAATGATTAATAACACAAAGAAAGATATGTATGATGGGACACATTGAAATCAAGCCACACGGTAGTATGCGAAATGTGATTTGCATTATCAGTATATTTGTACTGGTACTGAAATTTGATTTGCATTACCAATACATTTGTATTGGTAATGGAATTTGCCCATCTATGTTACGAGGTGCGCTCATGCAATATGTGATATAAATGTATTCAATAGTCAGTGTTGCATGCTTTGCGCTATTACATGAATACCACCAAAAATTTTGCGAAATGCAACGCCTGTAAGGGTCCCTTTCGCAGATGATAAATGTCCTTTGGACTACATATTCTGGCATAAATTTACTTTATGTGCTTTTCTGAGATTGCGCTTTAAGTGGCTATAAATTCTAAATTAGACGCGACACCCAAAAAAGGATTGCAGATTTGGAATCTGGGGGTCAACAACAAAACCAAAATTATTTCCAGTCCAGTCTTACTTCTGTAGATTTCATATAAATTTTTTACCTTTGAAATGACCTTCTCAATAAAAATGCTCCCTTTCCGCTGTTGCTTTTTAAATCGTAAAAATAATAAAGAATTCTAAGAAAATATTTAAATTATACACCCGACGTTGCTATTCAAATAAACTCTTTTTTTTTAAATATTCTGATATAAATTTTACTGATTGCACACGCAAATAAATAATCGGACGATGAACCGTGGTAGTGTCCCAGAAATGCTAAAGGGCAAAATCAAGCTGAAAGCGTGAGCATGTTGCGGACTATATCAAGACGCCCTCCCACACTTACACACACACACACACACACACAATGACACGCACACATGTTTACCAGGCAGAATAGCATGGAAACTAGCATTCTAGGAAACTATTGTTAGCCATTGGTCCGTAATGTCAACAAATACACCGTAATGAAGAAACGAACAGAATGCATCAAGAACTTAATGACAGTACCTACACGGCGCTGTACGGCATTGTATCAAGATCACAAAGGAGCTTTGGAGCCCACGCCATGGCAAAAAAAAAGCCACAAATGACCGCGTGCATGACAACCAACCCGCATTGAATGACTAGATTCGTTCATAGATAATTCGATTGGCTAAAGATATACATGTTGCTAATGGCTTTGTGCTCCCAATTGCCTTCTGCCATCTGTCCATCTGACTAATGGCTTCGGTCATTTCCCTTGCAATATTAACTCGTAATTTATTAATTTGTTCAGAAAGTTTTCGCTTCTTTTCCGATTAAAAATTATCGATGAATTCAATGAAAATTTTCCAGGAAATTTCGCTGTTCGAGCGTCGAAGAATTCTCCTGAAATCGCCGAGAACGAAGCAGAGCGAATGAGAAATGGGCGTGGCAGTACAAAACTGGAAGATGATGTGATGAGTCGAAAGCATGAAGCATTCAATGTCACCTTCGTTGGAGTACAATCGAAGTGAGTGTGGGGGGAAGTAGTAGGAGTGCTTCAATCTAAATATTATATGATTTCCATGTGAAAAACCTCTTCTTACAGATTCCGCCGGAGATACTATCACAAGACCTTGTTCGGCGCTTTGCTGCTATTGATAATCATTTTAATCATTGTAATAATAGTTTTAAGTATAAAATGTGAGTAGCTCCTCTCCGTGGCGAATGGGAATCACAATATACATAATCTTCTTTCCCGTTCACAGATAAGAAATCTAGCGCGATTTGCCGCTCCAAAGACTGCATACGCACAGCAGCTAGCTTAATTTACTCAATGGACCAACAGACTGACCCATGTGAAGACTTTTACCAATTTTCGTGTGGCAACTGGGCGAACGAGTATCCCCGTCCCGATTCGGTTACATCCAACGATTGGTTCCGCGAGCGACAAGCACGGATAATGTTAACACTGCGCGCATTCCTGCGAGCGAACATCAGTGAAAGCGATCCCGAGTCCGTGGGCAAAACGAAAATTATGTACAAAGCCTGCATGGATACGGAGCTGCTGGATAAACGTGAAATGGAACCACTGCTCTATTATTTGAGAAGACTCAAGCTGCCATTAGTGCCGCGTGGTTTTAATTTGTCACTCTCGGAAGAGCGCGCAAAGAAGTTCGGCATCGACGGCTCGGGCAAAGCAGAAGCCTTCGATTGGCTCCAGAGCATTGTGCTGACGAAGAAATATTTCGGCATGGACGTAATATTCGGCTTCGATATATTCCCCGATCCGCTGAATAGGACGGTAAATCGCATTGCTGTGGGTACACCTGAGACGGACTCGGCACTGCCATTGTAAGTACCTATACATATTGTCCTTGGAAGAGAGCGGTTTTTCATAGCCATTCTTCGTCGTATCTCGCATCTATCTATCTTCTGTAGTAACAACGACGATCTTCACCGACTGCTGCGGAAGATAAAACGTCGGAGTGTCTACAATCACGACGACATGATGGACGATGTGGAAGCTGAGGAGGAGGAGGAGAAATTAGTGAAGCAGATGTCCGGGATCTCAGCATATGTGTCGTATATCAAAAGTGTTGTGAAAATTTATCTCAACTATTTAGATCCCGATTTGGATTCGAACGAAGTGGACAGCAATGTGCAAGAAATGGCATTGAGAGCAGTGAAATTCGCGAAATCTGTTTACCGGGTACGTGGATATTCTGAACGATTAGCTTTCATCTTAGGATTTAATTTGAATTTTTGAACTTTTAACGGGCAGATAAAGGACGAAGCGGAGAACACAACGAAGCCCGCTAAAGTCGCAGCCGAGGAGCTTATCTACACTACAGTGGACGATTTGCAAAACCGAACGGACAAAATGATAGCACCGAAGTCAATTCCCATATGGCAGAGATATTTCGATGTAATATTTTCGGAAACCAACCATACCAAAGAGTTCCTGAAGAGCGTCAAGATAATAACGAGCGAAGCGGATATCCTTTATTTGCAAAATATTGTCGAACTATTAATTGATGCTCCGTGGGAGACTATTGAATTCTACATTTGGCTGAATACGGTCGAGGAGCTCGTGTTGCATACAACCACCGAGATGCGATTGCTACATTCGGAGTACATACGTCTTGTCGTGGGCACAGAGGGCGGCAGTCCGCGGTCCATATACTGTGCTCACGGTGTCAATAGTCTGATGGGCATGGCGGTCAGTTATGCGATGGTGGATGACGCCTTCACGAAAGTAACACTGCCCAAGGTACAGCGTATGCTGACCGACATACGAAAGTCCTTTGATGGCCTCGTGCAAACTATTTCATGGATGGACGCGTCAACGAAACGGGCGACACTCGAGAAATCGAAGAGCATGAAAAGTCTTATTGGATTCCCCGATTGGATTCGCAACGCAACGACATTGGATAAGCACTACGCTGACGTCCGCGTGAATGAGAGCCTGTATTTGGAGAATATGGTCGAGGTGCTGCATTGGCAGATGCAAACAAAGCTCGATAATCTCCATGAACCGGAGTCATTCGGTTGGGCGACGTCACCAACGAACGTGAACGCGTTCCACACCTTCCAAGCGAATACAATCAGTAAGTGTCAAGGAATCGAAGGCAGAAGGAAGAATCTTATTAATCTTATCGTACATTTTCTCCATTTGGCTTTGGGTAATGCCTTCTACTTTGTCTATTTCCAGCGGTTCCAATCGCAATTTTACAGTTTCCCTTCTACGGCTTGGGCTTGGAGTAAGATTCATTTTGAGATGATAGAGCTTAAAGCTTCCTTTGAGAATTTTCGCTTCGATTTTTAATGTTTTTTTTAAATTTTTTATTTCTTTTATATTTCATTTTATCTCTTTTCTTTTGCTTCTTTCTAGTCGACAATGTTCCAAAGAATTATGTATGCATTTACCCTGCAGTAATCAAGAGGTCATTTTACCAAAAAGGAGCACTCTGAGATTACTCGGAATATGACTAGTCCAAATGTAGAGTATTTTATATTTGGGCATTTCCACACGAACGCGACTCGTGAAGTAGTTAAATGTGGGAGTGGTTATCCGCCAATGACAAAGATAAAAGAGACAGTTCAAGGAGGGAGTCTCGATACTTTTGCGACTAGTCGGGAAGTAGTTAGAGAGCAGTAGGAATTACTGCAGGGTAGCTTTGCTGTAGTTTTATCCTATTTTTTGTAAAATGCTTTTTATAATCCACTTTCCGCATTGTACTTTTTTTTTTGGCTTTAAAGCATTTGACTGCACATGTTGGGCACAAATCGCTTGCACCAAATCCTTTTGAAAGTAAAAAATCCCTCAAAGCGTCGATGTTCCCAAGCAGAGCTCTTAACTACGGCTCAATCGGATCGATACTTGGACACGAGCTGACCCATGGCTTTGATGACAGCGGGCGTATGTTCGACAAAAATGGAAACATGAGACAGTGGTGGTCGAATGAAACCATCACGGAGTATGTCAATCGAACGGAATGCTTTGTGGAGCAGTATAATCATTACTATTTAAAGGACATAGGCGAATACGTGAGTCGACATTTGAGAGATTTTCTTAGAAGTTTCTTTATATTGTAGTCGAATCTCTTTTTTTCAACTTAGATCGACGGTGAACTGACTCTTGGTGAGAATATTGCGGACAATGGTGGAATGCGAGAGGCCTTCCATGCCTATCAACGCTATGTTAAGGAAATGGGTCATGAATCCAATGTTCTTCCCGGGCTGGAGAAGTACTCCCATGAGCAGTTATTCTTTATAGCTTTTGGAAATCTTTGGTGTGAAACATACACGCCAGCAGGATCGCGATATGCCGTTGAGGACTCACACTGTCCTGGGAAATTTCGTCTGAGGGGCGTTCTCAGCAATTCGGTTGAGTTCCACAGAACTTTCAATTGCCCCAAGGGCTCGGGAATGAATCCCAAAGGCGAAAAATGTCGCATCTGGTAGAGACTAATTTTTACGAGCGAAAAACTTTTCAATTTACCGTGATTTTTATCGAAACATCAAGTGATTCAATATAAGTATGAGAATAAGTAATTTTAAGTACTCTCTTTGCTCTTAAGATCACCTTACTTAAAGTTTTAATTAACTTAAGAGCTTTCTAAGTTTTTTACTATGATATTAAAATTTCTGGGAAACTTCATTAAGACTACTTAAATTCTTTTATTGGAATTCCTTTGTAGTTCCTTTTTTGGTTTTCTATTGTCTTAACTCGATTACTCGATTTCTACCTTACGTTTAGCGCCAGAGTATGTAGTGTCCTTTTTGTGTGCCACAGAGGAATTTATAACACAGCTCATATAAGCACTCTGTCCGTTGTTCATCGTTTAATGACTTTATCTCTCACATGTTCTGTTGATTACGACGTGCTTCTGTTCTGCACACATGTGGCCGTACGCCCAACATTCACAAAGCTTGTAGAAATTTTGTTTTATTGGAAGTTTTATCTGAGAGCCATTGTAAGTTTTTTAAGAAAATGGCAGGATAATGCAAATTAAACGGAAGCTTGTGCTCAAGATAGCTCTTAAGGTTGAAAGGCATACCTTTAAAGAAGAATCCTTTTGATTTTGATGGAAAATAATACTAGCTTTTACATTTTATTTTGTTAATATAAAATTTAAATAGAAGGATTTTTCTAAGGGGGTATTGCAGCTTTTTTGAGCAGAACTAAACAGTATGCCACTCGATTTGAACAAATTCTTCGCCAGAATTGATTTTAAGAGTTCAATTTAAGATCGGTCAAGAAAATCAGATTCTGTATTCCTTGAAATCTTAAAGAACACATATCTATTTATAGAAAAAATTTATTAAATTTATTCTTTGATCGGCATCTGAAAATGCTTTTCCAGATTTCCTTTTTTCATTTGAAAATATCCATGGAACAAAATTTTCCATTTCAATTAAACAAATTCCAGTTTAATTGGCAACTATTAATTATTATAAATGAGTGCAAGCTACAAATCGTATTTAATTCAATTATTTTCTGGACCCAATAGATTCTGCAAAACAATGACATCAACATAAATTCTTTATTTCAACATTTATTTTACAAATTCCAATATTTAATGCTGCACACAGAGAGAGTTTCGTTTTTTTTTTCTTTCTAAATACTTATCTTCTAAACAGTCACAAAAACAATATTACGTAGATTTTTTTGAATTGAAATTCACATGAAAAGAATATCAGATTGAAATCTGATCCTTCTTCATAAAAATCACTGCATATTTTAAGGATATAACAACATTAAGTCTTAATCTTAGAGGTTTACATACATTTTGCTCATCATTTATATTTATATAAAATCCAAATGGGGATGAAAAGCTAAGGATGAAACCTTAATAGCTACGTATATTCAAATCAATAAAGACAATAAGGACTTGCGCACACAAATACATCACTTTGCAATAATCGTTGAGTTTTTCCTCGAAGACCAACCTTCAATGATTCGAATTCCGTTATTATTATTTACAATAATATTTAACCGGAATATTTTTGTATATACACATACATTTCCTTTGCTTTTCTAATGAATACCATTACAGTTATGGGTTTCCAATTATGTGCGCTTTCAACACACGCACACACATACGGAAATCCCATACTTTGACCCAAAAGCTCCTCCGATTCAGGTATTCCGCAAAAATAATTTGAATTAAAATTCAATTGTTCAAATTGAAATTCATGCTTTACGGAACACTTATTCCATATTCCAAATGCTGCTGGTGGAATGTAATTGCGGCCTCGGCATCAGCAGGTGAGACGGTTTTATTTTATCAATTTTTTGGACTTTTTTCAGATGAATTCCGTTGTTTGATTTTCTGGCTGCCTGCGCCTAGAGCGCTGGCACTACCGCAGCACTGTGGTTTCCGCACATGAAAATTGACTCTGAAAGTTTGGGGAAAAGTAAATATATTTAGATTTTAATTATTTTTCATGTACATTTTTTTATCAAGCTTAAAAAGCTTAAAAGCAAATTTTTACCAGGATATAATTCTAATAAAATATTCGAAAGCAATTATTTTTGTTTGTTTTAAAGTGGCTCATTTAAGTTACGTCTTGAGGACAATATATCGCGCTAATAAAAAAAATAGGCATCTATAAAAACAAGTAATGGTGAAATAAAATCTTCGAAACGTCAAGTAAACGAAATATGAAGTAGATACATTTCCTATTTCAACACAACCAATCTAGACCAGAGAAGCACCCCCCGCCCCAACTCCAAAAAAAAAAAAAAATAAAATAAAATGAAATACAAAAATGTAAAATAAAAATAAAATTCAAATAAAATAAAAATAATAATAAAAAAATATAAAAAATAAAATAAAAACAAAATAAAAATAAAATAAAAATAAAAATAAAAATAAAAAATAAAAATAAAAATAAAAATAAAAATAAAAATAAAAATAAAATAAAAATAAAATAAAATAAAAATAAATTAAAATAAAAATAAAATAAAATAAAAATAAAAATAAAAATAAAAATAAAAATAAAAATAAATTAAATTAAATTAAAATAAAATAAAATAAATTAAAATAAAATAAATAAAAATAAAATAAAAATAAAACTAAAAATAAAAATAAAAATAAAAATAAAAATAAAATAAAATAAAATTAAAATTAAAATAAAATAAAATAAAATATAAAATAAAAATAAAAATAAAAATAAAAATAAAATAAAATAAAAATAAAATAAAAAAAAAATAAAATAAATATATAAAAAATAAATTAAAATTAAAAATAAATAAAAATATAAAATTAAAATAAAATAAAATTTTAAAAATTAATCTTGCAACAAGGGGAACCCAAAAATTTCCCTCTTTGCGTGTCTGCATACAAAGATAAATAATCACTAAAGAGGTTGCAGTTCTCTCATTCTAAACTGTTGGCCAAATGTTAGTAAATTGGTAAAATTTTCCCCGTTTCATTTTTCAAAAAGTACTCTTTAAGCTGAAGAAAAATTCTCACGTACCTATGTGAGAATGATGCCTCAATAGCTATAGCACGGAATTCCCCTGATGTTTGTACATTCAAAATTTCCCATACAGAGCTTTGCTTATAGAAAAGCGGGTACTTATTTCAAAATTATTTCAGAAGTTACATGAAAAAATTACAACAATGAGGAACAATGGCGAATCTTTTGCCTGAGAAAACTGCGTTCAAAGTAACTTTTAATCCTTTTACAGAATCAAAAACAAATAAAAAAGGTTGAAACCACAAAAAAAATACGCCGAATTCATGCAACGACTTTCTTCAACTTCCTTCATGCATGCTTAGGGAAACTTATAACTTTCTGCACTTACCGCTTGCATAGAACTCGTCCTTCCTCGGAGCTTCCTCCTTGTGCTTATGTATGTGGTGCAGGTGTTTACTCGTTGCAGGTGGAGTGCGTCGTCGTTTCCTTTTTGAGTGAAGCGTTTGCGAGGGGGGAAGTAAAATAAATTATCGTAAAGAAAACAGTTTTAGCACATGTGTAGGTAGACTTTTTTTCTTTTTGGTTTTTCTTTTCTTTTTTCTTCTCATTTCAAAACACTACTACACGTGGCAAATATGACAAAATACGGCAATAGTTCACCAAAAAGAGCTGGCAAGCTTTTGCAAAACGTTTCAGATAAAATACTGCCATTCGCTTTTAAAATGTGCTGCTATAAATTTTTATGTCCTCTCGCCGCTAGAGTTTGTTATGAATTTGTTGTGAATTTGGTGTGAATTTGTACGAGTATTGGGGAACAACACGGTCCCCGGAACTTTTTCATGCGGTTGTATTTGTTGTGAGTCGTTCAGTTGTTTGTATTGCGTATCCTATATACCATTAAGAAAAAATAGACAAAATAAAAAAAAAACATGACGGAACAAAGGCAGAAAGAAGCTTACTTTCCAATGCTAGAACACATATTGTATATGCATGCGCTATTGTTTAATTAGAGAAATTGACAAAGAACACTAAGAAGTAGTAGAAGAAGAAGACAGTGCATAAAGAACTTATGTGGTTTGAAGATGTGTTCTTTCTATTTCGTTAGAAATGTTGTGCTGACTGATACAGACTGTGAATTGAATGATACACGAACGGAGGAAATGTGCTTCCGAATCCTGTTAATGTGGGCAAATTAATTTAAATTTCTCAAAATGTTTCGAGTTTTAAGCTTTCCACTTCCGAATTACATAAAAATATTTTCTTTTTCTTTATTTTGGTTTTTTTCATTTAACCCTGCTGTTACCGAAAGAAAGTTGCACAAAATGCTTTAAGAAACATTTGATCCACGGTGTATTTTTCATACAAGATATATAGTCAAAAAAAGAATTTGAGCTGATTACAAGAAGATTTTAATGGCTGAAAGTAAATAGATTTCATCAATATTCAGATATTGGCCTCAAAAAAGTTTAATTTTGGACTAATTGGTCCTAAGGCACCAGCAGGGTTAATTGAAAAGTAATGTCGTCGTGTCATCAAAATTTTCGATTCCAATTGGGTCATATCAAAGCATGAGTACAAAATATAAAGAAAATTTTTGCATACTTTTAGGCAAATGAACTCTAGAAATCGCATGCTTTAACTGGGGGCAAACTAAATAAAATAGGAATGAAAAAAAGCAGACGAAAAAACATTCGATCAAATGGAAGACAGGAAGGAATACAGAAGAAGAGTTCGAAAAAAGGAATTTAGAAAAAATTTTATGGAATATGGAGATACATAATTAAACACAAAGAGATATAATTCGAAAGGAAAAACCTGTTGCAGGGAACTTAAGAAAATGGAGGCACCTAATTCGTATCTTAGGTTTCCTCAATAATCCGCCACCATTTTCACCAATGAAATTGAAGGTCATCTCACCGGTAGGTTCAAAATTTCGGTCACTGCGGCTGCGTAAATATCGTCGCAGGCAGCAACATCGACGTAAGCCGGGAACACGGTAAATAATCTGCAAAAATCCGCCGCGGAAACGAGCATTCATGTAACAATAGATTATGGGATTATAGCAGCTGTGTGACATTGCCAGCCAGTGGAAAGCAAACCAGAAATATGGCAACGGTTCCCACATACTGAATTCCTCGTCATTAAGCAGCAGCTGGACAAAGAGAAGAGATGAGAAGAGAAGAGAATATTACATTTTATATAATTCATTTCAGACTTTGAATATCCACTTTTTGATGTGTCACAAAAAAAAAAATACAAAAATAAAAATAACAAAACAAAACCACTGCTGATGAGATTGTGGTGCTTTTGTTGTAAAATTTTTTTTCCTTTGAAATTTTCATAACAAGTAGAAAATTGCGAAAACTTTACTTACAATCAGTATGTTGAACGGCAGCCAGCATATTGTGAAGACAATAACGACCATAACCATCATTTTGATCATCTGCATAAAAAGAAGAACAAAAAAGCAGAAACAACATTAAATTTCAGCTAAAACAAAATGTAATAAAAGTCAGTTCGTTTAACTCCTTCTGCTATAATATATATAGAATTTTAAAACTCTATTTTCTATGCTATTATTGTGATCATGTGTTTTTCAATCGGAATTGTATGCGCTTCACATGCTCGTACCGCCCCCACGCACACACATACATATGTGTATTTATATCTGCGTATCAGCATGTAGTGTTCTACTGATATCTACAGCCATCGTACACATCCTAATCGCTGCGAAAAGGATATGGAAGGAAAATATTTACAGTCGGCTAAACACATCGAGGAAGTTGATAATACTCTCCCTTGCAAGCATTCAGCTGTCGACGTGGCGTATGAGCAATGCGAATGCCTTGCCAAAATGCCAAGTCACATACGACACGGAGTACCATTTTTGTTGTTGATGGCCATTTGAGAATTATATGGTTGCTTCTATGCTTACGAACGGGCTTAGAGAATGATTTGGAAGGGGGTTTTTTTTTGTCTTTTGAGAAATGCTGTGTTGAATGTAACGACTCCAAGAGATATGAATGAGTCACGTACTTAGTAGGGCGTAGTGTTGCTCAACAAAAGCAGTTTGGCAAGCATTCGAGGAAATTGCATTTTAACTCAAGTGTCTATGAATATCGATTATTCGACAGTTTGAAACCATTCATCAAGCTACGTTTAAATCGAATATTCCTTTCATTTAGGCCCGTTTGCTATTCTTCGGATTAAGTTTTTCGTTCCGAGAAAACCAAAAATTTGTATGAAAATTGTGAAATTTTGAGAGGATATCGTCACGAAAAGCTTTAATCGGGACAATAGCCAATGGGCCATAGTCGCAGCATTCTATGTAGAGAAGAATATGTGTTTACAAATTCTTGTGTGCCTTTAATTACGTAGAAAAGCAATAAAAGTCGAAACCAAAAAAAGAGTTGTGAACAAGTCGAGAATTTGTTGGGAACAAACAAAAAAAAAACACTCAAAGGCATTCTGCTTATGGTTGTTTTTTTTTTTTTGTTTTGTGTTCTTCCTTTTGTTCGATTTTCCTTCACTATCAAAGCGGAAGGCCTTCAACTTGTTTCTCTCATAAACAAGAAAGCAACAACGAGACTCGGTTGAGTGTCTGTCTGTTGCGACATGAAAAAGTTCATGAGTTTTTCTTATGGGACTTCGCAGCACATGGCATTAAATGTCAAAAATTTTTCTAAGGAAAAGAGAAAAAAAAGAAAAGGAAACTTTTTTGGACAAACTTCTTATTGTTGTCCTCATTAAATGTATTTGAACAAAGAGAAATTATATTGTATATTTAATGAACCAGGCGACGCTATATTCTTAAGTTACTTTGGGAAACTTTTGGAATAAAGGTTTGTGATTCACATTTTATTACATTCTTTATTATAAAGCGTATTGATCGGAGTTTAATGATAAGCTTCGAAAAGACTTTAATTGAATCATAAGAATATTTTGGTTGGAAAAAAATTTCTAAATTAAATTTCTCAAAAATTCTCATTAAAAGTACTCAATGATTTGTCCGGTGCAGTTAAATTTTCTACCCTCTACGCGTAAAATTTAAATTGAATTAAGATTTTTTTTTTAGAAACGTTAGAGAAGCTAATTAAAAATGTATTTTCATCATTTTCCTGCAGGAAAATTTTAATTGAATTTCGGTTTTATTTAATGAAGAGCTTAGCTTTGGAATGTAATGACCAAGCCACAATGTTGGATTTACATCAAAAACACACATTGACTGTCGGTGTACGGGAAAATTCGAAACATATTTTAAATTAATTCTCATAAAAATTTCCGCTTAATGTTGAAGAGCTCATTATTGGATTTAATGCGCGGAATTTTTCAATTTTTAAAGCTATGATTCGAGGTATGCTTAAGCGTATTTTTCCGTAAACTGTTATCCATTTTTTTTTTGAGAAGATTATTATTAAAAAAATTAAGAATATTTCTAAGAAAATTATCGATGGATGTTCCACAAAAATATTCGCAAATACAGTGTACTCTCTCTTTGCGGACACTCCTTTTAATCGGACGCCCCGTCATAAAGATACACTTTTTGGGAATGCTCTAGTGTTTCTGCTCTTCAAAAAGTTTCCTCTTAAGTGGACACCTCTGTTGAGCGGACATAAATATTTGTTCTTGTAGGTTTCCGCTTAAGGGAAGGAAACTATCTGCCAGGTCATGTACTTCGAGCTGGAGAAGATAGCACCCTTAACAAGATCTAGAGATCGCAGCCCTGGGGGAAAAGAAGAAGAGGCAGACCCCGAATAAGATGGACCGATAACGTGGCGGAAGATGCTAGAAAAATTGTGAATAACTGGTGGTTTGTGTCGCGAGGTAGAGGCTAATGGAGGTTACTACTTGAGACTGTGAAGGCCCAACCTGGGCTGTTTTAACCACTCATGATGATGATGATTCTACAATAATAAATTTTAGCTCCCGGCTAAATCCCATTGAAATGGAGTACAACCGTGCAAAGAATGCCCACCTACTTGTCCCATTTATGAGGATTCTTCCTTCAGAATAGCAATAATTTTTCGATATAATGTAGGTATCTAATACTTATTTTAAATATTACTCCGATCAGTTGACTTTTTTGTCATAACATAAATACCGAATACTAGGTGACCCTATTAAGCGTTAAGTTCCCTCGAGATCATTCAATAATTTTAAGATTCTTGCGCGTTTTTATGTTTATTAAAAATCGCTGGTATTAAATTTCAATTAAAAGTTGTGAGATCGAATGCTTCAAGCTGGCTTGATTTACCAAAAAAATTAAATTTTTTTTTAAGTTCAATTCAGCGACATTTCCAAATTCAGCCAACAGACGTGGAGTCATCTCGACGAGTCGCTCGTTTGGCTTGAGCTTGAAACGAAATACAAAAAAAAAAAAAATAAACCGGAATGCGATTTCGATGCCTCAAAGATAAAACAGTCACACTGATGTGGGAATTATTTTGGACTGTCATTTTTTGTGTCGCATTTTAATGTGACGTTAAAGGCTTTAAATTGCCAAAATACTGATATGAAATTGTGAAGATGACATCTTATAAGCGAAGGCTTAAGCCCTCCAAATACACACAAAAGTACACAAAAATATATAAAATCAAAACTTTTCCATGGCATGCGAACGCATTGATTTCATGAACGGCCGAAATCATGCTAACAACATTAACGACATCGTCATTGAATCAATTGGCCGTCCGTCTGTCCGGCCGTTCATCGCCGTGGCTAAGAGTTCAACATTGTTGGGCAATGATATTGAATTCGAGTCCTCACAGCAGCAGCATTTGCTTGCGATCCGATTCGATTCGATTCGAACTCACTCGACTTCAATCGATTCCGTTCGATTTCATTCGGTTTGATTCTTAGACCCGATTCGACTCGATTCGATAATGTTTCTGCACGATTGTGTAACATGCTTCGCGTGTATTAATAAATGTGTACGCCATTGGCAATGTTTGTTGAAAGTATTGCATTAGCGGGCCGTAAATAGCGGCCATTATAGTCATTATCGCCGTCATCATCGTCTTCAACGTCATCACGAAACGTTGCCGCAATGCTCATTTATGTGTTCGCCATAGAAGAGCGTATGTGGAGCACATACTCATTTAAGCATTGAACGCTTTCTCACCCCTCGCTCATTTTCGTATTTAAGCTGTGTGTGCAAATAATGAAGATACAATGACTCCACGCTCCGGGGGGAAACATAAGAAACAATCACAATCACGTGCAGTCAATAAAAAAACATTAATGTTAACGCAAGCATCTGCACGTGACGACTGAAGGAGCAATCGTTTACGTTTTGGAGCAATATGCCTTCATGATTCATAAATACCTATGTATGTACTTATGTCAACCTATTCAAGTTGAGAGGAAACATTTTTTGTTGAGATATTAGCGGTTTCGTTGAGAGTTATTCGATTGCAGGAAATGACTTCTTTCGAAGCCAGACGAACAATTTTAATGTGACAAAATTTTCCATCCAGTCATAGTGAGTGAAAATTTTGTCTGTTAATCTTAGAAGTCGAGTTTTTAAATGAAGTCTCAAGCCAAAATGCTTCCTTTCTTCGCAAAGCATCGAGGAAAATTAATCAAAGCAAACAGAAAAAGTCGTAAACTTCGTGTCTGGCTACTGAACCGCTTACTGCAGATGTAGACTGACTTTTAGGGGTCAATAAGTAGCAGCTGGCAGTCAGTAGCACTAACGGCCAGACCTGATCATCTTCACTTCTGAGGCGTTATTATTCGTTCGTGCCACATACCGCGCTGAGGAGCTTCACGCAGTTCAGCGTGACGAGACAGAAAATCAACCATGAAATGAAGGAGGCGAGAGGTAAAGCGTAACTCAAAAACTTTTTCAAGATGTAATTGTTTTTTTTTTTTTAATTTTGTAATTTTTTATAAGCTTCACTCTTCAAGTCGACCCAGCGTTGATTGTCTTGGAGCTTTGGTCGTTTTGTAATGGGGCAATAAAAAGAGAGTATTTTTTTTCAGTTCAAATTTAAGATGACTTTTCCTTAAGGCAAAAGTGTCACAGGCCTTGATTTTTGGTTCCCAGCTGACCTCAAATTACGATTTTCTTAAGAGACTGACACACTTTAGAGCATATGAACCCCAAATAATTGTACCGAAATTTCTTTCAATGAAAAATATTTTTGGAATTCGAGCAGCCACTGACTGACGTGACACAGAAACGCTTACCTAATTAAAGAAGAAATCGCACAGCTGGAATGAGTATTTAAAAAAGGAAAAAATAATTACAAAAAATAATTCAACACTCCCCGCCGCTAATAATAGCCAGGTGTGACGTTGACAAAACAGTCGAACGGACAGGCGGACCGACGTTGGCATCTTTAGTTACGTCGCTGGCGGATTTTTTCTTTTATTTTTTTTTTTTGTTTTTTTGGTCATTATCAGCTCAATCAAACGATGCGGTAATACAATGGCAAAGCTTAAAGGCTGCCCCATTGAGCTGTTGCCATTTTTACAGGCAACGAAGAAAAAAACCAAAAAAAGAAGAAAAAAACAAAACAAAAGAAAACAGAAAATATCAAAGAAATTACCATTTCACGAAAAAGAAGGAAGATAATGCGACGACGCTGCTGAATTACCATCCACGCCTGCGCAAATTGCCATTTAAAACCTGTAACAACTTCGAGGATGTGTCTCCTCTCGAATTCCAGTTTTTCAAACATGCACACACATATGTACGTACAGATAAAGATATGTTTATCTAGACATATGTATGTGTTCAAATATGATCTCGTCGTTAAACCTTCCGCTCTTTTGGGTCATCACAAGGTGAAGTTGTCGAGAAATCACCTTTCGAAACATGCCGTTTCCTGCATCGATTTCCCGCATATGTGTACGTACTTGTTGCGACTTCCATGCAGTCAATTCAATCGTCTGTCAGGTCAGAGACGTCGAGTGGTCGTCGTAACCGTACCTGTACCCGTCGTCGCAGCCGTTGTTGTTGTCGTTGTCAACTATCGCCGTCTAAGTGAAAAAAGCAATTTTTTTATGTGCGTGACGAAAAAGTATTATTCATGCATTCATAAAATGGCATTCCCATTTTCCTAATGTCGCCTCCCAGCAGGTTTCATCCTTCGAATGCTTATTTACGCTTGAAATCACGACAACCATTGAGAAATGTCTACCGCCGATGAGGGGGGAATATTGCGGCACTTTCGATATTCCTATGAGCTTTCTTCATTACATAAGATACCGAACAGTAGTCATTTCCATACACATGAGCATGAAAATGTATCCACTTTTTTGTGCCAGGAAGAACTGATTCCGTTTGACGGAAACTGGTTATGTTGGTTATGATATTTGGTTCTTCACAGATGTTACCTCGAAAAACACTAATGCCCGGTTTCCAATAGCGCAGGAATTCCCGAAAATATTCAACACATGAAAGCACTTGGAACTAATTACAATAAAACGCTACGTTGATTGTAAATGGTTCCATATATTTGTATGTGTTAAATATTTGCTGGAATTCCTGCGCTATTAGAAATCAACCTTTTATCTACTTATGACCAAGAAAGCTGCTAGCTGTTCTTAATACAACTAGTCCTAGTGAAAATTCATGTGGAACCAATTTTAATCAACCGCAGATGCGATTGTAACTGGTCCCATACGTGGTGCTTTGTTGAATAATTACAGGAATTCCTTCGTTATTGAATATCATGTATTAACTTTAATCCGTGAACCACAATCTCTCAATAATGTGACCTGCCGGCCGTAACAGTTAATGACGACATCGTATAGAATTTCGGCACAGAATTTCCTCTGAATGTGCTTAATTTTCTTGGCTCATTAAATTCGATTCCAAATGCTTTGTGTATTCCATTCGCTTTGGCTTCTGTGAACTGTAGATACAAGTTCAGAAAGGCTGTTTCAAAGATTAAAGCTTAATTACTCGGAAACTCGGAAATCAAAGCTTCTTTGAGTTGCCACAGAGAGTTTATTAAAATCGATAATTAATTTTGCCTGAAATCCTTTAAACGAATTATGATATTAATACCCTTGTGAGTGAATGAGTGCCTTTTACATCAGAGGAAGCATATTCATTAATGAATGAAAATGTTTATTAATTAAGTTCATCGGAACGATGCAACTGGAAACCGTTAAATCCCGAATGGGATCTTAAATTGCTTAAATTGCCAACCACAAAAAAAAATTTATAAATAAAGTCACACATAAAAGCGACTCGCAGACTCATTTAAACTTGAATTGATGGATTTTTTTAATATTCACCAATAACGCATGTAAAAACTCTTGAAACACCTCTGTGATTCTGCATTCTTCTGCTATAAGGTCATGCTCTCATTTACTAGGTACCGTCTATTCCTGTTTAACGAATAAAACAAGGACCTGTTGGAAAAGGGAATTAAAATATTTTCCAGATCCACAAAAATGGACCCAATGACCAAATAAAAAAAAAGAAACGTAGGTATATAAAAAACCAAAATTAAAAGCTTTTCCTTCGATACGTCTTCATTTGATAAAATCAAGTTTGATGAATTCCTTGATGGAGCAATTAATGTTACGATTGCTGTGTGTTGTTGTCCCTCGGTGCGAATTTCCATCTAAGCTGGATAATCTTCATTACATTTAAGAAATCATAAGCGTCTTTAATAAATTAAGACGTCACAATTTAGTTGCAAATGAAGGCTCCCCAGTGGCCCAGTGGCGTAGCAATGTGTAGGGGAAGTCGCCCCAAAAACGGCCTCGCACGAAGTCAATTAATTGAACGATTTAGAAGGACTTAGGGGGCCTGCATAGCCATATTTAAGCATAAATCAGACTCCGATTGTAAGGGAGCATAGGATTGAAGGATGCAAGTATAGTTCGTAAGTATAGGAACCCGCTAGTTCATCTCGCCGACGTCTAGATTAGTCCTCGCTACGCCACTGCCCGTGCCCGTGCGAAAAGTTTGACCTCAACACAGAAAAGTACTCACCAAAAAGTACATAGCGTTCAGTTGATGAAGCTCCAAATGGCAAAGTCGATTTAATTAGGGAACATTTAATGCGAGAGACAAAGCCAACCAAGCCATTGGCACTGTGCGGCAGCCACTCGTGATGCTGGCTTTTGTTAGGATTATCATCGACTTTGAAAGGAAAAGTTAAATCGCAAAAATACAAGTATAAGAGAAACATTTTAACAACGATGATCATTTTGCCTTCGAGACTGAGAGTCAGAGTCTTTTTCAAAGCACTTTACAATTTTAATTTGATGAAATTTCGAGGAGATTTTTCTGCTCTAAGCACAAAAGATTATGGAATTATTTTTTTTTTTGGGCTTCTATTTTTAATTTCCCAAAAATCCAATATTGTTACAATAAAATTGAATTCATAATGGGCGAAAACTTTTTTCTTTTACTGTATAATTCAATATGACTTCCAATGAGAAGACAATGACCCTGTGTCTCGAAGGCTTTTGTTTGTACGGCTGTGTATTTCTTTTCTATTATTTGCTTTTTATGTACAGCTTTTCACACGAAGCTGAGAAGCATAATTTTTATTAGAAAACGGAATCTTTTATTACTTCGATACATATTTGCGTGCTTCCCTTTTCAATGAAATTCATTATCGAAAAATAAAAAGAATTTGAAAAATGGCATAAACTTTTCTCAGGCTTATAAAAAAACGATTTTAATACTTTGAAACACAAGCAAGGGTTAATGGCGAATAGCGATGGGCGATATTGGAAAAAGTATCGACTTCGATAATACCGACTGAAAGCATCATCGATGTTTAATTATCACAAAAATATATCGATATATTGACCATTTTTATTCTGCTTTGCTTTTGTTGAATAGAATACCTTTTGCCCTTTTGTACAACGACTAAAAATTACGTTATTTAAAGTTTGAAGACACTTCGAAACAGTATAGTACTACTAGCTGATCCAATGAAATCCTTGCCGTCCTCCGTAATATTATGTCCGAAAAATCTTTCTCTTTTCCTCTCATCCTCTATATCTTTTTCTCACTCCGACTCCCTTTCTCGTATAACACAGTGCGGCAACATTTTTGTAAACAGGCTATAGGCCATACAAAATAAAATATGATAAAAAAACGCGTCAAACTTTAGGAATTTTTGCAATTTGCACCTACTAGATAGAGATTTTTTCGGATCGGTTTGAACAAAAACTATTTAAAACAAGTAAGGGTGTTATAGTCAGGCGAGCCTGACAATAGAATACCCGACACAGACTCACATGTTCAAATAATTTTTAATATCAAGAGTTGTTTAAGACCATAAGGGGCCCTGTAGGTTCCCTTAAAAATGGACCGATCAAGGAAATTTTTTGGAAGGATGTTTGAGGCTACAAAGGAAGCATAAGTGCCAAATTTCGTTCAAGTCCCATTTGAATTTCGGGTGTAGGAGACAATTTTCGAAAACCGCCCTTCTGCCACGCCCACTTTTCCAATTTTTTGAATTCATAGTAATTGCCTTTAAACATGTTCAAATATCAACTTTTATCAAAATATCTTGAAAAACGATTAAGAGCAGTTTTTGTTATTTTCGTAACAGACCCTAGTACTGGAGGTACCCCCAAAAATGCTCCGATCGGGTCCATTCGCGAACTTAGTATTACTCATGTCCATGTCAGAACGCATACCAAATTTTGTCGAGATAACTCAACTCCTTCGATAAGATAGTTGTATACAGACAGACGAACAGACAGACAGACAGACAGACAGACAGACAGACAGACAGACAGACAGACAGTCAGACAGACAGACAGACAGACAGACAGACGGACATGGCTAAATCGAGTCTCCTAGTGACGCTGATCATTTCTATATATATTTTGTATGGTCTATCTCGACTGGTTCTGGGTGTTACACACAACCACACAAACGCAATATACCCTCGACACAGAGTGTGTCGGGTATAATGAGTTTAGAGCTACAAATTGTGATAGATAGGAAATTTAAATATTGAACGGATTACGAGATATAGCCATAAGTAAGTGAGTAATTTAATTCTCGGCCCAACTTTTTGAAGTCTATTAAAAAAAAAGTAGAGGTGACTTTACAAAACTTAGTATGAGGTGTTGTTATACTCACCGGGCACTTTCAAAAACAGTCGTCACATTTTTGTTTACAAAACATGACCTCTTAAATGTCGCACAGTATAATAGAAAAACAAAGAAAAACAGAAACTGAATAAACGACACAAACATCCATGACCTCAGCTGGGAGTCGAACCCAGGCCATATCGCCACATAAATTGGTATATCAGCCAATTTTGGCACAGAGGCCTACATATTTCTAAGTGTGTATGTCATATTACATATTTTCAAGCCATCTCTAATGGGGAATATTAACAGGTACCTAATTTCAAATGTTATTCTAGCGGATGACTTGTTTTAAAAGCTTTGATTCCCCGTTTTTGTATGGTAAAAGCAGAAAAAGGAAAAAACAAACGAGGAAAATCTTATCACACAAACTAAGCTCGGTAAATATCCATCAATGTTTATTTTAAATTAAACGATCCAGTGGCTTTAAGTGAATAAATTATTTATGGAAAAAATTAATTTACATTTTGAAGATGCGAGCATATGAAATTGATATTGTGTTTGGAAAAGAAAAACATGAGTATATTTTATCAATCTCAAGCACAAAGCACAGAGCATATTGTATTTTGTTTTCCCCGGGGGATTTCCACGTCGCTCGCGCGCGCCTTGACGTTGCAATGAATATGGAAAATAAAAGGCAAAACTATAAGAATACAGACGACGTAACTCGATATTGTTCGTGAGAAACTACTCACTTAACTTAACGTGCAGAGGTACAACGTACAACTCATTCAGACGTAGTCCTACAAAGTAACAAAGCACTCGTGATGTTCATGAAAAAGCGCGCTTTCGACACAAGTACACATCGTGCTGAAGGCAAAGGCAAAGGCAAAGGTAAAGGCAAAAAGTGAAAGTATCAAGAGTGAACTGAAGAAGAAGCTGAAAAAAAAAAATAAAGCACAAAAGAGCACAGTAATCCAAGCCAATCAGGGACCAAGCAGAAATCCCGCAAATAAAAGGAAAAATATTATGAAATTATTAAGTGTATCTGCATGAGATGTGAGGAGGAAGAAAACTTGCAACTCTTGAACGCCAAGTGATAGCGACAGCGACAACAATGGTAAAGTCATCGTCAAGTTTGGTAAAGTCATCGTGGCTTGGAGGAGATGTTACCCACGTTCGTCACTCATTCAACTTCAATGCCACCAAACACAAAAAATGAAAAAGAAATAAGAAGAAGAAAATCTAGAAACTTTTTGACAAACTTTCTGGTTTCTTCATTGTAATTTTTTTTTTTTTTTGCCTCGTTTCTTGCTCCAAGTGATTATCTTCGTATCAGAGGGCAAGAAATGAACGAACTCCATCCCGAGGGGGAAAATAATTTGCTCCGAGCAATGGTGGACTCTTTTGGCTGTTCTGCTTACAGCGAAATTATTTTGGAATTTTTCTTTTTCCTGCAAGTGCAGTGAAGGCTTATCCCATTGCCAAGCCGTTTGCATCAAAACCGAAATTCATCAAAGGCGAATTGAAAAGTTTCGTCGGGGTTTCAACTGCACACCATGCTTTTCAACATGAATTTTCTGCTTCAACTTGAAATCAAACCGAGGGCACTCAATAATTATGAAAAACTTTTCCTGCCTGCCTTTGTCCGTAGCCTCTTTTCGATTATGGCCGCCCGACTTCCTTGCAATCGAAGAAAATAAACCGTCATTTGCTGCACTGCTTTTTCCATTTTTCCTCATTTTCTTTTTTTTTTTTATTTTTCATTCTTTCTTTGTTTATTTAAATTTTAAGTTGGTGTTTACTTTTTGTATTTCAATTTTCTTTCAAGATTTCTTTTGTACCTTTTGTGGTACTTCTTTTAAGACTTGTTACAAACATTGTGTTTCAAAGAGGCTGAGACTGGGGTTGAGGATGTTATTGAAGACTGACTTCAGGCATGCTCGGAACTCTTCGCTTCGCTTTGCTTTTCTCGCTCGTTTTGATCGCTCGGGTGACAGTTAAATGACATGGCAAGGAAAATTGGTAATGAATTCTTCATCAGTTCGTGCTTGAATTTATTTTCTGCAATTTTCCAATTAATTAAAATTAAAATGGACACTTTCAAGAAAGGCAAAAAAAAAAAATAAACAGGAAAAATTTAAGAAAGACCAAACACTTTGCAAAGTTAGGAAGAAGCCCTTGCCGATTTCATGTTTTTTGAGTTTATCGAGCTGTTGCCTCCAAATCAAATTTCTTAAAAGTATTGCGAAAAATCGAATTAAAAAGCAACTAAGGGTGTTATAGTCAGGCGAGCCTGACTGAGATAGAATGACCCGACACAGACACATTGTTCAAGATAATTTTTAATATCAAGAAGTGTTTAAGGCCGTGAGGGGCCCCATATACCGACTTTTGTTAAATTTCTTTATGAAAACTGCCCCTTTATCACGCCCACTTTTCCATTTTTTTGAGTTCTAATCGGAGGCTTAGAAATACGCTCCAATCCAAAGTATCATTGAAATATTTCGAAAAAATCCGATTTTGGGGCACTTTTGAGATTTTTGTCACAGACCCTAGAACTGGAGGTACCCCTAAAAATGGTCCGATCGGGTCCATTCTCGAACTTGTTCTTATATGTCCCCGTCAGAACGCACACCAAATTTCTTCAAGATAGCTCAACTCCTTCGATAAGAGAACTATATACAGACGGACAGACGGACACATGAGACGGTCTAAATCGAATCTCCTGGTGACGCTGATCATTTCTATGTATATTTTGTATGGTCTATCTCGACTGGTTCTGGGTGTTACACACAACCACACAAACGCAATATACCCTCGACACAGAGTGTGCCGGGTATAAAAATAGCCAATTTTGGCTAAATGTAGCCACAGTGTTAACGGTCACGGAGAAGCCAACAGTGGTGCCAGACATCAGCATTAGGGGTATTCACAAAGACGTGTTAAAAACGTTAGAAAGTCGGAAAATTGCGCGACTTCTTAAAAATTTTTTAAACTTTTTTTTATCATGCACAACTTTTAAAGCAGTTAAAATTTTCCGATTTTTCGACGCCTTTGTGAATACCCCTATTTCTGGAAATACGGCGAAGTTTCTAATTAGTTTTTAACACTTAGATTAAGTGACGAAGGATATGCAAGCTTCGTTGACCAAAAGACTTTGGAGCTCGTTTGATGCACTTTCGTTCGTGTTTCCACTTGAAGCACTTAACGAGAATTAAACTGTCGAACAGTGCAGTGTGTCCATGGAGGAAATTAAAAATTAATTATCAATTTTCGACGGCCACCTTCCACCAATTTTTTGTTTTAATCAATAAATTAATTAAATTTTTTAATGTTTATTTTTGTTTGAGTTTTTCTCCTCAAGTGCTCTCGTCCTTGCCATTCCGTTTGCCAATCTATTGAGCAATTAGAAATTTTGTATATTTTGGGAACAAATGCCAAAAGCCGAATTTAAATATAGCTTGTAAACTAATACCACTCGAATACCTTTTATTTTTCCTCCGAATATTTCCTTTCTATTTTCCACAATTCACGCAAAACGTTAATTCGCGTGAAAGTCGAAAAGATTTCTGGGAAAACTCTGAATGAATTGCCAGGCAATTATATGACGTCAACGTAAATGAACGAGTGGTATTTATTTATGTTTCATTATTATTATTTTTTTTTTTTTTTCAAAATATTTTATTTAATTTTGACATTTTCCGTTTTTGAAGCGATGAGTAAAATTTTAAGATGTCAGGCTAATGGAAAGTTTGCGTTGTTTTCATTTTTATTCTAAGAGGAATTTCAGCAGAGACGAGGGCTCAGGATCATTTTTCCTTTGGATGTAAATGCAAGCGGGTTCAGTGGCTGTTTATTCAAATTAAAAGTAGAATCAAGTTCAGTGACAAAGAATCTTCATTTGAATGGCATTTCTGTTGCTTGTGCTTTCAAAATAAATAGCCTCGGACCGCGTAAGCAAAGAAAGAAAAAATAATAATAATAATAAAAAAGAAACAGTTTCAATGTTGGAAACAGAAAAATTCATTAATTCGTTCTCCTTGCGCGTTGTCTGTCGACTTAATTCATGTGTCGCAAAGGGAGAAAAAAAATTGAAAAAAATAAAAATATCACCAAGGGCGGTGTATGTGTGTGTGTGTGTGTTTTCGTTCTTACCCAGCCGGACTTTTTCGCATAAAGGAAAAATTCATTAATGTTTTCACCGATGATGTCAACGGGAAAGTTAGAGTACTTCTAAATTCTAATGACATTGTCATCGAGAAAAGATGTTATTCATCGCAATTCCCATGACAAAAAAGAAAACAAAAAATAAAATAACAAAAACAAAACACAAAACCGTGTTTCATTTTCATTTCGTATCACTCCCGAACGATGACATTTTCTTGCGAAACAGGAGGTATCCACTCCAATCTCGATGACCAACTGGTGACATGTCCTCTCATGACGGCCAATGCCGCTTGTGTGTAAATTTCATTAGAAAGTTGGTGTAGAAACAGGAGGAGTCGCGGCTCTTATGTCATGCTGAAATCATTGATGGTTTCACCGGGACTTTTCCTGCTGGGTACTCTCCCTCGCGGAAAACAGCTTCAGTAGCAACAATTTGTTGATTAAACATGCTGAAAGACCTCAAATCTTTTTAAATAATTGAATTCTGTCATTCTAAACAGTCAAACCTCAACCACGTTTAACCGTTGTATGTCAAATTTTGCTATAATTCGAACTGAATTGGGTGGCAGCATCGCTCGACTCTTATGTACGATACACACAGTCCAATACATTGGACGATAGATTGGACCGTTTGTTGCAACGCTGGTTAGGCGATTTTGGGTTGATACAATGGTTCGATGAAAATCGCAAAGTTTTAATTTTTTGAAGCCGGTACCCATGGTCATCCAACGTGTTGGAACGTGTGTAGCTTTGTTGGATCAACTTCAGCCAGTTTTATTTCTACAAAGGCAACGGTCGCAAATAAAGACAATAGCATAAAATAATGTGAAGTTGGATTGGACGTTGTACAATGCATTGGAACGTACGAGTCGAATTCAGCTATAACCGCTGATCCAACGCATTATACAATGTATTGGACTGTGAGTATTCTACATTCCATTCAGTCTCCATCAGGCGAAGAAACGTCCCGGCCGTAAGTTCTACCTCGGCGCTAACTAGGCCCTAGGTTGTTTATATCTTGGGCTTAACTAGTAAAGTCTAGCTAGCGCCTTCCTAGTTTGTTACTGCTTCCCACCCGACTAGTTATCTCACCTAGTTTGCACCTCATTGGTTACGATATCGCCTCTCCGCAAAGCTGACGCTCAACACACAAAGTACACCGTTTATATTTCCACGAATTTAAACTAAGTGAGAATTATAGAAAAAAGTTTTGTCCCAAATTTTCTCTCTCGGTTCTAGCTAGGCAATCGCTAGCGCCAGGCTAAATTTATCTAGTCGGGAAATTTAGCTAGGCAGTGGCTATCGCAAGGCTAGAGTTTTTTATCCGGGCTTTACCTAGAGCAAACTTACTAGATACTGTCTAGATTATTCTAGTCGTCGCTCCTATAGGGGCGGTTCTAGCTTGGCGCTAGGTAGTATTTAGATTTCTCTAGGCAATTTCCAGCCGGGATTTCTTTTAAAAGTTATGATCCAACTTAAAAAGGTTTGACTGTATTAAATGCTTTCTTTTGGTGATATTTTTGAGCAATACTTTAACTTGGACTGATTTCAAAGGACACATAATTTGTTTACTCCTCTCATTTTTAATTGGAAATCCTGCGTTATGGAAACTGTCTGCTTTGTTCGCTTTCCTTAACTTGCTTTAATTTTTTTACAAAAGCTCCGAATATATTTCGAAAGAGGAGTGTCGTGATTTTGACAATTTGGTGACATTCAAAATATTATGAAAAACAACAATTTCAAATACTCGCGTAAAAATATTCAGCTCTAATCTTTATGGCCGTTCTCGGATACAAATAAAGCTTATCACGCACATAATTTTTTTCTTTTCGCTCCTTTAACAAAATGTTATTTTATATACAGAAATCCACTGCGAAATGGCTTACTTCCTATCAGAAATGTCACCGTCGCGTTCTTCGCAGCCGTTTCCTTAAAGTGTCACGGGTTCTCCTTTCCTTTCCCTTTTGCTTTCCCTTTCCTGGCCATTGCCTTCCTTTCACATTGTTCGTGTGCAATAAAAGCTTACCATAAAAAGAGGCATTCTTTTTCCTTCTATTGGGCGGCCTTGGTGAAGCGAAAGAAAATTGTGCGACTCAATGGTCTTGGCGGGACAGCACTAAGTACCGTAAGAGAAATAATTTAGCTGCTTTCCGGCTTTCCTTTTCAGGAAATCCCAAAATAGTAGTTCTTTAGCTAAACGTCTATTCTTCATCTCCCTGGTGTCCTTGCTTTTACCCCACTTTCCTTGTTGAAAAGGCTTTATTTTTTTCGTTTTATTCTGCTGGCTGCTCATCGGAGCTCCCTGCTCAGTGTGCGAAAGAAAATACATAATTTTCTTAACCTTTCTCTGACTTTAGTTCAGTGCTCTTTACGAACAGAAGGAAGCATGATAGGTTTCCTTGAGACACAGCTCTGATCAGTCGCTGAAGCTGACGCTGACACTGATGGAGTGCAAGCGACAAGTACAAGCGGTTACGTAATAGGCCCGTCAATTGGATAAACGCTCAGCGGAAAACTTGAAAAACCCAATTATCACGTTCAAAGTGGGCGAAGCAGGCGCTGGCATGTCCGGTAACCCAATATTCGAAGCCTGCTCAATCAAAAGATAAATAAAATGTGGCATACAAATGCTTTGAACAAAAAAAATTGTTCGACTTTCATTGAATGAAATTAATTAACGATGTGGGCACAAATAAAAGTGCTTACGACGTAATGCGATCTAATTTAAACATAAAGCGAGATGTTTGATTTTTTTATTATGGGATCATGTAATCTTAATTTGCCTTAATTAGGGGCGATGTTTTTTTTCTTTTTTCTATTAATAAAGCCAAATAGAAAAAAAAAATATATATATATACAAACCAAAATAAAAGAACTCCCTGAAGAACACTACAAAGCTTTTTTTTTTAGATTTTTTTAAAACGATTCAAATTTTGCCGAATAAGAAACCCACCTTAAAAAATAGATTTAAAAAAATGTTGTCCCTATATCTTTCACTGTTTAGAGATTAAAGATTCGTAATGCCTGATTTCCAATAGCGCAGAAATTGTTGCGAATATTCAACACATCCAAATATATGAAATCAATTACAATAAAAGGCGCAATTGATTAAAAATGTCTCCATATGCTTTGATATGTTGAATATTTGCTAGAATTTCTGAACTTGTGTTATTAGGTATTCTGTCTTCTTACCTTCAAGAAAGCTTCTCTCCGTTCTCAAAATAATAAGCCCCACTGCAGGTCCTTTAGGAGGAATTTCCGGTCCCTTTATTGCAACGATATCTTCAGATCTAAATCCTTATGAATTACGAATCTCTTAGGAAAATTCGAGACTCAGAAAATCACCCTTCTTCCGTTTCCTTTCTGGCCTTTATGGCTTTCAGGCCTCTTCAGTAGCGTGGTGAGGGGGTATCGAATTACATTTTCATTTTTATTAAGGACTTTTTTTAGGGTGGCTGAGGGAAAGGGGCATTTCCTCCATTTTTCCTCCACCCGCCTACGCTACTGGGCCTCTCTATAGGTGTTTATTAGTAAAACTATCCTTTACCGTTGCCATAGCTCGAATTCACAATCTAAAACTGAAGCCAAATAATCGAACACTTGTCAAGATTTTCTGAACGCGATTGTTTGCGACAGCAGGAACACATGTTCCTGTCTTTTTTGAAAGTTTCTATTGATTTTAATTTACGCCAGAAACGATTTGGACACACTTTGATAAAGAAAAAAGTTATCTCGATTCGATAAGCCCACGATGGGCGAAATTTCATTTCCGCTTTGTCGCTCACTCCAGTTGAAAATGGCTTGAAAATCTCTCTAAACATTCCATCGACAAAGACAGACGCAGATTATCAGGATAGAGTGGGATGCGAGCCTTTTATACATATATAAAGCCGTAATAAAAAAAAAAATAGAAATAGGAAAAAGAAGATTGTCTTTTCGACAATCGTGAGCAAGTTGTTTTCGCTTTTGCAGAAAGAAAAAAAAAAATAAAATCCTCATGTTGTTGACAACGTTTTTGGACATCATCCATCACATGTTTTTATCGGCAGAAGCCAAAAGAGTTTTTCAATAAACAATTCTTTAACATTCGGAGATGGGGTAGGATGGCACTTCGATGGGAAGCACCAATTCTTATTTTTATAGCACTCAAATATTGATATCTTCTTGAAGCACATACAAATATATATGATTGTGAACGAGAGTTTTTACGATGTCCAATTTATTGTATACATATGATTACACATACCCACATACAATCATATGAATAAATGATCGAAATATTGCCACCGCAACCTGTCTTCGGCCATTTTCTTTTTTGCCTTCTTTTCTTTTCGGGCCAAGTGTTCCGAAAGTCCTTTCGGCATGCCTTCTCGCATGTGTCGCATGTGTGAATCGGAGAGTGTGGCGCTTAACGCATTCACACGTACCACCGGTCGCAGCGTCTTCTCGCCTTTCAAAGGACTTTGTCTAAATGATGGAAAATTGTTGAACTGTAATCTTTATGACTTGTCGCTGTGCGACTTTGACTTAAATGCTCGGCGAAAATCATTTCAAAACGAACTGCTCGAATGTGGTCCTTTTTAGGGGCATCCGATGAAGGTGGTTTGAGTCATTATTTCTCTTCTATTTTTTTGCTTTAGGTTAGAAGAAAAAATTCGAAATTTTTTTTTTTTTTTGTTTTTATAAATTTTGTCACCGTTGTTTTTTTTATTGTGCATAATAAAAAACAAATATTCTCACTTAAAAGCATAAAAAAAATACAATTTAAGGATATAATATTGTGGAGAATGTTCCATATGGGACCAATTCTCCGAAATTACTTATGCTATAGATTCGCTTTTATGATACAACAGATGCAAAGAGTCTTCGAGATACAGCGATAGAGAGAACTTAAGAGATCTAGCGAGAGCAAGTAGAGTGTGTGTGTATATGAGGGAGAGAGGGAGTGAGAGAGCGGGAGAGAGAGTGAGAGGGAATATTCTTATATACAAAGGATACACACGGAGAGTGGGAGGCAAGTACAGTGGACCACAATTGTGGTCTGTTCATATTTTGTTTTTTTTTTTTTTTTTGTTTTTCGTTTAGTCTTAAATGCTGAGAAGAGCTAACGTCTCATCAATGGCGGCATCATTTGCTGAAATGCTGCTGCCCCGAGAGCATTTCGGCGTCATCGTTATCGTCATCGTCCTCGTCAACGATTTGTCACTCGAAAGACAATTTCATTTAACAAATCGAAAGAGTATTCATTAAATCGTACGCAATTTAAGGGTACTTTGTGTTCGTCACGTCTGTCACGTCTGTCAAAGGTTCGCAACAAAAAGTTATAGAATAATTTACAAAATTACATTTCAGCCAAAAAAAAATCAAACAAAAAAAAAAGAAAAATTGGAAACAAAAAAATTCGTTTAAATAGACTAGCCAGCAGCGTTAGCCAAAATTGCGTACATTTCGCTTTTTGTCATTGCTTTTTTCCTTTTTTGTTTTTTTTTTTTCTGTCATCAAAGTGTTCGAAGTGTCATCGGAAATTTTCTAGCTTTCACATCAACCTATTCGTCGCAGTGCGGCATTCGCTTAGTAGGGACCCGATTTTCCAGGTGGGCCGTAATTGGATGATGGTGCAGAAATGTCACCGCCGCTGCTGCCACCGCCGAAGCTTCCACCGCTGCTGCTGCCGCCGCCGAAGCTTCCACCGCTGCTGCTGCCGCCGCCGAAGCTGCCACCGCTGCTGCTGCTCGCCACTCCGAAACCGCCAGCATCACCACCGCCAGTTGAATAGCCACCGCCTGCTGCGTTTGTCTGTGTGAATCCACCGCTGCCGCCGGCGCCGCCACCACCACCGCCTCCATCCTTTTGGGTCTTGTACTTGATGAAGTAGACTTCCGGTTTGGATGGCTGTGTGGGAGCTGGCGTTGGGATGACAATGTCCTGCTGGTCTTCGGGTTTCTTGACCAAAACATAAACCAATGTCTTCTCTTCGTTTTGCGGCTGAACTGGTATGACCGGTGCCTGGTAAGATGGTGGCGATGGTGCCTTGATGAAGATGATCTTATAATGTTTCTGCGATTGTCCGACCGGAATGTTCGGACGCTGACGGACCTCCTCCTGCTCTGGCGGTGGCACATGCACGTAAATGTGTTTCTGCACCAATGTGGATCCACCGCCGCCGCCGCCACCGCCGCCGCCAAATCCACCAATGCTGCCGCCACCGAAACCTAAAAATCATTTAAAAAAAAACAAAAATGTCGAAATGAATTTCAAGTGATGCAGAATAAATAACATTTTTCCTAGGACTCGTGGTCTCCTTCGGCTTCCACGAACGTATGTGATCAATCATTCGTCAATGGAATGCCGAAGAACTAAAGAAAGAAATTTTTTTAAAGCAGAAACCCATTGAGAGAAGCAACAACGCAACTGTATCGCATGGCCAACAGTAATGGATGGAAGGAAGAAAACTTTTACAGCTTCTCGGGCTAAAGCGAAGCAGAAAAAAAAAAACCAAAATAAGAAAAGGATTTTGAAGGAAATGCAATAAAGCTCATGGTTTTTATTACGGTTAAGAGACCTTGAATCTTATTCAATCAAATTCAATCTGTTTGTGTGAGGTATAAGCTCGAATTTACTCTACGGATTGTATTGATTGCAGCTGACATTTATTGCCAACTCCCGGAAACAACATTGAAAGTTGAGCCCTACATTGACTTCAAATCAATGATGGTTAGCAATTTTTTCGTTGTTGTTTTGATTGAGTGGATAATCAAAGGAAATAAAATTCAGACAATTTATTTGTTGATTGGCTTTGTTCTTCGTTCAACGATTGTTTACGCTGAAATCTGGTTGCTTCGATTGTTGGGACAAAAATGGAAAAATTATGAATTAAAGAAATAGTCCTTTTTTTTGAAATTAATTAGGTCGAATTAATGGGCCATCATGAGCATTGAAAGATATTTCTCATAACGGTTTTACACCAGAATTCAAGAGGAGAATTCTTCAGAGAGCAATGGTTATTGAAGGGTCATTTGATATGTTGTTTGAAACCACTTTCAAAAACTATGTTGCTACTGTTTAGCTTTACTTATAACGTTTTTATACACACCTCCTCCAGTACCGCCACCGAAGCCTCCGCCGGATCCACCTCCGAATCCACCGGATCCACCACCAAATCCACCGGAGCCGCCACCGAAGCCTCCGCCAGCACCACCGCCGAAACCTCCACCGGATCCACCACCGAATCCACCGGAGCCACCACCGAATCCACCGGATCCACCACCGAATCCACCGGATCCGCCACCAAATCCACCAGAACCACCACCAGCACCACCGCCGAAACCACCAGCGCCGCCACCACCTCCTGGTCTATTGTAGTTGTATCCAGCCTCGGGTCTTGCGGCGGCCAAAGCCAAACAGGACATCAGTATAAATGCTTTCATCTTATTTTTATGTTTTTTTTTTTATTTCTATTTTATTTTATTTATATTTCGATTTTCTGTTGTTTTTTCCGACGTAGACAACAAAACAACAACGCTCACTGGCACTTTTCAAGAATTTTCTTTTGTTTTCGAAAATCTTTGATCCTTTTTCGAAATGCACTGACACAGCACCACGTTCCGTTTGTCAGAAATGAATTATAAATTGGAAAAAAAAGTTAGTGAAATACACAGCAAAATGAAAAAAAAAGGAAATAGAAGGATGGACGGCACAACTTTTCGGCACTGTGTGTGTTTGTGTGTGTTTCGTTGTTTCTTCGTTTCTTCGGTCTTTACTTAACTAAATCAAATGCTTTACTGACGATGAAGTCTACAACGTCTCATCAATTTATACAGAAATCTTTTGCCGAAAAAAATTCACTTCGAATCAAAAGTAACCTGAAGAAGTGCTTTGTCCCCTCTCCCTCTACTCCTTCTTCTTCTTCTTCTTCTTCGGTTCATGCGACGCAAAGCGGCCCCCATAGGTAAGTAAACATGCATGAACCGCATCATCAGCATCAGCAGCAACGGCAACGGCAACGACAACGGCATCACCATTGGTGTCTGCAAAAACAACTACCGCAACAACAGCAACACCAACAACAAGCACCGCTGCTGACTATCGCGCTCTTACAGCAACGTCATGATGAGCAGCAGCGAGCGGCGAGCAGCATAACAAAGCATCATTACGAGTCCGATGCGGCAGGGTTACATGACCAGCATAATCTTCCTCTTTTATGAGAGAGCGAGCACAGCTAACCAGGCAGCGAACAGGCCAACCAGCCAGAGCTAGCCGCCAGGCCGCCTGGCCGCATGCCGCATGCACATGCGTGTTAGCTTCGCTTGCTCTTTCGGCCGCAAAAGAAACATTAAATGAAGACAGAGAAACCAAAATTACCGCACAATCGCATTATTACAGGCCAAAAATGTAAGAAAATAAAATAAATAAATAAATTAATAAACCTAAGGAAAAAAAGAATGCGCGCCGAAACGTTTGCGCATGCGCAGCTTAACTACAGTTGACGCAGACGCTTAACTTCCAGTTAGAGCCTCTTTTCAACTCCGTGTATTCAATTTGAAGCCAAATGACTTCTGGCCATCTTCCAAGCCAAGCCAAGCCGAGCCGAGCCGAGCCTCTCTCACGATGCTCTTTTCGAGCTCCTCTCATCACCTCTGCGGAGCATCGCGAGCAACGGGAAGTGAATGAGACAACCGGCACTTTTACTCCAACTACAGTTAGGATTTGCGCTCTCAGCTCTCAGGTTTTCTCGTGTTCGGGGCTGATCGGTTTCTTGCGTTTCAATGGCCATTGTTGGCCGTTCGAATTTCGGTTGAGTCTATTCGCGCTTGAGTCGCGTTTTGGTTGGAAGCAATTTTCAATTTTGATTTCCTTCAATTGTTAGCCTTTTTATGAAGGCGCGAGCATCTCATTATTGCCGAGTTAAATTTCAATCAAGTCAATATAATATTAATATTGTGGAAATGAATTAACGAATTTACGAATTTTAACTACTCACACCTCCAGCGTTAACTCAACGAGCTTATCTGCTCCGTCATCGTAAATTGAAATTTAAATATTTGAAATATCAGTGAATTCCAATTGCGCTTCAAGTTTCGTAATCCGATCGGACTTTCATTGCTTGGACATCAAAGAGAGGTGCGCCGCCGTCACAACCATGAGTCAGCAAAAAAAAATATATATATATAAACATATATACAAATGCATATATATGTATATACAAATTCATATAAACAGTGTAAACAAATGGTCAAGTAACAATTGAAGCAGTCCTTAACTGAGCAGAGTGACATCCTTTTCTGTGGGTTAAACCAATAATTCTCCGACCATTTTGAGAGCCCTCAATGTCACTCCATAAAAGTTATGAGCCAATAGAAATCACTTTTAAAAGCTTGTCAGGTCGTAAGGTCGTAGTAAATGGTTTTATTAATTCTTTATTGTGGGGGAAAATGTTTTTTCGGAGTAAATGCATTTATTAAGGCTTCCGAAATAAAAGGCATAATTCGGTATAGAATCGATTTTCATTAAAACGTCCGTTACTTTTTTTTGTGACAAAAACCATATATGGGTCTGTATGCAATCAAGGGTTAAAATCATTTCCCACACAACTTTCTTTTTCAATGCATTAATAGTGCATATACATAGGTACATATGAATGCATTCCTTCCCCAAAATGTCAAGAAAATCCTTCCTTTTTAATAAACGAAAACTTTCTTCATTTCTTTATCATATACAAGAACCACTGCATGTCCTTAAGTATTTGTGCGCTCCCTTGGCTTTCGTCGCAAACTGATTTTGCTCCCGCAACGGCTTTAACGGTCGTTTTGGTTCTTTCTGAAAGTGAAAACAATTTATGCAGATTCTTTTCGAAAAAAGAAAACGAAAAAAACAAAAACAAAGCACAGTATTTCGCACAAGCTCTCCGTTCAAAGCCCGTGCCTGTCCTAACAGGAGCTTGCTTCATTTCGAAGCCACAGCCAAGAACATGCTTAGCATCTCTCCGATTGCGTAATGTCATTCCCTGCGTCTCCATGAGTTTTTTTGTTTTTGGCTTTCCTTTTCCTTCGACATTTCAAGGTGAAATCATCTTACAACGCCACCTGCCGAGAAGCGGACATCATGCATATGCGATTTTGATGTCTGCTGCATGTGCATATCTTAACGCATGCGTGCACAAAGTAATGGGAAGTCTCTTGATGCGGATTTCATTTATCAAACATGATAAAGTCAAGAAGAAAAAGCCAAAAAAAAAAAAAAACACTGAAAAATGCGCTTCGACTTGTTTGGATTGAAATTTCTCCAGTGATTTTCTTGAAGCATTTCATTGAGCACTCAGCAGATCAGTCAATCGAACTATTTCATAGAACTCTTGTTGCTTTGAGACACATTTTTCAGATTCCTAGAGGTAAATACCATTTCTCAAGTATAATCCTCTCTGAATATTTATATTTAATTTCGTCGCCAGGCAGATGGAAATACCAACTTACACACTGGCAGATGGTCTGACAGAAACGTGCAATTGGCTAAGTTGATGCTACTAGGGACACTCATCAGTTCTGTGTATATTGCTCGACTTAAATGGATGTTTCGGCAAGCATATCACAATCTGCTTAAACTGGATCTCAGCACGATGCAATGGAACATCATTGAGTACATCAACTAAGTAGACGTTCATTAAAATATTAAAATCATAATTTCACTCAATTATTTGTTAATTGTATTTTTGTACGTCAATTAATTAAGCTCCCTCCTCCAGTAATGAAAAGGTCATTTTACCAAAAAGGAGCACTCTGAGATTACTCGAAAAATGGCCAGTCCAAATGTAGAATATTTTGTAAATGGTCTGTTCCACACGGAAGCGACACTTAAATGAGCAATTTTAAGTCCCAAATTCAATGATGCGGTAAAAAGTACTTTCGCTTCTATGCAGATAACGGCAATCAGGCATACACGGACGCGACAAAAAACTAACTTTTTCAAGAAATGCCCATCTATATGGAATTCTATTTGAAAAATTTTACCAACTGGTACAAAATCTTATATTCCACAGGAGGTCTACAGTCAAATGTGGAATTGTTTATTGGTCAATGATTGAATAGAAAATTTAAGGCATTCTTTGGCAAATCAAAGGGGAGTAGTCCTGGTATTTTAGCACTAGTCAGGAGTAATTGAAGAATATTGCAGGGACCTTTCAAAAATACTCTACCTATATTTTTAAGAGAACTTTAATCTGTATATGCATATTTATTGAATTTATATCAAATAAAAATCTAAAAGCTTTAACGATAATGACGTCAATTTCTGGTTTTTTTTTTCAATCAATGTTGGTGTCTGCTCAAAAAAGTTCGACATTTTCGGAACACGCAATGATCCGACAGAGAAGCCAATCACCATAAATGTCAAGTTTCATGCTTACATCGGACTTACTGACATTGTCAGTTAAAGCGAAAAATGTGGAGCTACGCAAAGCTACCTTTTTGCCGTCCCACGCAGCGATGACAGCCAAACTTTGATGGTGACATCGCTCGCACAGGTTCGAGCACGATTTGGTATGGACGTGTGTGTGTGTGTGTGTGTGGTTGTGTGTTGTGCGGCGCTCAATAGGAATCGGATCAACGTGAGCTCAACGTTCAAGTGCATGCGACACGATGCGACATCAAACGACATTAAATCCGTGGGTCCGCTAAATCAATTATGCACGATGAATTAGAAAAAGCGGGCAACGATGAAAAAGTAAAAGCCCTTTAGATCAAATTGCGAGCATAAAAATGTAGTTGACAGGCTGCGTTGAAGTGGACCCAAATTGAATATCTAATATGAAATGTGTCTGTCTATTCCATTGGGACGGACGGCGAAGACTTCACAAAATGTCCAATAATTTCTATAAATTTAATGAAAATATTGACCACGAAAATGCATGCAAAAAATAGAAGCCGAAAATTGTCACACGACTTCCACACAGAGCGACGAGTATTTCCTGCGGCACATAATCATGCCGCAAGCGAGCCATCCCGACATGTGCTCAGCCACAACGTCATCGAAATGTCAAATGATATGCTTTTCATTGAAAATATCCGAAAGAAGCTATTTTGTGTGAATTTTCGGACCAAGATTATTTACTTTTTTTTTTTTTGCAATCGTTTGAAGTTCCGATTGCGCTGTCACAGCATGCCGCTTGTGGCTCACAACTTTTCAGTGATTATTGGTTATTTTCTTTGTTATTTACTATTGATGATCTGCATTTCCGGTTGCTCATTTCGCTTGCTGGTCCTTTTCCACTCCATAAATAAACGCTATATGGATATACTTTGATAAATAAATTTCTTCGATCGCTCTCGGCACTTCGTGGCATTTCAGTATGTGGCTTTGCGCCATAATACAATATCTCTGAACAATGAAGTTGTAGATTGTCTACGAAAATGTTTTCAAACAATTTTCCGCCATCAATAGTTTTTGTTGTTGCACACTCTTCTCGTATCTGTCCTTGGGCACTATGGCTTTTGACTCGATAAATTTCATGCTTTCATTAAGCTCTCTTAAAACAATTCAATTAATTTTCGATGTCTTCAATTGCAATAGCTTTAGAAATTCGATCGTCAAAAGGAAATTAAAGCTCATTTCAAAGGACCGAAATTTGCGTACATCAAGTGCGTATAAATTGAATATCTTGAGTATCGTTTGTGTGGAAAGTGAATTGCTGAGAATTTTCGACCTCCATTGACTTTCATTTTAGGACGCAACATAAAATTCGCTTACGACCTTTCATTGTGGCCTGTGTCGCTCAGAGTTTAAAGCAGAATTCCTGAATGTCTGAGGCCAACGGAACATAATGTTCCGTGTTTTACGAGCCATCGTTTTTATTAAGCTTTTATTATAAGCGACTGTGGAAGCTCATTTGATTAAGAGCGAAACTTAAGGATCGTAAACCTTTACAATTTACAAAATTCCGTTCTGTTCTGTTCTGTTCTGTTCTGTTCTGTTCTGTTCTGTTCTATGAAATGCCAAACAGACATTTTCAACCTTAGAAATTTATGCGCTTGATTTTAATTTTATTTATTTTTTTTTGTTACCCTTTGAAAGTCCCTGAAGAGCCTCCGGTGTTATGCGATAAATAAAAACTTACTGCAACAGTACAAGCATTCAGTGAAGGACATTATGTCCTGTCAGTGTGTAGCTAGCAGCTACCTATTTTCAATTCGAATAATGAACTCTTCGCTGTCGTCGCTTGCAGTCGCGCGACTTTCAACATATCCGTTGAAAGTATTTGCGAAAAATTTCACACATTCGACAGAAATGGCACCGGAGCCATTCACTTGCTTCCGCAACGAGTCACGTCTGAGAGAAAAACATGGAAAAACGGCAGTCGGGCAGGCAATGTGTCACGTCAAGATTCAGCTGGAATAAAATTTGTCAAAAATTATTCAATTTTTCCACCGACAGACGCCGAAAGAGCCAAAGGCTAAGCTGCCGTTTATCGAATGCGAAATGCAAAATTCGAAAACACCAACATCCCTCTCTCTCTCTCTCTCTCTCCTCTCTCTCACTCGCTCTGTGCTGCTCTGGCTCGCTGTCAGTGTCTTTACACGTACGGATGATTTATTTGTGCCAAACATACTTTTTCAATTTGCAAAGAAACTAATCCAAAGAGGGGACGGAATTTTCACACATATCTCGCCCATTTATATTACGAGCACGAGCGGCTGGCGAAGTCAACGTGCGGCGCTTTTCTAAAAGGAAAGCCGCAGTCGTCGCAGCCGTCGCAGTCGGAGTCCGAAGCCGGAGCCTTTGACCCATGCGATCCAGTTGGACTGAAAATGCGGCTAAATAAATTTCTCGCAGTCTCGCTCGGCCGCGGGCGTACTGCACTATTACGTTCAATCAATTGAAACAGGCCGCCGTAAGCGCTGACGTTGCCAGCTCTACAGTTCGCCAATTATTCCAACAATTTATATGCACAATGGCCGGGACATCAGCACTTTCGACTTTTTGTTTTTATCTTCCGAAGAAAGTTGCTGCATACAAATCATCGGCGGCGCCCCTTTCAAGCGAAAGTGGTAAGAATCATTTAACCCAAGCCCTGAAGGCGGAGATCTGAGCTGGGTGGGAGGCAAATATGTGTAGGTTCTTTCACCGCATTTAGCCCAAGAGTCTGGAATGTATGTAGGTAATCATGCTCGAAAGCAGTCCGACTGGTAGAGATTGCCGCCCTCAGACCTAATTTATAGCGATTCAGTGGCAAAAACACTTTCTCGCCAGGTGCCCTCCACTCATAGCTACGTAAAGTAGGAGCAGTCACTGACAATCCGATGGAAACCGAACAATGCCAATAACCTCGTTCGCTCGAGTTCCGTTTGATGTGTAGTGCTTTTGCCTCTGCTCTGCCGTTGCCGGCTTCCACAAATCCGCATGGGAATTTGTTCGCTTGTTTACGTGTTTATGCAAGCTTCTTGCAATGCCAATCCGCAATGCCCTCGACGAAAATGCTGGGCTGCGCTCTGTTTGCGGTGCATTCCGACAATGTCTACACAAGAAAATTGCATCTTGTGCCGAGCCGAGTCAGAAATTATGCAAATAAACGGGATGTGACGACTCGTTGTACCAACTACAGCCCGAGGAGGTTTCAAAGGGCAGCATGTTATGCGGCCCCCAAACGAACAAGGCGAATTTTCTGTGACGTTGCATATGCATACATACATATGTACATAGGTATGTAAATCTGAACGTATGTAGGTACCTGAAGCAAGGCGAGGAAAATGTAATTCCGAACGCTCTTCAAATGGATACCAATGAGAAAGCCAATTACGACGGAGGCTGGAAAAATCACCTCTCCGCATTTACACACATGTCCTTAGATCGCAAAGGTGATGCCAAAAATAACAAACAGATGTCTCCCCTTTGGTGACAGTTATGGGTGTCAAAAGTTACCTTTACGAGCTACCACTTTCAAAGGTACTTGCTCTACAACAACAACAGCAACATGTTGACATCCTCACCCCAACAATGATTGTACTTTGCTTACCAGTTTTCCAAAAAATGATTGAATATTTCGAGTAACTCGCATGAACGTTTTACATAATTTCCAAGTTTTGTGATGAAATGAAGCAATATTGAACCCCAACACGTTCCTTACCAGTTACGCCTGCTCATTTCGAGGTAATTCATTTCTTGAGGTAATCTGAGACGTACGCAATTTCGATAAAGCAATTCCAAACCGGAATTGAGGCCGTTGCGCGTTCAATCTTGTATTGTATGTATTTTTTGGGTCCTTGCCTTAGGCATAATAAATCGAACACTCTGAGTGATATAATGATTTAAGGCGCTTTTAATAAGTCATTTAGTATTACTTATTCAATAGTTTTTAATTTTTTTTGCCCCCCTGTTAAAAGTACTCGACGTCCTTGAGAAATCCTATAAGGTAGGTGGGAAGGGCGATATTGGAAAAAGTATTTTTGTCATGCTGCGTGTTATAATTCTCAGATGCTTCAAAATTAGGTTTTTCTTAAGATGTTTCAAGAATTGAAACTCTTCAGGCTTTCCAAAGGCGCTGATGAGTCACAGTCACGAAGTGACGAAATATGGCCAATGGCCATATCCGCCAATCGTGGATGCCTCATATATTTTTTTTTCGAATATTTTTTTTTAAGTCCAATTCATTGAAAAAATACAAATTCGGCACCGCTTTTTAATAAATTTGAAGAAGATATTTATTATTCGCAAAAGTTTATCGATGTATCGATATATCGGCCATTTTTATTACTATCGTTCTTCGATATTGAATTTTAAGAATTGAATCAAAACTATTGATTTTCAATAGATCAAAATTAAAATCATTAAAATTTTGATTTTCGTTTTGATGTTTACAAAATATCGATAAGTCTTAGTATCATCCCATCTCTACTTAACATTTTCGCCTTTTGGGGGATTTCACTAATGAATGGCTCCAATGAACTCCCATCATTTCTGCCATTATGTAATTTTGAACTCTGGCCTAAGGTTTTCTTTTCCAATTGACCAATATCTCATGTGTTAAGGCATCGAGAATTATTCCCAATGGGGTCGTTACATTACGTTATTTAACGAATTTTTGCACGTCATTCTATCAATTCTTTGAAGGTATTCTTTGGGGCCTTAAATGTCATTAAAACTCAAATGAAGTTTTATGATTTTCTCGAGCATAACAAGTAATTTAAGCTGGACTATTGTCTTAAAGAGTGTCAGAATGAAAGGTCCCATTTGCATGTGAACAAGTATGGAACTATTGTGTGAAATATATACATATGTTCATACATACATATATGTATTGGTAAATGGCTGTTTTCATTTGATATCGAGATATTGTACGAAATTTGTGCAGACGTAAATTGAAAATGCCAACCCTACGATGCACTGGGAACACTGGTTTACAAAATTTCAGATTTTTCGCTTGGGCATAGAAACAGTTCGTATTCGGTAATAGCGCAATGCACGTAGTTATTGACTTAAAAGTGAAAAGATTGAAAAAGCGATAAGGTGTAAAACTTCTCATACAAAATTTCCATTCATTCATATTCGAGATTTCTTGATTAACGATTTTTCGAGGCAAATATACGTTCAAGTGAAAACCCCTATACAGTCGACAGTTAAATATTTAGTGAAATAATTTTTGCAGAACCTGTTCCTATTACCCATGCTGTTCATCACCACCGAGGCTCCAATTTTTGTAGTGTTTGAAGTGCTGTCCCGGGGTCCGCGACCAATTCCTTCATTTTGTTCCTATCGGTTCCATCAACCGCGGTGGTCTTAAGACTCGAAGTCCCAGTTTTACTGAGGTCCATCCAACGATGATTCGGACGACCTTATTGTCTGCTATCTTGTATTTGTAGTGTGTAGCCCTTTTCGTCGCCAAGCTGTCCTCATTTGCTCTCAGGACGTGTAGCCTTATGTAGATCGTAGCCTTGTTTCCCGCCTTTTCCCAATAAATGGAGCAACTCCATTAAGCTACGAATGTTGACCTTTGGAACATGGTCAAAACGAGTCAGTTTTTGATATTTCATATGTAGATGACTAGATATAATCGTACTGTGTAAAGTAAAATATTACTTTCTTACACCCTTCCTCAATATTAGGGGTACTCACAAAGGCTTGTTAAAAACGTTGGAAAGTCGGAAAATCGGAAAATTGCGACTTCATAAAAATTTTTAAACTTTTTTTGTATCTTACACAACTTTTTAAGCAGTTAAAATGTTCCGATTTTCCGACTTTCCTATTTTCCGACGCCTTTGTGAATACCCCTATTATATAGAAATGGTTTTGTAAATAAGTTACTTCATAGAATTCTTTTAAACTAACTAATTTTTTTCCTTAATGCAAATTCTTGGCCAGCATTCAAATATATAGGGAAATACATAGGTACATATGTACATGTAAGGCTCACAAAAAGTTCAAAGCCCATTTTTTTGATATTCTCATAATGATTTTGAAACGGCCATTTTGCCAAGGTTTTTTGAAACAAAGAATTTATCTAGTAGACTGGTGTATTTTTTGTTGCTGTTGCGAAGGTGTGATGGGATTACAAGAATCCTTTCATGTCCTTGGTTCAATTTATATAAGTAAGTTTAATTGAATTTTGATAAAATCTCACCCATTCGACTGATGTTGTTATTCTGTTTACGCATGCGATACATTATTGCATGATTGCCAATCGGATTGAGCACGCAAAGAGCAATCATGAAATCGTTGCATGTTCCATATATTCAGCTAACCCATTCGTGTGGACTTTATTAACGCCTTCGTAAAATTTATGTATACATAAGATTATCGGGATGAAGTAGGTACCCAATTGAAAAAAGAAATAATAATAAAAAAATGAAGTCAATGAAACAATATTTTTTGTGCAAACCACAGAATTTGACACATTTTATGACGCCAGTAATCATGATGACCATATTAAGGCGCCGTGTAAGCAAGCCATTAAAATATGAGCCGCTGAATTTGACCTCAGTCACCTACCACGGGCCGTCGGAGTCGGGTGTCTAATTTTATTCATTTTTATTGCCACTAAAATTAGCTTCATTAGGCATGATGCGAGCTGAAATGAGTGACAAAAAGACGACGCACGTCATGCCTTCCAAAGCGACCCGCAGAAGGCCTCATTACCATAAATACATATTCATATAAAAAATCCGAGGAGCACTGCTCAGGAAAACAACCAAATTTATGAGCATCACAATCTTTTGATGTTCAAGAAGTCGCCTGATGCAAAATGATGATTTTTTTTTTTGTGCCTAGCATATTAAGTGAGAGGGTCTCAGGGAAATTGCAGTGCAAAAGTAAAAAGGCTAAGATGCACACTTCACTTCTGAAAAGCCAAAGAAAGTTTAAGGCACCTACTCTGGGTTCGAAATTCTTCTCTTGAAGTGAATAAATTAATGACAGCGTTTTTGGCAAAAATTTCATCACAAACGAAACATTTTCCAAAGGAAACTTCAAGCAAGATTGCTCCTTGAAGATGTGCAGTACCTACGTATCTACTCGATGATCAAAACGACTGAGGAATTTATTCGAAAAGTCTTTCAGGGGATATGAATGAGTTGAGGAATTTCATTTTATAACGATTCAGAGTCGTTCCTGAATGTCAGTACCTTTCACGTTTGACTTCCAAATCTGATATCGGTCTGTTAGAAAATCGCAAATTTCAAGCGAAAATTCTGGTTTAATTTTATTAAATTTTAAAAGCTCACAAAATTTTCATCTGAACTGAGAATTTTTTGGAAATTTGTACAACTTTAAGGAGAGAGATTAAAATTGAACGGGTTTTAAAGAAAATGTTTTCGTTTGAAAAATTTTCGAGCAAGTTTTAAGTTCGTCGCCTCGAAGTAGAAAAGCTCAAACCATTCGGACCGGCACTTTTTTATTTCCTCGAAGCTTTGAAATATTCAACTTTTCTTAAATGGTCAAATATTCCGGCGCGTGCTTTTGCAGGCGATTAAAAGTGCAACGGAAATTCCATGGAACTCGTTGAAGAGTCCTTGCCGAGCGAAGTGAAAATTAGCCGTTTTGAAGGGCACTCGAATGTTGCGAATCTTGAAAAGAGCTTCGAAGAATTGAGCTTTTGTTTGATTTTTCTTCATCACGCTTCCGTAACGTTGCATCCGCTGACTCCTTTATGGAAAGTTAAATAAATTTATTAAAGAAGTTTCAAAAAAAAAAAAAAAATTAAATAAAAATTGTTTTCCATTTCTTTTCTCACTGCTGCTCCGTGGCATTTGTATCATCACAATTGAAGCGCTGAAGTGCATTTTGAGTGGCGATTTCTGTGCGTGATGAAACGCAAAGTGCCGTCGGTAGGTCTTTGTACAGCTGCAGCAATTGCTCAGTTTTTTTTTCCATTTTGATAAATTGCTGAAATGAAGATGAACTGTCCCCGGCGACATTGAATGATGTAAGCTGCACTTTACCCTCTACTCAGAAGAAGGCAGAGGTCTTTCTTCGGGAAGGCCAGCACCGAAGCGAATTGCCAGACCGCAATTTCTTCAACGGAGCATGGAAAAGACCCAACCATAGTTTCGTTTTCTTTTATATTTCTATTATTTACTTTCACATTGTGAGAATTGAGTTGATCAGCTCGCCCACCCACTCGATTCCATTGCGAACCGATTCAAATTAAATTTAAATAAATTAACAAACTGCGTGTCAAGCATAAATTTCTTGACAGAGCTGCAACTTCGTCTTATTTTCGGGCGGATTTTCAAATGGCTTTTCGTGGCATCTCATTTTAAGAGGCTTAAAGTTGGACGTCGGATTCAAGCAGTGCTTCTTCTCCATTCGCCTTCTGGATATTCGCCCTTTTCACTTGCTCGTGTCCCCATACCCATCGGGCGCTCTAATGGAATGCGCGATTTGCGTAAGCAATTTTTTCCTTTCCTTCTTCATTGCTGCATTTCCCAATAATCATTTTTGGCATTATTTAAATTTTTTTTTTTTTTTTGTTTTTGTTGAAATTTTTGATTTCCCTGTCAACCTAGTGAGTCGTCGTCGTATCTTCAGTGAGATCGCTATGCAAAAATGTTGTGTCGTTGTTTAACGTCTTAACGCTAATGGTCATTAGGCGACATCGGCCATATCAGCGACACAAACGGCAATGCGACAATGAGACAGCGGACAGAAATCAAGATATAAAGATGCATATACATATGTAGGTATATTATATCCATGGCATTTTATGCGTCCGTCCATCTTCGGCCCGCTGTACATCTGCATTAGATTACACAATGCGTCGGTGCGCCTCGCGGTGCATTGAGTGGCAGTTCTACTGACCGCCGTCATCATCGCATCGCATCGCCGATTCCAGCGAGAAAACCACAATTATCAAAATTGCATTTGAAAAATGCGTTACAAAGTCATAATTTTCCCCAACTCCGGATTGGATGAAGCAATGGTGGCTGTGTTGCTGCCATCATTAACGGGAGATATGAGTATACATACCCATTTTCGTGTGTGAATGGAGAGGACGCGACGAGTTTATTTCAAATTTAGTGCTTTTATCAATCTAATTTATATGTATAAAATGGAATTTAATAATTTCGCACCTTAAAAGCAATAAATTTTTCATCGAATATCATCGCTGCTGGAGAGAAATGCGATAGCTTCGCTGTGGTGATTGATGTATGTACATAGGTTTATGAAAGGAAATATCAAGGAAAAATGACGTCAAAATGGGAGCTTCAAACAGATGATATTTTCTAATGCATACAACAAAAATTGGAAAGATTTAAATAAAGACTTTTTTTTGAAAGTAAAATCCATTGGAAATTCATCTGAAATTGTTGAACCAACTGTCAAGCAACAAATGTAAACAAATAATCATCTTCTCGAATGTCGGCGTCAAGGTCAAAGCAAGCAGGCAATCTGCTTTTTGTCTATAAGCTCAAAGTTCAAAGTTTTCTTGCCGCCATTGTCGAGCGATTTAGACATTTAGACATTCGGCAAACAAATTTCCCCATCAACTCGGTGAATTTGAAAACTTGATTCACATCGCAAAGGAAAGAAGAAAATAACCCTGTCAAAAAAAAAAAAAAATATTAATAAATAAACAATACATACCATGCCCACATAAGGCATGCTTTCTATTAATGGATTTTTTCTTTTTCTCCGTCTTACATTTCTGTTTAGTTTGTATCTCAAAGTACACAGAATTTCATGTTGCGTTCTAAGCCCACAAAATTGCAAAGAAATTATTTCAATACAAATTTCAAATTTCCGACAAGCTTAACAAGGCCAATATGCCTTCGCAGCAAGAGGAAGCCCAAGCTCCAGTCACACAGTCACAGCCGCAGCCGCAGCCACAGCCAGGACCAGAACCAGAGCCACAAAGACAGACTGTCATGTGAGTTTACTCATAACTTGTCAAGAACAGCAGTTCACAAATGCCTCAAGGGGGGCGACGCAGCAACACAGTCTTTCACAACACACACGCACGCACACACACACACACAGAACTCGAATGGAAACAATTGAAGAGAGCGAGGAAGTGTTCAAAGCAATACAACAAAAATCATTTCAATTTTATTCAAATTCATTCGATTCTGCGAGCAATTGAAAACGAGTCTCAGAAAAACGCATAAATTTTGAAAAATTTTTTTTCTTACATTCGTCTGAGTCATTTCCCTCCCATTTCACTTAAAGTTTTTCTTTCCTCTTTGGCCAATTTTGTTGCACAGTTATGCAAACGCATTAAACACTTCGTCTTGGCTGCGTGCAACAGGATTCAGCACGTCGGATGCTGCGTGCAATGCCTTGAGAAGTAAAAACGCCACCTCATTTGCGAAAGTATTCCGCGTTGTCATAAAGCAGAAATTATAAAACTATAAAAATAAATAAAACTGAAACCAGTGCGAGCAGAGTAGCGAAATATAGCGCCTCATCACTCGAGGGTTAATTAGTTTGGCAAGACGACGACAAACCAAGTTCGAGCGAAAAATTGGACTCAATTTATTATCACCTACAAGACAAATACAACAACAAAGATAATAAAAAGTGCGTAAACTCCTCCAACACCGCAATCGCGTATGACCTGCGAAGAAGCTTGATTTATCGGCTTTAACTCAGTGTATTGCGAAACTTAACGACCGACCCCATAAACTCTTCTACTTCTTCTTCTTCATCGTTTATATATTTTTCGACCCGGCCACGTAAGCAATTCATTGCCTCATTGCTGCCGTCTCAGCTGCCATCGAAATTGCGACGCATCCATTAACAAACCGACGAACTGGTCACGTAAAGGCTTAAGACTTAATGCGAAATTCCGTAAGAAGGATACACTTAAGCCATTAAAAGTCATTTTCGAAGAGTTTGTGGAAATTAAAACAAAAAGCACAAAATTTGAATACAAAATCAGGCGCCTCAACGTTTACGATGGCATCATGCATCAAAGTGCAACATGCTGCCTGACAACTCCATAACCACTTGTTGGTTTTGGTACCCACACGAGGAGCTCTTTCCCTGCGTCTCTGCGGCTCTCTTTCGTTCCTTTTTATTGCTTCTTCCTCCTGAGGGTTTTTTTTTTGTCTTTCTTTCTTCTTTTTTGTCCATTGTTTGTTGGCTTTGTTTTTTGTGATGTTTTTAAGCCCACAGACACACGAACGCCCTGTGCTCTTTATCCACCAGACGACGAGGAACTTTCGCTTTCGTTTCATGGCGAAGTTTTAGTGAAATCAATTTAAAGCGTGGCTGTATTTGCTGTGTTGCCTCTTCCCCTTTTTCCTTCGGTTGGTTTCCAACAGATTTATATTGCCTTTAATTGTCAAAAGGCAGACGAAACATTCTTGCGCCCCCTTCCTGGTGTTGCTGCCTTACATACATACATACATACATACTGGCTGGATTCTTCACTGCATGTTTCCAATTTTCGATTCGCGGAAGGTCGGTCATCGGCGCGGGGGGAGTGGTGAGCGAGTGTTTGGCGAGGCACCGGTGTTAATGGTGTTGCAGCATCATCGCATCACTGCGCTATCATCGCTGCTTCGCACCAACAGCGGCATTCGCATGACTTACTAATGTCAGTCAACGGGTATCTGGGTGGCTTAGTGGCGCGCTGGATTCCGAGGCAATTACAGCCGCCAACATGCATCGAAGCCCCTAAAAGGCCATTAGCACTAACGTGCTGTGTGTTAAGTAAGTAAGTAAGTGTTGCTTCAAGTCGGATCTGATCAGACCTTCTTCGCTGTGTGTGCCCGCGGCCATTTCTTGGTCTTAATTATGGGGTCATCATTTCGTTGAAGGCATCCGAAAGCATTGCCGCCTTATGACAACGCGTCTTTCGGGAAGCTCGCAATCATCGGACGACAATTTGTCAAGCGACGACAGCTGACAAAATGTGCACCTAGGAAGACGTAATCGCATTGGATCATTAGGCCAAGGGAATGCGGATTGGTAATTTGCATTCATCATTGTTATTTAACCGCCATTCGTTAGTATGTCGAGTCAGTTTTACTTTTTTCACCTTCTTTCGATTGTGATAAGAAAAAGAGGCTTTCAAAGGACTTCGGTTAATTCATTCGAGAATTTCGGAACTTTTGCTTTGATCCTTCCAAAGAAAATTCCATGCAATCAGTGTGCATTGAAATAGGAAAGTTCTTCAAAAAACAAAAAACTTTCTTGCTCTTTGACCTTCTTTGCCAGGAAACTATTAAGCCTCAAAGCGTCATCTGGACAACATTATGTATCACAGCCTCACAGCCAGCCTGGCTAAATGCTGTTGTGAAGATTATTGGGATAAGGAAAACTTTTTCGGACTAATAACAACGGAAGCGAATTATGAACAGGAGAGAATACAATAAAAATGAAAGAAAAAAAGACAACGATTTCTTATCGCGAAAAGAACAATTTTTCGGAATAAAAATTATGAAAATCAGCCGAGGAGATTGCCACAGAGGGAGGAGGCTTAATTACCTTCTTAATGCGAACTTAATGTCGGAGTCCCTAAAACTGGAGGGAAAATTCATTGTTCGAAAAAATTCATTCAATCCAAATTTTCCTCATAAGCTGAATTTTAAAAGCTAACTTAAATGCAGATGTGGATATAATCCAATTAGTCTGTTTTTTTTTTAAATAATTGTATCCTTAAAGAGCACAAAAATATGCAATTTTTTGATGCTAATGGCCTTCAAAGTCTCTTCCGCCAACGCAGTTCACCCCCACTTTATTTATTTCAATTTTCAAAATTTCCCGACAACATTCGAAATCACGTGAGAGATTTTCCAGCAGCACTGCGTGCGTTCAAAGCACTTTCTCTATCATGAGATAAAAAAAAAAACAAAAAAAACAGCCATCAAGCTCATAAGATGCCACGTAATGGTATCTTAATGGAAGACAGACATGTAAAATCAGACTTAAATCACGCTTGTTAATAGCGAAGTGAATTGGAAAGCCCCAATTTTCTGAGAAGAGTCAGTGAGAAGAAAAACGGACAGACAGACGAACAGATTGATCTTAAAATCACTCCAATTTAAGGTTGCTTTTTTCGCCATGAATATTTATGCTTGCATCTCGGACATGCCATGCCGCATGAGCCAGCGCATTAAACGTTCATTTGAGCTCAATTACGGCCTTGATACCCGAGAATTACATTTGAGAGCGGACAAAGCATTGTATGAGCACCGTATCCATTATAGTAACGAACCGTGATTAATCTCTTTAAAGGCACACTGCTTAAACTGTATGCAAAGGCTATGGCCATTTCGACAATGACGATTGCAATGGCGACGACGACGATAGTGACCACTGTGATGGTCATTGCCATTGGCAGAAATCCCACGCAAAAAACCGAACTATGTCCCAATAATAGAGGGAAACTGTAAAATCGTGCCGAAGGCAATACAATCATCACCGCCAGCGCCGCCACCAAAAGAGCTGAAGCTTGTCTATTTGGCTTCGCATTGTTTTTGAACCGATTCGGACAAGTTAGCACTTGAAAACGGAAGCACATGCCATAGCGAAACGCTTCTTGCAGCGAACAGTCAGCCAAAACAATACCGAGATGAGGACGACGATTGTCACAAAGCAGTGAGAAGTCGTTAGCGAGCTTCCACAACAAGTGCCGCTGACACACAAGCACACACATGCCGATACAGAGGATGATGCAGAGGAAGATATGCGCCAGCAATATGTGTGTGAGCCCACTTTGCGTTAAATGATATGCACTAAATTTTGACGCCGAGCGTGCAATTATCACTTTGAATATTATTAAATTAGGCATCGAATGGCATGGCATGGCATGGTGTGGAATGGAATGGAATGGAATGGAGGAAGGCTGCGGCGAAACCGAGTGAAAATTCACTCATCTCTGTCAACGTAGGGAAGTGGCTTATCCGCGCAGTAGGTAAGTAAGTGCAAAGTAAGTGCAAAGACTGCAAAATAAATTGCATAATTTAGACGAGAGAAAAAAAGCCCCACTCTGCATGATCAGAAACAATGCCACAGCTTTTACGCGACCGCGCATTGTTCCACATTTCACACTTAAATCAAAATTAAATAAGGAAGCAACCAAAGATGATAATCATAGCTAATGCCGAATGCCTTTATACTATTATTTCTAAGGGCAATCTAGAGTTCATCGTCGATGCACTGAGAGAAAATTTCTTGATTCAATTTTATTTCTAGCATTGTCTAACACTTTCTCCTTCCTAGCACCAGGGTGATTTCTGTTCTCAATACATCTCTGTATTCCTTTGTAATGCGGCATCCTTTTCACTAAGGGCAAATACTCTAAGCACGGTCTCACATAAGACCATCCATGACTGACCAATGATTCAGTGAGAAGTAAACTTTCGCGTGTTGAGGAATTTCAGAGGAATTTTCAGCATAGGACTCAAATTTTCGTGTACTTCTAAGATTATTTTGGTAGTAAGAGGAATAAAATGAATTCAAATCGGAGTCAAAACTCTCCATAACGAATTTTAAGGGACCGGGAAAAAAGTTCGTTACAGAGAGAATTCGTTATAAGGAGAGAAAAAAGGCACTAAAAATGTAGCGAAAAAGCCTTGAGAATATTCACTACAGAGAGAAATTTTTTATAGATGAGTTTGTTCTAGAGAGTTCTCCAAAAGTACCTGCTTCAAAAATGTCTCCTTTGTTGGGATAATATGTATGTGTATGTGTATGCATCTACAAACGAAATTTTGAACAAAAAGTCTCAAGAGAATATTTCGGTAGTTAAAGGGTTAACTGTACCATTCGTGTCTCTATTATATTTCAGAATTTTCAGCATTGAATTGAATTTTGAACTAATAACTGCTTATTTCGGATTTCAGTATGGTAATGAAAGGGTTAAACCGTGTTTCACTGTAGTTGGGATTATGCATGAGTATTTAAAAACATTATTTGAAGCAAAAATTTTTAAATTTTTGGAACCATCTGAGAATAATTCGGTAGCGAAAGGGTTAACTTCAAGTGTCATCTTACTAAAGCAACCTTCAGCAGAAATTCTCCAAGTGTAGCACTTTCAATGGTAGAGCAAGGAAAACTACTTATTACAATATTAACTCAAACTTCAATTCCGTTTCCACGGGGCCCCCAGTGTACTGTGAGTGGATGGGATGTGCATAAGTTCCTCTCCTCCCTCTCTCTACCTCTCTCTCACTCACTCTCTGAGAAAGTGTAATATCTTTGACACGTTTTATGCCTGCAGCTAATGCACTTACAATAAAGACCATGACAAGGAAACTATTCCACTTGAAATTCACGTCGAAATTAAGAAAGTTTTATCTCTTTCTCCCTGTGTCTCTCGCTTGTTTCGTCTCGTTTTCGTGTACTTAACATGCTTGTATTTCGTAGATAAAAACGTGAACAATCGAGTGTGCATTTAAGTAAACGGCAATAACATGTAATATTAACCAAGGGATTTCCGTCCATGGGATCAAGCTTTCCATCCTCGCTTTCGTCGCATAACGAATCGAATCGAATGGAATCGAATCGATTCGATTTGAATTGCTCGAAAAGAGTCTTTCGAAGTCATCCCAGTGCTGAGTTGTTGGCTGGATTTGGGTTTTAATTTGAGGCAAATTTTAATTACGAAAATTGGGAAAACCGCTCGGGGTTAAAAGTTGACAATAAAAATTAACCGAAAGCCTCAGTTGTCGTGATATGGTCGGTTGTTTCCAAAGTGTGCACATTCATTAATGGCTGCAATAGATTTTCGGCTGATTGCTCAGACGAAGAGGAGTGTTGTGTATATGATAAAACTCCAATAAACTTGTCGCTTCATGCGATAAATGCGTTTTCTTGTTGGCAGCAAAAGTAACAACAAGCAACAACAAGCAGAAAAATCAAATTAATCAAGCGCTCAGTACAGCCATACATCTAGTTTTATATCCCAGCTCGATTGCTCCCCACAGACCCATTTAGGATGTCGACACAGATTTCTTGAAGCTTCCTTGCAGCACAGCCACGAAAATGTCTTCAAAAGAGTAGGTAAAGAGCAAAAACAGGGCGAAACAAGCTCAACGGGCTGCTGCACAACAGTCAGTTGAAAGCGAAATTAAAGATTTGCAGGAGGATTATAATTCTGCAAGTCGAATACTCATAGAAAGAAAACCATGAAGCCCAATCTCTATGCACCGTGAGCCATTTGTGTTGGCCACAGTCCAAGTCTCAAGAGTTTTATTTTCATGACCCCCTTTTGTCTTCGGCTCAATCCTTAATTAAACAATGCCTTTTGTGGGACTCTTTGTTGCGCTGTTTGTGCTTTAATTTTTCATTCTTCGAAGTCACTCTTAACCCTTGGGATGTTTGTACTCGTATGTATGTATGGCTCGTGAGCAAATAATTGAGAAGAGCATAGCGAGCCGAACATTGAACCGCTTTGACTTGCTTCGCTTGGAACTAAACGCTTTAAAGTGTTTCGTCTTTTATTGTTTTATAAATGGGAAATCTTAAAAACCGAAACGACTAACTATTTTTCATTAGCCTCAGGTACAAGTGTGACGTGACCTGACTCGTTATGGTGGTAGTAGCGGAATAATTTTCCACGGAGAAGATGTAATTTATTTGGCATAAAATTTCCGCGCTGCTCTACAAGCGCGACCACAAATCAAATTTTGAATGTTGCGTTTGCTTTTTTTTTTTTCTTCTCGTCTCTTCATCGCGGACTACTTTTGGAAATGTGGCGGAAAGTATAAAATATGAGCAACCATTTGAACGGATGAATGTGCGGGGGAAGTGGAAAAGCGAAAAGTTTTCTTTGCGTTTCATTTTGGCCCATCGCGATACGGCGATGGAGCCAAACGCACCGCCAAGCTTATCGAAAATTTATGCGATAACTACCCCGTGAATTAAGCATTTAGGTGTCATGCTTTAGGTGCGTGCAGCTCGAATATTTTTTTGGCCACAATGCAATGTTGAAGTTGAAGCCTGCGGCATACGTCGATGCATGTATGACCAACTCTAGGAGAATTTAATATTTCGATGAGGAATAAGTCAAAAGTCAAACGTTGAGGCATCTGCTGAAAAATTTGTTCATTGGAGAAGTGCGTTCTGCGGCTGCTCAATAAAGCATTCGGCAATCGTACGTGCCTCGGGTACACCTGGCAGTCATACAAACTGTTTACGATGAGGATGACGGTGCCATCAGCCAATATGCGAAAAAGCTCGCCTGCAGACGTATCGCGTGCTCAGCTCTTTCTTTGATGTGCTTTTCTCATATTTGCCAAACATGTAATTACCCCGAGTGGATGGCTAATAGATAGGAACTCCATGCACCCGCTGGTCACCCACGACAACGACCAGTCATAGATATATGTATGTATGTGTGTATGTTTGTATTTACACATGTTGCCATGTAAATACATACATTTCACCTACTGACTCACTTTGAAGCAGCCAGCAGTGCCGCACGTTTCGTGCTGCATGGGCATTCGTTGCTCGCTCTTGCCGCATGTTGCTAGCGCCTTTGTTTATCACTGCCTGGGTGTGTTGAGGTCAGCCGTTCACCCTCGCCAAATGCCTTTTATTGCAATATGCTTTATTATTAAAAACGCTTCAATTAAAGTCTAGAGTTATGCCTTCTTGCTTTCACGCCGTTGCGGCTTCCGCTTTTATGAAGTTAAAATCCAATTTGCTTAGTGCTCGGCTCCGAATTAGGACGATGTGTTGGGGCCTTTAACACTTTCGCGCCTACTGGGACAATACGTCCCACTCAATTAAACTTGATTTTTTCTATTAGGACATAGACGTTCCATCTAAGACTGTTATTGGGTTAAATATATCCCAGGACATCCGAAGGACATCCGATATTTTTGAGTATGCAGAACATGTTTTTTTTTTTTGTTGCTCCTTTATCCATTTCTGCAATCAGTTTTTCAAAAAAATGCCTATGTTTCGAGAAAAAACTCCAGCGCGAAAGGGTTAAATAAATTTTGATTAGCTCACGATATGGCACCCTATTGTGGGTAAAAGTAGAGCATTTTTTTCATTTTTAGTTTGAACTAACTACCTGAACATTTTTCCTTAAAAATTTTTTTTAAATTGTTAAAGCCATTCTGCGACTTAAATTGTTTGAAGTCTATTTGCAGCTGATGCAGCTGGCATTATGCAAATTCTCAAAATTCGATATGGAACATTTTTGAAAAGAAAAAAATTGGTGTCTGTAAAGTCATAAGAAAACACTCATTATGTTCATGTCGGAGTTGATATTGGGGGGATATGGTTATTAGGACACTGATCCCCACATCCTGGTTGAAAAGAACAGTGGTCCGAGTGTCCTTGTTGGATGGATTCCGCAGCAGGATTAATGTTCTTCCTTGTTCGTGATCCTCGCTTGTTTAGAGCATTGCCAGGATTGGAATTCAACATTATGAATTCCGAGCGAAATATATTACTGCCTTGTGTTCTTTATTTGTTTTATATTTAATAATATATCTCCTTTTTCATTCTCCAGTCGTTCAATGTTATGTGTTCATTGGAAAATACTCGTATGTTAGCAGCTTCCTATTGTCAAGAATGTTGTCAAGAATGGCAGTATTGGCGCTTAACGACATCCAATAAATATTGATACATTTTTTTTAAATAAGAGAAATTACCTAAAAATATTTATATAAGTTTCCCAATTTTCTACATGATCAGATGTGATATACTGCATATACGCTCAAAACTTCATCTCTTCGATTGTCAAAACTATCGATAACTGAAACTAACGATGATGATGGTGATGATGTTGGTTATGATGATGATGATAATGATGGTGATGATGATTATGATGGTGATGATGATAATGGTGTTGGTGATGGAGATGATGGTGATGATGATGGTGAGTGGTGATGATGGATGGTGATGATGGTGAAGCTGGTGATGATGGTGATGGTGAGGTTGGTGATGATAATAGTGAGGTTGGTGATGATGATGGTGATGATGATGGAGATGATAGTGATGATGGTGATGGTGAAGTTGGTGATGGTGAAGTTGGTGATGATGGTGATGATGATGATGATGGATGATGATGATGATATGGTGATGTTGATGTTGGTAATGATGGTGATTATGATGGTTATGATGATGGTGATTATGATGGTGATGATGGTAATCATAATGATGATGATGATGGTGATGATGGTGATGATGGTGTTGATGGTGATGATGATGATGATGGTGATGGTGATGTTGGTGATGATGGTGATGATGATGGTGATGATGATGGTAATGATGATGGTGATGGTGATGGTGATGTGATGGTGATGATGATGGTGATGATGATGGTGATGATGACGGTGATGATGGCGGTGAGATTGACGGTCATGGTGATGATGACTTACGCACGTTATTGCTTCATCACGTCTCGAAAAATCTTCAGAAATTCTGCGAGGCTTAAGTGTCCCATTTTACAAACCAAATGAGAATTATAGGCGCCATGCTAACATTTCATTCTATGCACTGATGCCAGAACGAGGGTTTTTTCAGTTTTTATGGAATTTTTCGATTTTACGTTTAACCAAAAATTACTTCAAATGATTACAAGGGATTTTTACTGATCAATTTCCTAAAGAAAATAGATATGTATGAAGGGATTTTCTTCAACATCCAAGGAAAAAGAGTAACCGAAACACTGCCTAGCATCAGTGCTAGTTACAAAGTATGGAGAGTTGAGTAGGAAAGGTATTTTAAATTCGGCTTCTTGTATATTACTACGTGATATTTAATGCTTATGCACAGTATTTGATTAAATTATTATAGGACCACCATTAATTTTTTAAATTTAAAACTTTCAAATGGTGGATATTTAAATGTTAAACAGCTCAAACATGCTTAATTGAAATCACTACCAATTGTTCAATAAAATAAGTTTACATTTTAAAAAATATCTTCCGATAGTACTATCGATGCTATCGATATTTCAGACTATCGACTCTCGAGACTATCGATGGTCGCAACTATCGATATTTCTCCAGCTCTATTGAGAAGTGTTTTTCATTCTGATTGTCTTTCGGGAGTCCCGCGCTTGTTTGCATTTGGACGTTGTTTACCTATTGCATATTTTGCCTTGTCTGCTGTGAAGAGACGATTGAGGCGATTTGCTTTCTCATGAGAGCGAACTCTCTGCTCTAAACCGGTTTGTACTTTTGTGTATTTGAGTTGTTTGTGGGTGAGGGATGTTCGAGGATGTGGTATGAGAGAGTGTTTTCATCTTCCCCGTGCGTCCCTCTCCCACAAACCAACTTTGTTGTCGCTTAAAATGAACGATGAACATGTTGAAAACACATTGAATTCGCCGTCGGCAGATTCTGGCTATTTGAGTGTCCTATCATCAATTTAATAGACGTTATCACGTCAAAAAAAAAAAAAATAAATAAAAAATTTAGAAAAAAATGTTTTAAAAAATCAAAGGAGAGTTCAAGGTTTCTCAAAAGTAGCTCATTTCTTTAACGATTGAGAGCTGCCTGAAGAAAATATACTTATTAAAGGATCTCAAATTAATAAAGAATTCCAATTAGACTGGCTTAAGCGTCAGAATGGCTTATGTATGTAATATGTTTTTGTGTTTTTATTCCCTGCCGTACGATGCAGATGCAGCAATAATTATTAATTCTTTGTAATTGACGTAATTTTCGAGTGGAATTCTCGATAAAGCATTCAATTGAGCTACAATGAAAATCCTCTTAGTCTCATTATTTTTTAACAGCATTTAACGAGCAGCCATTACTCCGACCCATGCGATTCCATCGAGTACCTTAAGCTACCTACTTCGGATGGATGATAAAACTGTCGCAATTAGAAAAGCCTGTAAATATATCGAATTTATGTGGCTAGCTACACAAGGCATTCACGTCGTGAATTTTAATTTCATTTTTCAATTTTAAGCCAATTCAAGAGTCAGTCTCCCTCGCCGTGAGGAGGCAAGACGAGACGCTACGCAACCGAACTGAGCTGAAGTGCCCACACGCGAATTAATTTTTACAATTTATGAAGTTTATTTAAATTTTCGAAGCTTCCCATAGGATGTCTTACGGGGTCGTTGCTGTGTCACGCATTTAAATGACCAAGTCAGCGACACTAATTGCCAAAAAATGTGCTTTGATTGGACGTCACCATTACCCCGATAGGCTTCATTAATATTTTGAAGACGTATGCAAGATAAAAATTAAATTTGGGTACTCACATCGGTATCGTAAGTCATATTGTCTAGTAGATCCAATGAGAGTTATCTTTCGCTTGGATTATTCTGAAGAGTAGACTCTTTAAGTTCTCTTTGAAAATCATCCACAGAGCTGAGTAGCTATTGTGATGAATACCCTCGTAGCATTTTCCTTTCAATTTTTGGACATCATTCAAAAATGTCCGTGTCTTGCAGCATCTTCGTGTCTTCGTTTGCGTTTTCTTGGCTTCTTTGCATCTTGGCAGCTCGACAGCCAAGTTGAGCACTCATGTGCCATGGAACAGAAATCTACTTGTCGCTTGGCATCTAGACTATCTAGCTTATCTCGAATAGTTTCTAGCGAATTCGTCCGTCTCATTGCGCCAGTTCATCAAGTGACTTCTGGGTGCTTCGGGGTTTTACAATTTACAAAAAGCACATAACAATAAAACTGAGCGAATATTCGTTGCAACAAGCATCGTCTTCGGCTTCAGCTTCAGCTCGATGTACGATTTCTTCTCGTTTATGGTTTGCTTTTAGTGTAAGTACCGCAATTACAAAATCGAGATGGTTTCATACAAAACCACATGATGGCCATTCCTCGATGCTTGGCTTTTGGCTTCGAATATAAATAGGTAGGTACATATATATTTTTCATTTTGCGGCTCTTCAAACTTAAATACGCCATGAAAATGATGGGTAGTGTGCGCGGGGGGCAAACTCGGTATAGACTCATTCAATATGCGACTCAAATTGGATGATTTGGCTAATGCCAGCGTACGTGATGCTCCTGCACTGCACCGCTACCTAGTCTTATTGGGTTTCCCTAGTTTATTATTTTTGCACTTGTAAAAAAATGGCATTCTGCGGTGCAAGTATTTGCGAAATCGGCTTTTATGACAAATTGGCGGCAATTTCGACGAGGCTTAAATGAAAAGTCGGCAGGTTGCAGTGCTGAAGTTCGTGATCGATTTTGATTTATTTGAAAAGAGCGCTGCACGAGGCAATTATGCCAGCAAAATTATTTCGTCAGACCGACGAGGATGCGACGCAAAAGCATCCCCAGAATTAGGGCAGTCCGACAAAACGTTTCCCGTTCCCTCATTGCTTACACTCATGTATGTATGTATGTATATAAGGTACCTATGGTACATACAGTGAGTGAGGAAGTGTCTTCAAATGAAAGTACGTATCGGGAAAAAATTGTGGCATGTCTTGTTATTGCCTTCCAATGGATGTTTTATAACAATATCGCGTAGAAGAAGAGCTGCAAATATTTTGCGCAAATTAGTCATCTGCAATGAAAGGTTTTTTTTTTCATTATTATTGTCTTGTTCGGTTTTGTTTTGTGTGAAATGATGTTTGTTTTTGCCACGTTTCCCTGGCGTTTTGCAAGCATTTTCTGTTGCGCATTATCATTATTGGCCGCATGGATTTTTCGAATATTGCGGGACGTTGGTATTTTTTGCTGTATTGTTGCTTGTCCGCTCTGTCCGTTGTGTGTTGCAGCATCACGTCCATCGTTCCGCACTTACGTTCCGTTTATCGCTTATATAAGCCTATTAACGTAAATGTCCACAATCCGTCAACGTGAAGCTCATGTAATTGTATTTTTGCCACAAATTGCTACACATCTCGAATGGGATAGTTGTTGGCGAACAGGTTTACAGGGAAAAGAATCTCCCAAGACTAATTAAAACCAATTTGAAGAGGCTTGATTTATTGCGATTGTTTTGCGCGAACATGCGGACATGTTCGAAAGAGGAAAACGATATCTTTAAAACATTATTTTTTTTCCAATTTCTTTGAAAGTTAAGTATAGCGTTTAAAAGAAGCTATCTCAAATTGTTCACGGCGACAGATAAAGATGCAGAGCTTCAAGTACTGAGCATCCTCATCATTCAAATAAATAAATAAAATTTTCTTAAAGAACGCAAATTAGTCTTCCAATTTGATTTCTCTTTCCCCATATTTTTTCTTTGTTGAAGGACTGCACTTGAAGCAGTTTTTTCGTTGCCAATCAATAAAGGAAGGAAGGATAGAAGGGTGGAAGGATGGAAGGAAGGAAGGAGGGACGGTAGATGGCTAATGATGAGAATTGCGTTCAATGATGGAATATCAATTTGACTGACAACTTCAATTCATTGGCGTCATAATTTCAATCGATCACAAGGTTTGGAAAATTGGCCCCACGCAAGAATGGATTGCTATAAGACGATGAATTGAACGATATATGTTAATCCGCTTCAAATCGAGAGTCGATTGAATTGCCGAAAGTCAATTAAGGGTTCTTAGAGTATATGTACCAGTAAAAATTGCTTCAAAAGAAAAATTCCAAAAAAATTTGAAGTGTGCGAGACTTGAGATATCTTGAGAAATTCGCAACCAATACAAAATTTTATCTTGCTGGAAAAGAAAAATAATTGGTTTCCCCATTTAAAGCGGGGAAAAATCGATGTACTTATAATGATTACACTGCCCCACTCACTGTTCTTTCGATATGTTTTCGGGGTCGCTTAATCCGTACTAGAGGTCTATACAGCTCTATCGGGTCTAGGTTTCAGCATATCAAGAATAGCCTCTAAGTCTCTGCTCGAAGATTCCCTTTTGTGGTTATGGCTGAATCTAAGCATGATGGAGCTATAATAAGACACCCCTGGGTCCTGACACTTTTTAGTGATGCTTTTTTAGAAAAAAATTGTATTCTCTGACGGAAGGATAAAAATTAGACAATACTAAAATATAAGCATTTGCAAATCACAAAAGATCGTAGAAATTGACCCCAAAAACATGGCTCTACGAGGTTTATAAGATTGATTTTTTTTATGTGAATATTTTAACAATAACCGTTATTTGTGGTTCTTGAGTTAAAGCTTTTAAGATTTAACCCTTTCGTTACCATTGGTATAATACATTTAAAAAAATTTTTTGTCATAGGATTGTATTTGGCGCTTAGATTTGGTTTTAGTACCTAGTGGTAGTGAAAGGGTTAAGGATAAATGTAGTGCTCGCAATTGTGAGACCTTAGGTACGATAATAACCACAAACGAATTTTTGAAGAAGACATTTTAATTTGTGGAAAAATCTGAGAATAATTTGGTAATGAAAGGGTTAAACCGTACTTATGTTCTTTCAACCAATCGCATTAGTCGCGAAATAATGTACGAAAACGAAAGTTTTAAAGAAACATTATAAATTAGAGAAAAATCTGTGAATAATTCGGTAGTGAAAGGGTTAAACCGTACTTTCAACAAATCAACATTAGTTGAGATAATATACACAGAGGAAATTTTTAACGAAACCTTTTAACTTTTGGAATAATCTGAAGTTAATTTCGCAGTGAAAGGGTTAAGTCGTACTAGTGTGCTTGCAACCATTAACCTGTTGCTTAGGAGAAACTATTTCAATTTGTTGAAAAACACGAAAATAATTCGGTAATGAAAGGTTAAGCATGAAAAAATCTCCAACTATAGTATTCACTTTGAAGAGATTCGATTCAACGATTATTTAATGTGATACGCATGAGTGCCTTTTAATAAAAGCCTTTCATATTCATTCGAAATAATCGTGAGGCCTTTGTTTATTTATGGCCACTTTAAGGCTCTTTCAAGAAAAAAAAAATAAAATGCCAACAATAAAGAAGGGGTTATTTTGAAAATTTGTCGCCATATGCTTATTTAGGTCATTTGCATATACATCAGTTGCACTTTTTTTCTTCTTCTTTTTTTTTTTGCATTGTGCCAAAAAGGTGCATCCATTTCATAAGACCAGCATCTTTTCTCTGCTCTATCTTTCCCACAGTGCGTCTGTCCGACTCATAAATTCTTCTCGCCTTACAGGAAAATCCTTATCAAGATCAGCGAACGTCGCATACTTGCGTTCCCCACCGCATCGCATGCGAAACGGGACGCAACCGCAGCGGCGCGCCGGAGATGGCAGTGCATTTGCTTCATTTGTAAACAATGCAACGAAAGGAAAGAAAAAAAAAACGAAATCTGGTATAAAATAAATTTAATTGCATAATTGCTCGAGAAGAGAGGCGTAATGTGCTGCACATACTCATTCAGCGTCTGTGTCTCTGCATTAAACTCGACAGATCGAATCAAGTTAACCATTAGTCACACTGGGGGCAGGAGCAAAAGTGCTACCGACGCTTTCAATTTAAACTTTATTTTAGACGCTTTACTGCGTCGGGAGGCTCCTAGAAGTGGATTTTTATAGGTGCTTTGCCTTCGCAGTTTGCACGTGTCTTCACCTCGTGTCTTCATGTTTGTATGTCGATTCGGGAAGGGGACGAAGATCGATTTTTATAGTAGTGCAGCAAAAGCTGTAAGTTTTCGGACACCCCCTGTGGCGCTTACAGGATGAATGAGCGCAGCAGATTGGATCGTCCACATCAATGTATGTATGTATGTAGAGAGCTCCTTTTTTGTAGCAAACTGACAGAGATGAGCTAACTGTCGACCGCTCCGACCTGACTAGGCACAAGATGAGCTGTGTTGAGCCGTTACTTGCGTTACGTAATTTGCACCATGTTGTTGCTTGGCAGACAGACAGACCGAAAGACCGACCGACAGAAGGATGGACAAACAAGTACGGCAAGTAGTTACTTTTTTTTTACAACCATAAAGACAACAAAATTCGAGGAAGGAACTGAAGAAGAAAACAAAACTTGGCATAGCAACTACCGACTCGACGGTAAAGGCAACGCCAACGGCAACAGCAACGGCAAAGGCAACTGCAATTACGATTTGCATTATTTGCATTTCGTATGAATTTTTCTTTTGTATTTACATCTGCAAATTGCATCTCCATCTGGCTGCGCGCGCGCCCCCCTCCACCGCCGTCACCTTAGATAGACGATATCCTAGCTACGTTGGCGGATGGTGCTTTGCAATATCCATGGAAGCAGCTGTCGATGTTCCCAAACAACAAAAATTAAACGCAATGAAAAATAAAAAAATTCCCAATCAAATATTCATTTGAACAACGATACGCGATGGAATCGTTCACAAAGTTTATGACTATATTTTAACTGGGTTAAAAATCATTGCAAAAATTTACGACTCAACAGCTTCAACTCCTTGAGACACTCAACGAATCATAATCCATTATAATGTGCTTTGAATACGACGTGTGGTAAGTACCTAAAATCAACTCTATGAGATTTTTATTTTTAGAAATTTCAAGCAACTAAAAACTAAAGGAATTCACAGACATTTGGATGAACTATGTTGTGGTACAGTAGCAAAATAACAGAGAGTTTAGTGAATGCCCTGGTACGAACTTTGTGGTTATAATGAAATCAGCTGTTTTAACATACGTTTTTTCTTACAAAAGAAGACGAGAAATTATTGAGTCCATGTGCTGCTTTATTAAATTCCACATCAAATCCTTTTAAGACCACATTGACGCGTTGAAAATGCGATTTGTGTATCCCGAAAAATTCGCCATCGCACGTCATAATGAATATAGCAAAAGCTGCATACATTTTGAACGACCCCACTAAGCAATTTTGTTGGCAACAACTTCTTCAGATGCACGAAAAATGCGGCAAATTAAAAGATATTTATCACAGGAATTGTTCGGAAAACGCAGTTGTAATTATTTACGCCACTTGCAACGCACCGAGAATTCGCATCTGATCATCTCTGTGCGGCATCTCGGCCGCATGCCTCGAACCAGTGCCTGAAAAGACACATCCAAGGGGGTGTAACGCATCTCGTTATCGCAGATATATGTACAATATATTTTGCATGCCGTTGCCTTTGGCCGTAAGCCTATTGCTCATTTGCTCATTTGTTGATTTGTTTATTTATATGTACTTACATATGGATATGGTGGGATGGCTGGATGGATACCCCGGAACCCCGTTTAATTGTGCTAAAGTTAGTACGTGCTGCTTGGTTGTTGTCTTCTGTTGCATCAACTTGTTCGCTCGTCGTCGCATACGCCGTCTTGGGAAAATGTTACCCGAATCCAACCGACTACACATCCGACCCGATCCGATCCGATGCGATGCATTGTGCTTGTTTTTTTCCAAATAAGACACAGCGCCGCAAGTCGAAAATTTATGCGAATCGTGTCTGAAGTGTTGACAATTTAACTAATGCGCTTTGTAATTTCATAGTACGGGAATGGCTACGAGCGGGCTTGAAGGGGCCAAAGATTTTGTTCGAGCGAACGAAGCAAGGCGAAACAAAGAGCCTAATGAATTCAACTGGCAGAGATTGCCATTTGGAGCCGAGGTAACGGGAGCAGACTTATTGATTTAAATGACATCATAATTTGCTCCGAAGTGTTCGAATGTGATCCACTTTTGTTTTTTATGTAAGCCAAAGACGCTCTGTGAATTTATGGGCTATGCTCTGCGGTTGACTTGTTTTTGCTTGTTGCCTTTTTGACTTGTTTGCATGGGAAAGTTGCTGTTACGTTTGACGATTACTTCCGAGCATGAGTTATTTATTGAATGGGACGGAACAATGTTTAAAGACTAGCGAGTGAAAGAAATTTATCACTGATTTTGATTGCGACAAATACTTTGTGGGTAAGATGTTGGCTGCGGCTAAAACAACGATTAAAATGGGGCTACAAAAGGCTAGAGACAAATTTTTTTTCGGCTAGCTCTAGGTCAAACGTACTCAACATGAAAGGCATAAAAAAGGAAAAAGTTGCCGCATCCACATATTCCATAATAAAAATTTGAGTTTGTAAAGTCATAATCATATATAACTATATATGTCCCTCAGGAGCCGTTTCCATTTTGGCGCTTCTCACCACGGTCTTGGGTACCCACCAAAATGAGCATTTTTCATTTAGGTAGTCACCAAAAGAATTTCTCTCTCGCTCCTTTTTATACCCAACACACTCTGTGTCGAGGGTATATTGCGTTTGTGTGGTTGTGTGTAACACCCAGAACCAGTCGAGATAGACCATACAAATTATATATAGAAATGATCAGCGTCACTAGGAGATTCGATTTAGACCATGTCCGTCTGTCTGGTTGTATACAGTTTTCTTATCGAAGGAGTTGAGCTATTTTGACGAAATTTGGTATGCGTTCTCACGGGGACATGAGTAAGAGTAAGAGTAAGTTCGAGAATGGACCCGATCGGATCATTTTTGGGGGTACCTCCAGTACAAGGGTCTGTTATTAAAATCACAAAAACTGCTCTAAAACCGATGTTTTTCAAGATATTTTAATGGAATTTGGCATTTGAACATATTTTAGGACAATTAATGTAATTTACAAAAATTAGAAAAATGGGCGTGTCAGAAGGGTGTTTTTTGTAAAGTGTCTCCTACTCCCGAAACGCCTATGGGACTTGAACGAAAATTGGCACTTATACTTCCTTTGTAGCCATAAAGATCCTGCCCAAAAATTTTCTTGATCGATTCATTATTAAGGGTACCTCCAGTACTAGGGTCTGTCACAAAAATCTCAAAACTGACACAAAATCTGACTTTTTCCAAATAATTCAATGAAACTTAGAATTTGCGCGAATATTTAAGCCTACGATTAGAATTCCGAAAAATTGGAAAAGTGGGCGTGGCAAAAGGGCGGTTTTCATAAAGAAATTAAAAAACAAAAGTCGGTATATGGGGCCCCTATGGCCTAAAAAAACTCCTGATATTAAAAATTATTTGAACATATGTGTCTGTGTCGGGTATTCTATTGTCAGGCTTGCCTGAGTATAACACCCTTACTTGTTTTCCTTTCGAGTAACATCTCTTTCTAACTGGCGCGAAACGTCCCGCGCAATATCTATGAGAGTGACATATATGGTTATATGTGGTCATAATTTTACATGATAAGTCCACATAAAGCTAATGAGAATTGTAGAAAAAATGTATATGCACTCTCATTGATTGATATGACAAAAAACTCAAGCAAAGTTTAGTTAAGTACTTATATCTTTGGTCACACCAATCTTCATCATCAACACTACGACCATTACTACCACCATCATTATAATCGTTATCATCGTTATCATTTCCATAATCATGACCACAAGCGAGACAGCCCATTAATCGTCTTTTCCTGCTGTTGCTTGCGTTGAAACTGTTCGAGATCCATCGACTGTAGTCGACGTAAATGTGGACAGCTTTTGCTTTGGTTTGCCGATCTTGCAGTATGCGTTTTTTCATTATATTAAAGACTCCTTAGAGCTCCTCCAGATGATCTCCCAATATTCCCTTTCGAGATTTTCTCTCAAATATAAAAAATCTAATTCATTTTATTCGCCTCAGAGTCCATGCCTCACTAGGATATGTATGTAATATACATATATGCGTGACAAGGAACGATAAAGGTATCATATACATATGCATAAGTATTTTGGTGATGGTGTTGGCTGCACACATTTGGGTGGTACTCTTTCATCATGCTCCCAATTAATGAAACCTTTTAATTGATTGCAAATAAATTCAATTTCATGCAATTTTATGCATTTATGCGATAATTTCCTTTTTCGGAACGATCCGATCCTTCCAAAAATGGTTCTCATTAAATCCGATGTCTTTTAATTGTCACTGCAAGTGGAAAAGCCATCGATCGTCAGAATGTGTCTCTCGAATTTACCGAATTTCAAATGTTGAAGACATTGCCATGTTGACGTTGCATAAGGAGTCACAGCCGAAGGAGCATCAATCTTTCGATTTGAGACATTTCAAATATTTGCGGTGGCGTTGCTCGTGGCTCGCAGCTATGATGATGACATGAATTTGTACAAGACGCTCTTCACCGGGAATGAATGCAGGCAATAATTTGTTAATCACAGCGATTACGTTAATTTAGCAGACAAAGTCCAAAATGATCGTTAAAACGATGGCGATCGGAAAATATAAGCCAAGTTCCACTGCTAATGATTATGATGGCGATCATCAGGATGATAGTAATCATGCGATCAAAGGAAAACGAAAATGAAAATGAAAATGAAAACGTTTTGTGCGCGGCACGAAATGGAAGCCGAGAGATGGCCGATACGAACACATACACGACGATTGAATTTTAAATTTTTTTTTTTTCTTGGATCTGCCTGGAAGATGGTCCACGCGAAGATGGTCTGCCGTTGAAGCATATCGATTATAATGCATTCAAAATTTGAGCCCATGAAATAAGGAAGAGAATCACTGCAGCAGGAGCGCCAGCTGCCGCTGGTCGTCGACCACTTGTCCAAAAAATACAGTGCAACAAATTAGAAAACGACAAAGCAACAGCAACAACATCAACAAACACAACAAGCAGCAGCTTGTAAAGATGAGGATTAGAAGAAACCTAACCGGCACAGATCGGATTTGCTGCTACTGACCAAGCTGACCAAGCCAGGCACAATGCGAAATTAAGCGCAGACAAGCGAAAAATTGTGATGCACAATGTTGCCTCATCGCAGCAGCAGGAATAGCGCGAATATTTTTTTTTTCTTGTTGCGTCTTCTCGTCTTGTCTCTTCGATTTCGTTTGAAAGAAGCGAATGTATGACTGGCATGTCCCAGTGGCGTGCAACGGCATAATTCGTTTTGACCACGGCTCGATAACTTATTTATGCGAATTTCATTATTTTTCATTATAATCTTTTTCCTAGGCGAGTGTACATACATATCTATAGTTGGGCGCGTCATGTTTGTATGTATATTCGTACTGATAACTAGCCCGGCCGAATTGCCTTATGAAGAAGCGACCGAGCGACCGAGCGACTCGGCTCGTTGGTCGTCTTGAGAAATGAGGAAAAGATTTCGGCCGCTGCATTGCGATGCAGTGTAGGATTCATGCGATGACAACGGCAATATCAAATGCTGATCATTAAGAATCGGCGAAAGACAAAGTTGCCCGGCCATTGCATATAAATTGCATTTTGTCAAAATACCGCGACTGTCGGAATATGACTTAAACATGCACAACTCGACTCGACTCCAATCCACTCTGCTCTGGCTGGCTGAATCGCTGGCTGAATGGCTTGCTGGATGGCATGGGAAAATTCGTGGAAAGCTCGGTAAATATTGGTATAGTCATTTTAATTGAATTTTGAACGTATTCATTATTGGGCTGCGCGATTCGTGACGTTTAGCTGTGATAAAATGTGTTAAGCGCCCGCTGTGATCAATGGCGCAAGTGCAAACAACAATCGGGCACGAAGATGGGAGGGCAAATGTGAACCCTCAAGCTCACGTTTTGTCTCATTGGTTTAGTTACATTGGACCGAAGATGCGATAATTTCACACTGGAAATTGATTTATTACGGCAAAAGCGACTTTCACGTGTTGTGTGGGAAGATGACGCTTCATTTTCGATTGATAAATAGTCTCCATTATTGGCTTTAAAGGAAGTGTCTTCTCTCGAAAAAGGGAGTTCATTTAAAGTGTCCCACACACACACACACACACACTGTACAAAGCAAGTCGCATCAGTTTCTCAAGTCAATTAATTCAACGAATGAATTTGGGGAGAAGAGATCGCAAATATGGCGGTGTTTACACTTAATTCGGAGTCTCCTTCGTTCATTAATAATTCGAAAAAATTGCCTTTAAAAGGTTTTTAAGGCCCAGGGGACAGTTTTTTTTGTTGTTAATTTTTTCTCGTTTTTGGTAATAGTGAGTTAATAAATCTCTGTCTACTTTAAGAATAAATTTTCTCGCCTTCATGAAACCAATACTCCTCAATGAAAATCCGCAATGAAAAAATTTTATTTCTTTCCACTGCTTTTCCTTCCGCAATCGCGAATGACCTCAGCAGCGGACAGTCTTCCGAGCACACCAACCTTTCCTCTTTAGACGTCAGCAGTTTTCGAAAAAGAAAACGCGAGGAAAAAAACTGGGTTTTTTTTTTTGCTTTAGTGGAAAATGTGGAAAACGTGGAAAATTATTGAAGGAAACACTTGTATCCCGTTTGGCAACTTATTACGTGGATATAAATTGGCGATAAAGCAGATGGCACTGTGCACCCGCAGCATCGATTCACTTCCTGAACACCTCATCCACCATGGCATTCGCGGCGAAGACATCTTCACAAATCAATGCGAGCAGAAAACGCGCACACACAGCCGCCCCCCAGCCGCCACAAGGCAACGGCAAATGGGATGGTGGGGGTTGTGGGAAAGAGGTGAGTGAGAAAATAGACAGACAAATGCAAAAAAAAAAATGCATTACACCTGGTCACCCTGTCGCCTCTATGCAAACACAATGTACCCTAGCACCTGTCGACTGCAATCGATTCGGTGCGTGTCGGCACATCTTCTGTTTGCTTTAACATGATTTAGCGGGCATCATGTGACGCGAGGGCATGCCGCCGATAGACATTTATTCGGTTCGAGGGAATTGTTGACAAAGTCTCGAATTGCATTTGCAGCAGAGTCGGCAGTGGCTGTGTTTTTTTTTTCCTATTTAAAATTTTTTTTTTTTTTGGTCCCGGTCGGATGTTATTTTATTGGATTTTCTTGTCTTCTCGAATTCGCATCGGTGGTGCATCAGCTGAGCGTGCTTGTTTGCGTGTGATTCATCTTGGCGCTATCCTGGCAGCCGTCATGTTCACGCATTAATCCCGCTCGATGGCAATTTTCATTTCGTTTTCAGTTTCATTTCATTTCATTTCATTTCGTTTCGTTTCATTGCCTTAATCTTGGCTTGCCACTCATTTGTCCGTTGCATAACAATTCAAGGCTATTGGTTTTGAGTAATTGCGGCTCGTAGTTTTTATCTTCATGCCACGGCTTAGAGCGATTATATCGCTGCGATTAATTGCAGCCGATAAGAACTGATTAACGCAACTGTTTTTCTTTATTTCTTTTTTGCTTTTATACTTGCGCCTGCAATGGACGTATTCCAACTTCCTGGTGTATGACGTCTCGAATCATAAATCTTGATTGCAAAAACACTTGCAAAATGAACTTTATTAACATACTTCGGTCTTGTGTCACAATCCAAGCGTTATTTCCACTTTGATTGCGAACTTCTCTGATTGATGAAAATGGGAAGCGAGACGGTACAACCCGCTCTTCCGTCGAAACGTGTTTTTCCCCAAAGTCAGGTCGAACCGTATGTTTGTGACTTTCTCTCTCTCTCTCTCTACATATCGCATGTCATACATCGCATCGAATGAACATAACTTGCAATGATAAGGAGTCAGTCATCTCCCCCTCCACACTAAAGCTGTCTTCATGCAATCGCGTGGATTAATCAAACACGAAATGAATATTGATTTTCCGTTCTATTTCCGATGAAAAGAAAATGATGCAAAGAAATGGGGGGAAAAAACTTTTATGCTGGTTTAACCTGCAGAGACGCTTGAATAATATTTAAAAGTGCATAATTTCAAAGGCTAGTGGCCACCACTGTACCCCTTGCGTGCGCGAAATCAGCTGGATTAGCGGCGAATCTCGCTGATTTACTGCTTTGTGTGTTGTGCGTTGTGTGTGTTCCGCATCCATCATTGTCAATTGAAAATCGCTTTTATACGATGTAGAATTTTATGGAATGGATTTCACAATAAATTTCAGCTTAAATGATTGATTTAAGAGATCGAGTGGAAAATATGAAATCGAAAAGGCGATCGAAATCGAAATTTAAATGAAATTGAAATTGAATTTGAATAAAAAAAAATTGCCTCTCTGTGAATAATAGAAGAAATTAAATATTCGACCGAATCGGCTTTTTATGTGATAATTTTTTCGCAGAAATAAATTTAACGTCCATTGAGAGCATCTCGAACAGGAATTCAGAACGCTATAAATCACTATAATGTGTTCTCACTCAAAAGGACATTTGAAATGAAAGTGAATTATTCATCAATAAATTTACTGTGAAGTAGTTTTATGCTATTTTTTTTCTCTTTGTGGTCACAATTCAAATACTTATTCAACCATTGAATTTCCATTTGGAGAAAATAAATTTGAAAATAAAACTGTTTGCAGGGAAAATAGATTATTTCACTGATTCCCAATAAAATCAGTCAATATAATTATTATAGCTTTTAATGGAAGAAAATAATTTATTTCTTGAATATCCTTCATATTTTCTGTTAAAAAAAGTATCACACCATGTATCATGGATATCATATACTCAGCAGGACACCAGTTGCAACTGATCAACAATGAAAGTTGAATCAAACAAAGGACATTTTTCAAAGCAATGAATTTTTTCATTAGTTTTAAAGGGGTTATTCTTATGTAAACACTTTAAAAAAATGATTTTTCCTTTTTTTGTTAGTTAAATCTATTGAAAATATGCTGTAAAAAAATCAGACCGAAATTCCAAGTATTAAAAAAGTTACAGCTCAAAATCCGAATTGAGAGTTTAAAAGCGTTTTTCTCGAAACGTCATTTTCTGGCACAGACCAAACTATCTATCCGATTGTTTTGAAACTTTAACACATCCTTCTACTTATTAGTAGTTATCGCAGGTACCAGAATTATATATTTTGGAATTTATTAATATTTTTTGAAACGGTTTTTTACAAAAAAAAAATCACGAATTGTTAAACTTTCTTTCGCAGTCCGCAAATTTTTTTAAATAACATTTAATATTTCTGGTAGGGACGATCAATTCAATTTTTTTAATTTCAAACAACCTCTACCGAGTTTCCCAAAGACCTACTTGTTTTAGAGAAATGTTCTAAATTGAAACTTCTTATGAAATCCCAAAGTTTCCGTAATCAACTTTTTTTTAAATAAATCAATTTAACAATAAGTTTTCACAGCCTTTCGGAATTCAAAAAATCTTTAAGGGAGAGAATAAAAAATCACTTAAATTACTTATATATGTGTGGCAATAAGCAATAACCGCTTAAGTCGACTTAAGCTCAAAATAAGCTATTATAAGTTAAGCCTAGTCAAAAACAAAATAAGTTATTGGTGCCATTTGATTCCTTTCACAGAGACATTTACTGCAACAAAATCTTGACTCTCTACTATAATTTGAAAAAATAGTTATTCAAAAAATAAAATTCCATTCAAGATGGGAAGGTATACGAGTTGCAAACCCTTAAACGAGCATTCCACAGAAAATGATACTTTTGTCCCGTACAAACAGGCAAAAACTAATATAATTACTCAAAAATTTTGGAAAGGGCACCTTATATCGTGTTAAGTATCTTAATATGAGTACATTAAAATAATATTTTCATAAAATTAATCAAAGCGCTTTTTCTCGAAACTGCAAATAATGACTTAAGCGGTTATTGTTTATTGCCACAGATATAATTCATTTTTAAATGGAACTTTTTATCATCGAAATCTTTCATCTTAATCGCTTTCATCGACATGACTGGTTCGCTGTAAAGCATGACTGAAAGAATTACTTTAATCTCTTAGAAAATTTATAAGACGATTTGTGTCAGTTATCCCCATTATTATTCCTATCACTTTAACTGTCGATTGGATTTGTTTGGATAGCTCTTAACCCCTCTCTTGTGTGGGGGCACATGTTCTCTTTTCCTGTTGTATTGCTTTTAAGCTGTTTGTGTACTCCGCACTGCAACAAAAAAAGGGCTCAAGCAAACACTTGAAAATCTTCCTCGAAAATAATCTTCAGCTGAGGAGATACAAAACAAAACTTTTGGCAAAAGTTCTGAAAAATGGAGAGCATCTTCCGCCCTGGCAGAAGCTCTCACAAAAGAACTTTCGAACTTTCGAGTGTTTTCGGAAAAGATAAATAACTTCAAAACTGTGTCGGCTCAGTAAATGACGAATGACGAGTGACAGAAACACGTTCGCCAAAGGGTATGGGATTAAAAACGCATTGCGATAATGATGACTATAAATAATCCTTTGGGAGCTTTAGACTTACCTTCCGCTTTGAACGTGCCATGCGTTGGTCGCGTGAATTCTCCGCCTCGCCCGGTGGCCTTTTGCCCCAAACGGCCAATGCGATGCGAGTGTAGGTGAAGACGAGAACCGCCAGCGGCACTACAAACTGCAGTGTTAAAAGCGCCAATGAATAATAATAGGACTGCCCGGTCGTCGGCCATTCCTCGCGACAAATGTATCTGAAAGTCAAAGACAAAAGAACAAAGGCAAAGATGCAAATACATGAATGGCATGAGAGGAAAATTCACAATAACTCAAGCGAAAAGGAAGAAAAAAACTTCGAAATGAAATATGACCGCAATTCAAGGCGAAATTGTTCTCGCGAAATGGATTCTCTATGAAACCGCAGAAGCAATTCTACCAACTACTGTACGCTAAAAGTCTGCGTTATACTGTGGCGCATCCGCTCAGTGACAGTGAATGATATGAGACATATCCGGTTATTACATTTTGTGGTAACTGCCAACTTCTAGACATTATTTTAAATGTTATCCATGTTTCCTTTCGGATTCTGCGGGCAACATTAGATGAAAGTCAAAGCTCATCCGATGACATTTCGTTTAAAGTACTTAGAAAATTCTCTTCTTTCTTTTTTTTGGGATTTTTTTTTTCACTTTCCGTTGATTGGTTATTTTCCATTGAAACGTACGTATATGAAAGGGTTATTTAAGAGCGAAAAAAAATACTTTTTTAAATATGTGTATCTATATTAAACAGCTTTGCTCGCATAAGTCCATCACATCCATTTGATGGCAGAACCAAGTCAGTCAAGATTCAATAAATTCCCAAGAAATGCTGAAGCTAATTGTTAAAATTTTTTCTTCTATTTTCGATGGGAACCCCTTTGAGAGGATTTTGGTTGCCTTCTTCAAATGAACTTCATGAATTATATGCAAAGTTTTCGCATAAAACATATTCTTCGTCTCGATTTTATTACCCACAAGCAACTCATTTGAACGAATTCAAAAGGCAACATAAAAATAGAGAAGAACAAAGCGCTAAGTCAACGGCATGCCGAGGAATCCCATTAAAATCTACGATCGATGCTGGTGTGTCGCCGTCAGTCGATTCCATTAATGTGTGTTAAGCTTTGAGGAAAACTAAATTTCGCACAAAGTGTCACACGAGTCACTCAAATGTCGCACACGCCAAAGCGCCATATGCTGCCGATTCCTTTGTTCGTTCCTTCGCTCCTTCGGCGAAGGCAATAAAATTCGTTGCAACCACGTTCGCTTAGCTTGCCGTAATTTCTGTCGTTGATTGCAAATAAAAATGAAAAAAATCTGCTGATAAGACCGAGGCTTGCCAAGAACAGGCATCGAGGAGCACTCCAAATTTGAATCGACGTCATTGGGAAAAGCTCCCTTCGAACATTCCCTTCCACCAAAAAAACCGCAATAAGAAGAATTTGTGCTTTTAAGGCGAACGTCCTCAGTTCGATTTCATTTTCATTGCTTCATTTCGTCACAGGTAATTCCCGATGAAAGCCTTTGAATGCTGTCATACTGCAATCTCAGTCATATAATTTAAATAAAATCAGACAAACGCCGCTTTATCTCTCATCCCTCCACCCACTGAGATTCCTTCCGCATGAGTTGGAAATAAGTATAAAAAATAAAAAATAAAATAAAACAAATGCCTCAATTTGGAGGGGTCTGCGATTTCCCCTGAGCTTTTCACAAATCTCTTGATTCCTCAAAGCAACTTTACAAATTGCCTCATTTTCTCGAGCAATTCGCCTTGTCTTCGACGGATATCATAAGTCTTCTCTACTGACCTGTGACATTGTGCGTGCCATTCGTCCGGCGGCGTTAGCTTCGAGACTATCGGAATGGGAAACGCCGTGGCGAGTGCGATGCTCCAAACACCGGCGATGATGAATTTCGCGTACCTGAAATTGAGTTGCAAAGGAAAATTTTAAAAAGCTACATATATATATTAACAGTAGGCATTCAAATATCTCTGCCAGAGGAAAAATAAAGCTTCTTTTTTTTTCTTCAATCAAGATAAGCTCCTTTGGTTGGCAATCAGCATGAATGAGCTCGTGCTCGCACAGACGTGTTCAATTGCACTACATAATTTTCCAAATCATGTTCGACGATAGTTGAAACTACAATTTAATCGTATTAATTTCGATTTTCGATAAAAGGCTTACTTAAATGGTTTCTTTATCTTTCAATATTGAATTTCAGCACCCACAATATCGAACTTTTATTTAAATTTGTCCATTCTTCGATCGAAATGAATATAAAACAGAACTCCCTTCAAAATAAACAAATTGCCGTATAAAATTCTCGGATACTAATTAATTTCGATTAAATATCAAACAATTTTACGTTAATAAAAGGCAAATATTGAAATTATAGCGTTATATTTCGATATCATTGGGCCTGTCTGTCATCGTCGTCTCTTCTTCACCCTTTCGATTCCACAAAATATGCGCTCATTTCGCATTGCACATCCTACGAAGGTTTCTCTTCAGTAAGCTGCGGCATTAGCCAAAGTGCGTGTAAAGGATTCAAAGAATTTCAGACGTCAATTAAGGCGATTTCATGCATGAAGCGAAATATCAGATTCCAGAGCAAATATGCCTTCCGCGCCGCAAAACCTAATTCTGATCATTTCACATTGCGCATACGACGCTAATGCCGCCACGACTTCGACATTCGTTGAATAAACGTTTATGTATGTTGAAAGATACTTTCGCGAACACTTTCCGGGGATGTGTGTGTGTGTGAGTGTGTGTGTGGGTGTGTGTTTATAGTTCAGATTCAAGTCGAACCACTAAATGTGCTACTGAGCCGTGGCCTGAGGATATTGCGTATCGCTTGAAATAAATCAATACGGAATAACTTGAAAGCGAATGAGTAGGGTTCGTTACTTGAGTGTGTGCTAAAAGCTTAGGAAATCATAGATGAAAGCTTAATGAAAATGTGTTTTATATGTAGCAACGTGAGCGTAAAAATTCTGGGGACTCTTAGAGCCATTCTTTTAACTATTTCTATGTATGGTAAGAAAACGCGAATCGCAAGCGTTAGGGAAGCAACGCAAAACTGAAATTCTATCAGTGTTTCTGGATTAAGTTATGCCTGCAATGTCTCTAATAGTGCCAATGGAAAAAGTAGAAACATGTTAACATAAGGAAATTGTATATGGTTCCATATATTTGCATTTATTGAATATTCCTTTGTCTTTATTTTTTGCATTTGACTCGATTTGGTGTCTCAGTGGTGTTCACAAACTTTTAGTCTTCGCTATCAGATTCATCGCAGACATTGAATTTTTCATCTCAATTCGAATTGGATGATAGATTTGCTTTCTTTTTTCCCCCTTAAATAATAACAAATAAGAAAACATTATAAAAATCTACCCGTCCATATTGGCATCTATAATAGTAGTCTATATTACCCTCAGCATGTGCTGACGCAAAAGCTGCTTTTAATTCCATTTATTATATATATATTAGGTGTAGTAAAAAGAAATCCATTATTTTTGCATTAAATTGAGGGCTTTATTTAAGATAGTTAGAATGACCCGATTTAGGTCAAATATGCGCCGTTTTGTTCGATAACTTGTTGCCATTTTAAAGGTAATTTCAATATGCCTCTCTCATAGAAGCCCTCGTTCCTATTAGCAAAAAATTGAGACAGTCGAATTTCAGAAGCCTCTCTTGAAGCGAATGTTTCACCAGCAAAATTGTTCGCCATGGACAGGAACAGATGGTAATCACTTGGTGCCAGGTCCGGACTATAAGGTGGATGCAGAAGAACCTCCCAACCAAACTCCCGGAGCTTCTGGCGAGCCACTATCGATGTGTGTGGCCTGGCGTTGTCCTGATGGAACACAATTCCTCTCCTATTGGCCAAAGCTGGCCGCTTATGGGCGATTGCTTCCTTCAGACGGTCCAATTGTTGACAGTAGAGTTCCGAGTTAAGAGTTTTGCCGTATGGGAGCAGCTCATAGAAGATAATTCCCTGCCAATCCCACCAAACACACAGCAAAACCTTCCTGGCCGTCAATCCTGGCTTGGCCACCGTTTCCGCCGGTTCACCGTGTTTCGACCACGACCGTTTTCGCTTGACGTTGTCGTAAGTGACCCACTTTTCATCACCAGTCACCAACCGCTTCAGAAATGGGTCGATTTTGTTGCGGTTCAGCAGCGATTCGCAGATGGAAATTCGGTCTATGAGGTTTTTTTGCGTTAACTCGTGTGGCACCCATACATCGAGCTTCTTTGTGTATCCAGCCTTATTCAAATGGTTCCAAACGGTTTTTTGTGCAATCTTTAGCTCTTTTGCAATCGAAACAGTGCTAACATGACGGTCGGACTCGATAATTTCCATGATTTTATCGACATTTTCGACAATTGGCCTTCCAGTGCGTGGTGCATCCTTGACATCGAAGTTACCGGAACGGAATCGACGAAACCAAAATTGCGCATGATTGGCTGTTACAGTATCAGGTCCATAAACGCTATTCACATTTTCAGCCGCCTGGCTTGCGTTTTCTACCTTATCGAAGAAAAACTGTAAAATGTAGCGAATTTTCTCTTTGCTGATGTCCATCTTTGACAAGCTCTCAAACAAAACTGAATCAATCAATCAAAAAAGTGTCAAAAAGGCTTTTTTAGTAGGAACTGTCATCTTTCTAATGCCCCCTAGCGGAACACGATCGGACTTATACAACGCGAGATGCAGATAAATAACGCCATCTATTGGAAAAATAATGGATTTCTTTTTACTACACCTAATATTTTCAACTATTTGCATTTATATAAACCCTCTGCAGCTGACGTGGTCTAAATTTAACTCTATAACTGACGTGGGGGCCAACAGACATCTCTCTCTTAACTGATTTTCCTCTTGAAATTGCAGACTGGCGTGTTCTTGTCCTTATTTCTTATAAGAGTAAATAGCTTTCAAGCTAAGAAGCATAATAATTTGAGTTTAAAGGCATTTTATTAATAGAACGCAAAGAATGTAATTTCGGATTTTACAAACGCACGAATGTTTTCAGTTTTGCGGAGATAAGATGTAATCGGTATATCGTCGTCCCGGAGTTATCTCCTCGTATATCACAAAATCAAAAAATTTGAGATAAGCACGTTTTCCCGCGTACTTTTTCAAGATCTATCCATCTGTCGAGTCTCCAGGTTGCTATACCATATAGTTTACGAGATATTTGTGAGCTAAATAATTGTATATCCTTTAAAATGATAGTTTCTACGCGTTATAACATCGTATATCCATATTTTGTGGATATACGATGATTTATATATGAAATTTGCGCAGTAAAAAGTTGTTGTGTTATCTCATCGTAACAAAAAAAAAATTTTTTTAAGAAACATTTTTTTATGTTAATTTTAAATAAAAAAGATTTATTCGTGTGAAAAAAAAACAAAAGAAGCAAAAAAAAAAAATTCTCATAGTAACACTCCTACAAAAATTTTCATTCTGAAAATAGTGTGGAATGCTTATTATAATATAACAAATTGCATTTCTTTAAAATTTTTAACGTCATCTTGTAGCACTACAGATCACGCCGCTCGATCAAGCGCTGTAAATACGTCCTCAAGCTTATTGTTCCTTTTAATAGAATACTATAAGATGCTTTTGAATTATTTTTCTTGGTTTGTGTAATTGTCGGGCAAGACCGATTATAGATTCCTGACTTGTTCAAAGTCAAATGGAAATGAGTGCAAAACAGCACAACAAAGCTAATGCAGGTAGCTCAGCTCCTTAAAACAAACGTGGAAGGTACAGTTTCGTTGTACCAACAACAATACCCATATCAATTCTTTATTTTGTAGCTTAGTTGATTACATAACGTATAATAATTTAATTTCCCCAACAAAAATAAGAATTCGAATTTTGTTTTTAGAAATTTTTTTTTTAGAAATGTTTAGGTCACGGAAAAAGAATAAGAAGAGAAATGTGTATCATTTAAATAGGCACATTTTTAAGGTATCAGGTATGACTTTTGAATGAATGCTACCTTTAATGTATAAAAAACATTTCGCTATTTGATGCAGTGGCAAGTCGTTTTTCTCAGGAAATGCGGAGTTAAGTCATTTTTCAACAATAAGATTATGATTTGGACTCCTTTTTCTATTTTTAAATGGAAAACGGATACTTAAATAACAAATTTCCTATATGAACTCAATAAAAAAAATTTTTGTTAAGTCGATTTTCGTGTCAAAACAAATAAAACAAAAAAACATTATCAAATTTTTATTAATTTATTTGCTCGTATATCCACTTTCCAACACAGGTTGCCAAAAAAGTGGCGTATACGATGAATTGTCAAAAATTCTTGGAATGAAAAAAACCCTATAACTTAAAGAATTTTCGAAGTAACTTTAAATTAATGATCAGAAATAATAAAAAGTAAAGCATTTTATATAAGGAAAACAGAATCAACGATTTCCAACGAGCCATTTTTTTTATATGCCATGTTAAACTTTAAACTTCAATTTCCCAACAAAAGGTTGATTGTGATATACGAGGAAATAACTCCGGGACGACGATATATAAATAAAAACATACTTATAAAAAAATATAGACGATTGAACTTTTTGGTCTTATACAGGGTGTCCCGTGCGGAAGTGCTTATTTTATAAGGGTGGTCCAGGGGAGGCCAGCGACTGCAGTTTCAGAAAAAAATTAGAAAAGAATGTGCTAGTTGGACGTTTTCATATCAAAATGGCTCACAAAGTAAAAAAATTTAAAATTTTTTCAGAAGTTTTGTCTTTGACCCTTTATTTTTCCCTCATTAGCTCCAATTTTGACCACCAATTTAATTTTGCCTAAAAGTCCATACAATTGACTTTTAAACCTCATTACAGTTTTGTTTCTACGGTAAACCATTATTGTGGAAGAATTTTTTCCTCGACTTCCTGCCTAAAAACTTTCAGACCCTATAACTCTTCATGGCTACAATTTGCGATCCCCACCTCCCATACGATTTTTTATTCATCTTGGCCTCCCCTACCATCACTATAAAAAAAAACACTTCCGCACGGGACACCCTGTATATGAAATTCTCAAAAAAGAGGACAACTTTTTGCCTTCACATAAAAATAATGCCTTAATACGCCTTGAGCAGCACTTTCAACGTTCTCGTTTTCAAGAAATATTGAAGATGAAAATTTCTTTCCCAAAGAAACCGTGAAGCTTATTCCACTATGTACATAAAAGAATACAAATATTTAAGAAACCAACAGCCAACAAAAATCAAACAACCATCCAATTCATAACTTCATTTTAATTTATGCTTTTAGTTTTTGCCCCTTCATTTGTAAAAGTAAACAATAATTTTAAAAAAAGAAATCGCTTCTCAACTTAATTCAGCTCGAGCAACACTTTGTATAGAAGATAATTCTCGTTGCCGACGAGTCACGACAAGTATTTGCTGCTGAATAGCGAACGTTCGAGCTAACTTTTAACAAATTACAAACGACAAGTTCATCTCATCTCGATTCTATGGAACTTTCGTGGTTAAAACTTGGCAGGCAATAAAGCTGTGGCTGGCAAACACAATCACAAACACGTTCGATGTGTGGCGTCGGCATACCACCTCCTGTATACCCACATACCATATGTATGTGTTTAGCAACATCTGCGTATCGATAAGTGCTTAAATTCGAAGCTGATTGTGTAGATCGGATTGGATCTGGACGAATGGTAGCTCTTGTTGTGGGGTTTTCCTCACTTGAAGCGTTTTTCAAGCGTGCCGAAGTCGAATTCGCACAAAAAGCGATTGCTGGTTCTTGATTCTCATCATCTTATCATTATCGTCGATCATGACAGTGATGAACTTTATCAAAACACTTTCACCCGATTTAGGAAAACACTTCGAGCATGACTTGCTTCAAATGGTTTGAAGTAGGTATCCACATTGAAGGGTATATTCAGGTATTCACCTGTTTTTGTTTAACAAACTTTGTTCAAGTTTCTTGGAATTTTTTTTTTGTTTTGCTGTTTGTTTTTGTTGTTCTATAAATGGCTTCGGTAGTGAAAAAGGGAAAAGTTATTTTTAAAGGATATCACTAGGACGAAGGGAACATAAGTTTTTTGCGTACTACTATTTTTCCCTATATAGTATGTAGGTTTTGTGTAAAAAACTAAGGGAATCGGGACTCACCTTTTCGTTATACGTGGACGTAGCGGCCACATAATGGCAATATACCGATCGAAGCTAATGGCGACCAAAGTGTATGCGCTGACCAGCACCGAAACCGCTTGAGAATAGTTGACCAAATAGCACAGGACAATGCCGAAAGGCCAATAGCGTATGATGAATATCGACACGAAGGAAAACGGCACACAGAACAATGACATCAATATGTCACCGACAGCCAGATTGGCGATAAAATAGTTCGTCACAGTGCGCATGCGCGGCGTTGTAATAATGTAGCATACAATGCCATTGCCGAGCAATGCGAATATAAAGATTGGAATGTAAAGCAAATAGACAGCGGTCTTAAAGTACACGGAAGTCAATGGAGATGAGTCCTCCTCTTCGGCCATCGTTCCATTGCCAGATATTCCACCACCAGTCGACCAGGCATCATCATCACAGGATATGTTTAAATAATCCGCATTGTCAGCAATTTTACCAGTATCATTAACATTCCTACCAAGGAAACTGTTTTCCGCACTCCTTCCTGCGTTCAGACTGCTCAAAGTCTCTACAGTTGAGATTGCCAATGATGCTAGCATTTCCATTGGTCCACCATTGGTGTCATTGAAATCGTTCTCCAGCAAATAATCGCTATCGTTGAGCAAATGCTGCGCTGACGGAGCTATAAAATATTGATTGTTGCCACTGCCGTAAAAGATTTCCGTTGCATTCATGGAATCGCTGAACATGTTACTGCGTGCCAGCTGCAGGAAGCTCTTCACACCTGGCGCAGCGTAATGCGGCAGCATGCTTCGCATTGCGTACTCTTGAATGAAGTATTCCATTGCGAAAAGGATAGAGTTTATTGCAAATTATTTTCTCGATATTTGATTCACTTCACATGGACTATTGGAGAGTTTTTTAGTTTTTTTTGAGAGCTTTTAATTCGAAGGAACTAAGAGTTTTCCTTACCATAATCCCGACGATGGATAATCATGGCTTTTCACATTCGGTTCTCGGTTTATTCAGAGACTTTTGCAAGCTTTTATCTATGCACTTTAACAAAAAATAATTCAATTATTAAGGTAAGCACTCAGAATGTATCGAAATTGAGTGAAGCAAGTTGATTGCTTTTGTTCTATGTATATTCTTTATATTTCTTGCTCTTAAAGGATTCGTTTTTTTCACTTTGTCTGTTCGTGTGATTTCACTGAATGGATTCTGAAAATAGAAGAGAAGAAAAAAATTCAAAGTTAAAAGACGTGAAAACTTTTTTCTTTCAGCTGAAAAATACAGAACAAATTTCCAATCAATTTCATATATTTTCTCGCATAAGGCTGTAAATTAAATAGATCGAATTTTTGGCATTTTATAAAATTTTATTTGTCAAAGGTTATAGGCGACTGCGGCCCCTTCGTAGGTATTTGAAGGAGGCATTTTTTGATTTTTGGATGGGTATTAAAAACAATGTGGGAACTCAATTTTAGATTCCTGTTGCGCAAAAAATTCTTGTTAGCCCTTTTTCAAAATTTTATATCACAAAAACTAATTCAGATAGAAAGATGAAACAAATGGTGACTGGTATCTTATAAAACAAAAAATCAAGGAACATTTTTTTTAAATTTTACACTGAGAAAAATATTTCCTCAAAATGAAAATAAAAATAAAACAATTTTTTTCAGTGTATTCCCGAGTTTGCGCCACTTTTTGGATATTTTTAAAAAATACCTCAGAGTATTACCTTTCAGTGGAAAAAAATGTCATCAAAATCGAAAGGTAGCTTTTTAATATATTTACAAAAACGTTGTCAGCTAAAAAAGCAAAACAAAAAAACAAAAAATAAATCGAAGCATACTCTTTTGCGAAGCTCACAAATTGTGGATTTATCTCTCTACATCCTTAACGGATAAGAAGGTAATGATTCAGAATAGAACAGATGAAAAACTTCTGGCTTAAAAACCCACTTGATATGGATGAAAAACATTGAGAAAGCTCGGCACTTTGTCCCAATCCTTGAAAAGCCATCTGTAATTGGCTTATTAGATTTTCTCCATGCTTCCGTTAAGTTTTCTGGCTACACATGTAATTGAAAAAGTACACAAATCCTTTTATAATTTTTGTTCATACCGAAGGCGAATAGCCAAAGGCTGAAGGGTGTCCAAGGGACCGAGAAGTCTACTTCGAGACATTCAATTCGAACGAGATTTTCCAGAATCTTTTCAGTTAACGACGCCATTGAATTTGATAACTTTCCTTTTATTTATTTATTTTTTTGTCAATGTAATTTTTGTTTTCTTTATTGGACAACGAAATCCTCACGATTGTCTTCAATCGTCCGACGCTTAAAGGGAATAAAAAAAAAATAAACGTAAACACGAAAAAAACAAATGCTTCACTTAGGATGAAGGACCGCAATGACGTCGGAATTGCCTTGTAGGATGATGGCCATGGGCATGTCCGACCATCCCTTTCTCATAATAAATTCAATTAAAGTACCTACAAAAAAAAAAAAAAAAAGGCGGAAGCGGACGCTGAGCGCTGGGGCTACCATTTCCCACCAAGCTAAAGAGATTTTACGTTTTATTTTTTTTTATTTTATCCCTCCGTTGAATGAGGAACACGATTAAAAGCTACAAAAGAAATTGTTGCGGAAATTGTTTTCCATCCTCTGCAGTCGAAGTTTCTTCTTGTCGTGTCGCGTTATTCTCCGATTCGTCCACTTGAAGGTATTCATCAAGCAAAGAAAAATGTCTTTTTTTGTTGGCATGTTCCACATGGGTTTTTTGGTCTCGTTCGTCTGTTCGTCTGGAGAACTGGTCGTGCATTGTTCGTGTTTAGCGAATTAATTTGTTTTCATTAAATAAAACAACAGCAACAACAACAAATTTAATGTATTCAACTTTGTTTTGGCAGTTTTGGTCTCTGGCGCAGTTCGCTTTGATTGCTTTCATATCGTTTCCTAACATAATTCACCGTAACGCGAACATGTGCTCATACACTTGATATTCCTTGGGGCAGAACGCGTGGCAAGTCGCGCGATTTTCGGAGCAGTCACACCCCGCGGCTGAATATACAATATATTGACAGTTATGCCTATCAAGGGATAGCTCGACGCGACGTTCATTGATATGCAAAGGCATTTCAAATATTTCCCTGATTGCCAATTTCTGTTTGAATCGCTTTTCCTTTTTGCCACCCGCCACATAACTTTTCACTGCCCATTATTATCTCTGAATTTCTGCTCGGCATTCTCGAATCCTCAATGACGCACATTGGCAGTTAATTTTGGTCCCCTTTTATTTTCGCATATATTTTAAATTTCTTTAAAAGCGCACAGTTTTTTGTTTGCTGTCTTTCTTCAGACGAAAGAAAAGATTTTATTTTTGACTTTTCAAAAAGGTTTTAGCACTCCTCGGTGATAAATGCTTCATTAAAAAGAAGTTATTACACTTTTTATTTCACAAATTGGTACCAAAAATAAAAATGAAAAATTTAAATAAAAAAATAAATATCCCTCTTTGAAGCCCCATCGTTTATTTTGCGTAATTAAATCTTCGTTATTCATCATTAAATTCGAGATGCAGGGAAATAGAGCGCCACAGTTTCTACTCCCACTCGCACTCGCACTCTTACCACAAAATGAGATGCGATGATATTCAAGCATCAATCTGCCGAAACTCTTGTTCGCGAATAATCGATTCGGAGGCTCTCGAATTGGTTGCTGTAAGTACTTATTTTATTTTTCAAATTTTAATAAATTTATGATGATTCTTTCTTTTTAGTACATAACAGAGCCGTGAAAGCATCAAATGCGATGGTGCTTCCTATTTTGAGCGGATGGGGAGAAATTGCGCAAATCACTCAGCATCTAAGTTGACGGGTACTTTTGGGCACCTTTTGTATGTCTTCCGAGTAGAAGAGAGCTTTCTATTCTTGAGTTAATTTATTAACACTCAATCAAAAATTTATTCGCAGCTGTTTGGTGTACAACGACACGACCAGAAGATTTTTTTAAAAGTGTTTAACCAAAAAAGTGTTTAAAAAAAAAACAAGAAAAAGTACTTAATAGGCATCACTTAAAAAGAATATTTATCTTGATTTCGAGGGGGAGTTTTAATTCCCAAAAACCCACCCTTAGCTGCGTGCCTGGAAGTCTATGTTCATGGTATATTTTAAGGCCTTTTCAAAAGCAGAGCATACAACATTGATAACATCAAATTGATACATAAGAGCCTTCCATAGCACTTCAAAGGATTACGATAACACCTTTCGCATAAATGTGCCTGTATTTGAGTCCCTGTGAATCCTTGGCAGCTTCTGAAAGCCTTTGAAAAATTTGCTACCTATTAAATCCTTCAAAAGGAGCACAATTTGGGAACGATCACAACAAATTGAGCAATTTTTTGATTAATGCCTTTAAGTGTAATTTATATTCGGTACCTGGAAACAGACCCAATCATTATCAATAATGCAGGAAACAAGTTGTACCGTTGGCATAAAAAAAATGCCACGATAGCGGGTTTTTTTTATGCGTTTGACTCATTTCCGATAGATTTGCTTTAACGCTTGTGTGCTGCCTGTACATACATACATACATGCATACATACCCTGCAGTAATGAAATGGTTTCGGTTCAAAAGCGATCGATCCTAGGTGGGTCCCTTTAGGACCAAACTAGGACCGATCCCAAATTTATATGAACCGCGATCGATCTAAGGTTATCCTCTATCCAACCGACCCTCGTCCAATCCCAAAATGAGCGTAGGTGGGGCGAGTTCGTAATAACTTGTACTTTATTGTTGTCTGCTTTAAGTCCTCAATCTGATCTTTGTGCTATCATAGGCTAAATAGCTTGATTGTTAAGACTCTCGCTTCGCAACCGAAGGGGTAAGAGTTCGAGCCCTGGCTCGATTTAGAAATTTTTTTTTTTTCAGTTACCTACATTTTTTTTATGTTAATATTAAAATTTTTTTTTTAAATAGTTAACTTGAAAAAAAAAATTATTCGTTTTTTACACATGAATTGGTTTTTAATATTTATTTTTCAATAAAAAATGCTTTGAAGTGAAAAATTCTTTACGTATGTTTCCCGAAAACTTGAGCAACCAAAAACTCAAATCAGCGTTTTGAGCACAGCATTAAACTTGCTTGTATAGCGTAATGGTTAAGACACCGATTTACCAACCCAGAGTTCTGAGGTTCGAGGCTCGGCCTAGGCGGGAAAATCAAAAAATAAATAATATAATGTTGTAACAAAAAGATTAAAAAAAACAAAAAAGCAAAATAAACAAAATAAGAAAAAAAATTTTTTTAATTTTTTATAGAAAAAAAAATATTTAAAAAAAAACTCACCCTCATTCAAAGGCGTAGGGACTAATCTCCGATCGACCCGCAACCGATCCCACACGCTTTGAAAACGGATCGGTTGTTTTTCTAGGACCGCACCATGTTAAAAGAGACCAGTTCAACGTATGGAAAGGCGATCGGTCCTCACCTCTTTAAGATCGATCTGAGATCGATTCAGGGTCGATCCCTTTTACTACAGGGTACATAACAGTTAGGCAATTGAGTGTAAAAAGTAAGTGTCAAGAAGACGAGAATGCGGAGATGTGAGAACAGGGGAAATTCCTGGCGTCGGTATGAGTCCCAAGCGAACCCCATTGTCAGTATTGAGTCAACATGGTAATGGTTTACCACTTCATCGCACACAAACGCTCGGCGGAGTTCTCCTCCTTCCTCCTCCCAGCGACATCAAATAGCACCAGCCTTTTTCAGGCTCACCATTTATTTTGTTTGCCTTTAAGCTTTTTCATCATGAAATCTAATATTTCATATTTCTTTCCATCACTTCAGAAAACCAAAAGAAAAAACCCAAAATAAAAAAAGGTGAAAATCTCTTTTACATTTACCGTTGTATTTAAAGGAAACCAATAGGCCTGAATTTCGCGTACCCGAAGCAAATGCAAACTTAATTTTCGCTTAAACGCTTCGTTGAATTCGCTGTATGCGTTGCTGAAAGGAGTCGTGAGTTTCCTCGGTTCGAAGGCATTACCCTGAAAAGCTGCGTGGCGACATCGGAATATACTTTCGTCACGTCTCCTTTTATTGTCGTCGGGCGAGGCAGCAGCGTACGCGGAACATTATTTCGAGTGGGGATTTTAGGCATAACAAAACTTTAATATTAGAGCTGTATTTTCTCGTGGGTACCTCTTTGTGATTCATCGTATTCTAAACGGGGTTTTGAGCTCCCAAAAATGTCCCCCTTGCTTGCGTAACTGTTGCGAAGTATCGAATTTAACAGCTCGTAATGTTGAGTAAAAAGAACGAGGAGCAACCATTAAAATAGAAATGCGTGTAATTTAAGAAAAATCAAATACATAAATGTGACGGAAAATGGATTGCATGGATTGCCTGGTCGCATGTCCCCGTCGTCTCCCACACGCGAAAATTCGAGGCGTGTTGTTGCTCAGCAAAAAGTCTGGCATAAATTTTCGCCGTACTTCATCAATATTTATATGGGTTGTTCCTAGAAAAGCAATCGAATTCCTGCATGCACTGGGGATATCATGACTTCCTGTTAAATTTTCCTCCAGAAGAAAAATATTTGACACTTTGACAGCTTAAATAAACGTGCTGGAATTGAGGTTTCTTATACCCGACACACCCTGTGTCGAGGGTATATGGCGTTCGTGTGATTGTGGGTAACACCCAGAACTATTAGAGGTAGACCATCTTTCTATCAGTCTCTCCGTATACAGTTTTCTTATCGAAGAAGTTGAGATATTTTTACAAAATTTGGTATGCTTGTTGGTGGGGATCAAATTCAAGTATTGACCCGATTGGAACCTTTTTAAGGGTACTTCCAGTGCTAGGGTCTGCCACAAAAATTCGAAAACTGCCACAAAATCAGAGTCTTACGAAATATTTGAATGGAGTTTAGAAAGGGAGCATATATTTATGCCTCCGATTAAATTTTCCAAAATTGGGGAAGTGGGCGTGGCAAAAATTGAACAACAATCGGAATATAAGGCCCTTAATGACCTATAAAAAAACCTCCAGAATACCTTGTCATAGTGTGGAAGTGAACTTGGGGCCTGTTTTCAAAAATGCTGAAGCATGCATGGCTGTGTTTGGTAGGTATATGGCTTGTTTTTTTTTTTTTCTTTGTTTATAGTAGAGGATAGGCTTCGTAAAACCTCACGTAAAACCTTGATGTCTTTTCTGAACTTTGTTTGTTTTGACTGTTTCGAATTGTATTAACATGACGTGAGCGTAAAATTTGAGATCAGCTTTCATTAGCAAATATTGACAGCTTTTTTAGTTCAATCAATTTATGTTGATTTGATGATGAATGGAGTTCAATATGTGTTTGTAAAACTATTAACTTGCCCTACATTTTCAGCTCGTAAATTTTTTTTCTTTAACCCTTTCATCCCTGGCGTGCACAATTGATGGCGAGAAACATTTTTGAATTCTCTATTGCTTTATTTTAAACAGCTTTGACCAGTTATCGAGAACAAAATCTTCAATAACCCATTTAAAAAGAACATATGTATGAAGTCGGAAAGGGTTAAAGCACAAGACTTTCATAGTCTGCATCCTTCTCTCTTTACTGCTTCATTTAATAACTATTCCTACATCAGGTTCCTTCTTATATAGGGGAGAGGATAATAATACCGTTCACCTATTTTGAACCATCATTCTCAAAGAAACTATTAATTTCGGACAATGAATGGTGGCTCAAATCATTCCAAAATTTGATTTAAGTTTTATGTGACAATGCACAATAAGATGTAAACTACCTAATATTAAAGCTTCGAAAGCAAATTATTAAAAAGAAAATCAAGTAAGAAAGCTAAATCGGTCAAGCCGACTTTGAATACCCAGCGTCTCGACATTATGAGCGCACTATGTTTTGTTCTCTATTTGTGGGCGTGGCAGTAGGGAGGCAACATAAATTTTTCCCTAAATCTTTCATTCGCCTGGTGAACCTATGTTGCGAATTCGAAGCTTCTACGCTTTTACTCGGAAGTTACGAAAAATTTTTTTGTGGCGTGCGTGCGGGCCATAAATTAAAATTTTCTCTTACACTTTCATTCGCCTTGGTGAACCTATGTTGCGAATTGAAGCTTCAACGCCTTTTACTTCGGAGTTACGAAAACATCTTTATTTGTGGGCTGCAGTGGCAGGCCACAAGAAATTTTTTCCTACACCTTTCAATTCGCCTTGGTGAAACTCTATTCTGCGAATTTGAAGCTTCTACGTCCTTTTACTTCGGAAGTTACGAAAAATCTTTATTTGTGGGCGTGGCAAGTGGCAGGCCCAAAAATGTTGTTTCCTACACCTTTCATTCGCCTTGGTGAACCTATGTTGCGAATTCGAAGCTTCTACGCTTTTACTTCGGAAGTTACGAAAAATCTTCATTTTTGGGCGTGCAGTGGGCGGGCCATAAAGAAAATTTTCCTACACCTTTCATTCGCGTCGGTGAACCTATTTGCGAATTCGGAGCTTCTACGCCTTTTACTTCGGAAGTTACAAAAATCTTCATTTTTTTGGGCGTGGAGTGGGCGGCAAAAATTTTCAACTTATTGACTGGACCATTTCCGAATTTGAGCTTTTAAAGCTTTTATTACAAGTTACCAAACCTTATTGATATATTTAATATTTTATTTTTTTTTTAGAGACTTATCAATCACATGAAAAACATCAACATAACCCCCGTTAATTAATTACTTTGTATGCAAACGACACATAAATAAAATAAATTTTCCCGAAAAAGCTACATATAATATTATATATAGCTCCATATCTTCTTCTACACATGAAAAAAAAATGTCTTTTTTTTTAATTGAGGACTGAAGATTTTTCTTTAAAAAAAATGTGATTTCATATTTGTCGGACGATTTTGAAAAAATCGAAAAAATGACACCTTGCTATTTATAAAACGCGAAATCAATGGTACAATTTATAAAATCGATTTGATTCATTTCATATACTAACGATATTTCTCTACTTTCAGAAACCAAAAAATGATACTTTTAAAGTATCTCTCAATATTATATTGTTAATAAATGTGTCCTACTTTTTTTTTCAAAAAAATTTCCTCGTTTTTTCATTGATTTTTGAGAAATTGTCCTCGAAAAAAGACCTAAAAAAATTCCTGGCTACGCCCATGTACCGTACACCTAATTTTAACCATCATTCTCAAAGAAACTATTAAAGTTCGGACAATGAGTGGTGGCTCAAATCATTCCAAATTTATTTAAGTTTTATGTGACAAATGCACAATAATATGAAACTACCTAATATTAAAGCTTCGAAAGCAAATTAATTAAAAAGAAAAAAAGTACGGAATTACTCGACAGTGAAGGGTGAAATTGAAAGTGAAAAGTTATGGTAGCAGGTAACACCGTACACTGTACGAAATTACCTGAAATCGAGTTTTCGTGTTCAAATCCTTATATTATAAAAAATAACTATGCTTCCGATAAAAATAAATCGCCAATATCTTCTGCCTAACAGTTTCGAAATGTTAAAAACAGACTTTTGGCACAGAATTCTGTTAAAATATCTACTTACGGCTTATTTTCTGGCGTTGAAAAGTTATATCAGCGACCGCAAAAACAAACCACGTGCAATCTCACGAAATACTTTCCACTGACTGATGAAATAACATATGATATGTACTAAAGAGTATTAAACGAACATTTAAAAAATAATAAAAACATATGATTATCGATTATTTGTGTTAGAAATCGCCTGTACGGGATTAGCCGCTGTACGGTATTAGCCCCCGCTCACCCAAATTTTTCCATTAAGGCAAGATTAATAACAGGAGCATTTCCGACACCGAAGGAGAGCTATCGCAACACTATAGTCTGAATCGGTTGGAATAGAATCTAGTGCAATTTCTATCAATGAAGGATGCGGTGCAGAGCACAAGCGGTACCAAAAGTTTTGGATTAGGTGACCTGCAATGTTTTGCAAGATCTACATATAATTGTATTTTGCAGAAAAAATGTAAAAGTTTGCAACAGGGCAACTCCATTTAATCCCCATCACAATCACGTTTTTTAAAGTCTTGGTTCATAATATTTAAACAAGGGTCCTCTCCCTCTCTCTCTCTCTCTCTCTCTCTCTCTCTCTCTCTCTCTCTCTCTCTCTCTCTCTCTCTATCTCTCTCTCCCTCTCTTTTTGTGTCTCTCTCCATATCTCTCTGTGTCTCTCTCTATCTCTCTCTATCTCTCTCTATCTCTCTCTATCTCTCTCTATCGCTCTCTATATCTCTCTATCTCTCTCTATGTGTTTATATCAGTGATGTGCAAAATTGGCCGTGAGACTGTGTGAGTGAGAAAAGAGTCAATGCACTGAGAAAAATTTTAGCACGAATTCCGTCTGCATGGTAAAATAAGGAGATTTTATAACTTCGTGGAAAATAAAAATAATTCAAAATACTAAGACTAGATTATGCAAGCGTTATAAATTTGTGAATTAAAAATTTGAATTGTAAGGCCAAATGTTGTTTTCAATAAAATTTTCAATATCTATAACACCTTTGCAACTTCCTGTCAATTGTCATTTTTTTTTTTTAATTCTTTTTCAGTCCCATAATCATCTTCCATTTTTAAAATCCAAGCCTTGGTTTTTTCTAAAACACATTTCTTTTTTTCTTTAAAAAGGTTTTCCCTTTCAACGCCCTGAAATCCATAAATTCAGAATGAAAAGAATCATAATGTCTTTTCAAATTGCATTCATATTGTTTTTGAAAAGACTTCCCACACAAAAGACAAAGCATGTTATCAAAAACATTTGAAATTATAAACAACTCTTTGCATTCCACTTTCACGTACGCTTTTCGGAGAAAAAATTTCTCAATGCAGAGAAACGAAAAAGCTGTACAGATGCGCGCGATGTTGTTTCGTCGGCCTTTTGCTACCGACTGAACAAAGAGCGTAAGCAATACGTGTGAAATGAGCGCCATCAAATGATGTATGGCGTGAACACCACTGGTTTATATTCCCAGCCGGGTGTTGTGGTGTATCGGCATGAAGTGTATGAAGAAGTAGATAGGTCAACATAAGAAAAAAAACTGTTTTCAATTTTTTTCACAAGCTGTGTACAATGCCATACACCCGGTATATAGCTTGTGTATGGAACGAAGTGAACTAAACCGGTATTTTTCATTATTTCAATATACCAATGCTATACACAGTGAACCCAGTTTTCACACCACGGCACATCTTAGGACATGTATTAGAAAAAGTGGACAGGTCCCGTATATTAGCAGCGTGCTGTGCTCTCTCTCGCTCTCTCTCGCTCTCTCTCTCTCTCTCTCTCGTTTTCTCTCTCTCTCTCATTCTCTCTCTCTCTCTCCCTCTGCACTGCTTCGTTAAGTACATTTCCAAGGATATTTGGTGCAATGCTATGAACAAAGGTAAGCTCTTAAGGTCCACAGCTCAAAGACTTATGCTTTCATTTCCTCTTTTCACCTTTCTCTTTAAGCCGATTGAAAAATGTTGTGCTCCGAAAAAATCCAATTATACATTTTCAAATACAGCTATACATACCTACAGTTATCCATTTGTGCATTTCTCCCTCTTCACAAGCTCAAGGGTCTGTAGAAAAATCGAGCTAAAACTGCATGCCCTTGCACTTGAGCTCTCAATTTCGGCGTGCAACACATTTTTAATTAACAGCATTAATTAAATGCAACAAGGAATTCTCATTACACTTTTCATATTTGCACGTAGAAAAATTGGAAAACAAAATGAGCGAAATCGTTGGAATGTCATTACCCAGTCAATGCGAACAATATGTGACGAGGAAGAAGGATACCACAAAAAAAAAAAAAAACCAAGCAAGCAATTCGATGAAATAATGATGACAGAATACGTACATCCATTCCTGTTTCAACTTGTGCGGCATATGTATGTATGTACATGTGTTGCAGTTTTGCAGCGATGAAAAGAGAAATCAACCGTTTATTTCCGACTACCAGGAATTATATGGAAAAAAGAGTTGGATTAAAATGTTCGCACCGCAGAAATGTGATGACTTGTTACAAATGATCGTGGCGCGGCGTGTGGAATTTTCATAAATGATGTGTGAAGTATTGCGATTACAGTGTAATCAAAATAGCATATTTATTTTCAAAAGAATCCATCATGAGCCATTTAATTGCAATGGTATATCGAAGAACGAACAAGCCAATAATTGAATACTTTTTCGCTCAGTGGGAGGCCTCATTTCTTTTGCCTCATTAAAGATGAACAGTATTCTTGGGTGCGTTAAAGCTTATGGTAAATTTTTTATATACCTACATCAGGCACGTAGCCAGGATTTTCAGACGGGGGGGGGTTTTTATATTTCCAATTTTTTGCTGCGTAACAATTTACGTTCTTTCGAAACAATACGTCAATGAATCCGATAGTCGTAACAAAAGTATAAAAAAGTAAAAAAACAGAACTCCAAAAGAAGAAGCACCATAGTGTGTGTATAAAAGTTGCTGAAAATTTTATAACTTAAACCAAACCAAACAATCATTGCTGATTTTATTAATTAATAGTTTTAATAGTTTTTTACAATCAGAACAGAGTTTACCCGAGAGGGTAGTTGATCGAGAGTGTGTTTTGCTGTGGTTCAGTGGTATGGAAAGTTCCAACAAAATCGACATACCAATATCAAGTACATTAAGAGATAATAAAAATATTATTTCATATTACACATTTCATAACCAAAATTTACACTTGATTAAAAAAAAAAAAATCTTTAAAACTTCTGAAAGTAGTCGGTGAATATAGTAAATCCCGATACTTGGTTAAGTCAGATTGTCTTAATTTATTTTTTCGATCTCAAAATGTCACCAAAAATTAATTTTTAGACTAATATTGAAAAACTTTCGTGATATTCCTACAGAGTGAAATATTTACTTGAAAAATTTCGAGTGGGTAAAATACCCATGTAAACGGCGTTCTGCCGTGCCTGTATTTGATTATCTGCACACACAACTGCACATAAAAAGTTTACGATTGCGAAAAAATTCAAAAATAATCGGGATTATTTGTGATTAATGAAAAAATTCGAACTATTCAAAAAATAGTACGAATATTTTTTTTTTTTTTTGAGTAACATTTAAATGATGCAATGGTGCTCAATAATTTTTGATATATTTTTTTGATATTTTTCAATTTTTCGAGAAACAAAATCAAACAGAAGCACTAATAAACTTTAAAGGAGGATTTCGTTGTAGAACAGTGTAATTTTTATACCTGCTTAAATCGAGTGGGCAACACTGAAGCAGCGCTTAGACGTTCATGCATCTTGAATGGAATTTTATTCTCGATCACGATACGAGAACAATCTGCCATTTGGACATTGCTCGTCGAACCTAATAGAGTATGTTTGAACTTCTGAGCTCCGCTCCAATTTTGTAACCGTTTCCGTTTTGGCTTCTTGAAGTTTTAATTTGTGCCAAAGAGTGCATTGGAAATACAATTTAAAATAACATAGTCAGATTGCCGACGGGGGGCGGGGGTTTTAACACCCAAAACACCTCCCTTGGCTACGTCCCTGACCTAAATTGTACACAAATGAATCATGCATAATGTAAATATGTGTAAAGCCAGTATTATACTGTTTGGCATTTGACCAAATATTTGGAATTTTATCTTAATTTTAAATTTAAAATATGCTTATGAATAGGGGGTTGGTATTTTATTCCAAATATTTGGTCAAATGCCAAACAGTGTAATACTGGCTTTATCAATACAATGTCACGCTACATAAAACAAATCGTTTAATTATTAGTCATACACCGCGGCGGCTGTTGCTGCTGTCTGGCTTACAACGCCGCGGCGTCGAAAGACCTCCCACGCTGTGTGGATGAATGAACACATCGAGCATGTACAGAGAGAGAGCCTGGAATTCTGTTAACATAAAAATTGTAATTAACAGCATTATTATGATGTACATTTCAATTCCGAGAAACCAATAAGCCTCAGTTGCCCATGCTTTCGAGCCGAAAGACTCAATCGCAACGCCAAGTTGCCACTGAATTCAGGAAACTTTTTTTAAGGCTCTCATACCAGACGAAATGTGAAATGCCTTAACCATTCTGACACTTTGCATTTAATGAAAATTATATGTATATATATAAAATTCAATTCTCAGTCATTTCTAAACGGAAAATCGAGGATTAACCTCCGGATTTCCATCACGAATATCGGTGGTTTTGAGAATGTTGAAGGGCCTTAATCAGAAATCATTCAAGCCTAATAACTTAATCCGGCACAAAATGACTTACATAATCCATAATATTCATGTGATTCCTTGTAACTCCTCTAAAGGAACAAATCGCTCGCTAATTGACTTCATAAAAACGACATTAATACATATGTATTTCTAATGTACTGGGAGGTACAATACAAATATATGAAGCTATCTGTGAAAATTTAGCTCGAATCTAGTAGGTCAACAAATCTTAAATTTTAAAATAAAATCATTTTTTTTTTTTTTTTTTTTTTTTTTGACTATAATTTAAATGGCAGGGACACAATTAGGTCCACATATGCCAGGATAGAACTTTTGCAATAATATGTAAAGGATCGAACGTTTAAATGACCGTCGTCAGGATTATTTTCGAATTTGTTAGATTAGAACGATTTAACTTTGTTGAACTTGTCCAATACGAGTGCCATTGAGTACTTCTATTCCTCCTTGACACACGTTTAGACTTAGCGATAAACAGGATCAGATCCTTAGTCAGGATTAGTTTCGTTGTATTGAAATTTAAGGTTAGAACACGTTTAAATGACCGTCGTCAGGCTTCTGATGTGAGCTACACTTGGCGATTGGAGCCAGCTCATAACGCGAACAAGGCACGGACAACCTTCTCAATCGAAATTCCGCATGCAACTGGGAAATAAAATCATTAGTTTCAAGTTCATTAACCGAAAAAGTGGAGCTGGAGAAACAATCGATTGCACTATCGATACTATCGATGGTTTCAAACTATTGAAAACATCGATGGTTTTTGAATACTATCGATAGTTTTGATTCAAAGACATTTATTTCAGGTTTCGAAAGGTGATGCTGGCTGTGACAGAGGGCTTTCTTATTTTTTAAATGGACAGATTCCTAAAAATGCCTCAATTAAGATTAGGGCGAGCTGCTCGAAAATTCATCTTTCGATTATCAAAATTATCGATTGTCGAAATTATCGATAATCGAAACTATCGATGATGGTGATGGTGAGGTTGGTGAAGATGGCGATGATGGTGATGTTGGTGATGATTGTTATGATGATGGTGTTGGTGATGATGATTATGATGATGATGACAATGGTAATGATGATGGTGAGGTTGGTGATAAATATAGTGATCATGATGGTGATGATGGTGATGATGGAGATGATGGAGATGATGATGGTGATCATGATGGTGAGGTTGGTGATGATGATGGTGATGATGATTGTTATGATGATGGTATTGGTGATGATACTGATGATGACGGTGATGATGGTGACGATGGTAATGATGGTGATGATGCTGTTTATGGTATTGATGGTATTGATCGTGTTGATGGTGATCATTGTGCCGATGGAGATGATGGTGATGATGATGGTGAGGTTAGTGATGATGATTTTTATGATGATGGTGTTGATGATGGTGGTGACGATGGTGATGATGCTGTTTATGGTATTGATGGTATTGATGTCGTTGATGGTGATGATGGTGCCGATGGAGATGATGGTGATGATGACGGTGATGAAGACGGTCATGGTGATGATGATTATGACTTTCGCACGTTCTGGCTTCATCACGTCTCAAAAAATCTTCAGAAATTCTGCGAGTCTTAAGTGTCCCATTTTACAAACCAAATGAGAATTATAGGCATCATGCTAAAATTTTATTCTATGCACTGATGCCAGAACGAGGGGTTTTTTCCATTTTGATGGAATTTTTCGATTTTACGTTTAACCAAAAATCACTTCAATTGCTTACAAAGGAAACTGATCACTTTCCTAAAGAAAATAGAAATAAAGGGATTTTTTTCAATATCCAAGAGAAAAGAGTCACCAAAATACTGCCTAGCATCAGTGCTGGTTACAATGTATGGAGAATTGAGTAAGAAATGTTTTTAAAATCGGCTTCTTGTATGTTACCACGTGATATTAAATGAGGAGGGATACTTATGCACAGTATTTTATTAAATTATTATAGGACCACCATTAATTTTTTAAGTTTAAAACTTTTAAATGGTGGATATTTAAATGTTAAGCAGCTCAAACATGCTTGATTAAAATCAATAGCAATTTGCCAATGTTTTTAGTTTCAATTTTTAAACATATCTTCCGATAGTACTATCGATACTATCGATTTTTCAAACTATCGACTATGGAGACTATCGATGGTCGCAACTATCAATAGTTCTCCAGCTCTATTTCTTTCCCTGTGAGAATTTTCAATTATTGTGTGGATAATTTTTTGCAACCCAAATATTTTGTTGATATGCATAATTTCTTATCTTCGAAAGAATGTGGTTTCAACTATCAGTTTTTTTTTTATTTCGTTGCTGGAAATTGAATTAATAACACTGCACTACATAGTTCAAAAAACCGACAAACTGTTTTCATATCTAGAAATAATAGATAAAACACGCTGAATACAATCGTGATATTGGTTTTTTTGGTATTCGCTCAGTTAACGGAGATTTTCCCGTTTAAAGCTGGATCCCTTAATTATGCAAGCATAATTTTGTTTTTTACTTAAAACATTTCACTTGGTCTAAAATGCGGGGTTTGAACTGCAGAACTCTCAGTTGTTAGTTATTTACATTACACCTTCTTGTCAAAAAACATCATATCTCTTAAAGATCCTTTTGAAAATACATAAAAAAATCGAAAGTCAACAATTTTACTTCCCCTACAAGTATGCTTTACTTTTTTTAATATTACAACTAAGTTTTGCTAAGGAATTCTACTAAGTACAAGTAATTAACGTTATCGTCACTATTCTGTCACACATATATAGCAACATGAACTAAATATATATATTTTTTAATGAAGTTAGTCATAATTTTTAAATCGTGATATCTCAAAAACGAGAGCCAATCTAAAAAGTTGGTTAATGGGACTGATGTCAGCGTCCCCCACAATTATGTTGTGTGTGTGTAATTACCAATGAAAGAAAAAATATTTGCCAATTCAGTTAAGAGCAACTTTATCTATTAAAATCTTTTTCGAGCTGATTATCCGTGCTTCGACCATGTGAGGCTATCGCAGAGAGCCGCTGTTTTCTTCGCTTGTGCAAGCTAAGTACGTCGTCCATCACGAGATTTTGCTCGAATTTTATATTATTTATTAAAAATCAGTGTTTTTACTGCTATCAGAAGAAGTCTTCCAGATAATTTGATTGTTAACCAGCCTAGCTATTACCATTTGATAAAATTGTTTTGACTATCAGTTCAATAAGTACGTATATAAACGGGTGCGTTCGGTCAGTCCAAGTTAGTGTGAAGCATTATGAAAGAACTTTGGATTTTAGCGCTCTTTATTTTAGCAGGTAAGATTCCTCACGATTTCCAACTTTTCTGGATTTATTATATACAACAAAGAAACTTGTTTTTTTGAATTATAGTCTCCGCGATTTCCATCGATCGAGTACACAAACATGGCGAGAATGGTTGGTACGTACCACAGCAAAATGGCTCGCTAGTTTGGATGGATTTCAAAGAAACTCAAAAGGAGCTCGCGATTGCAAGACAATCCCAAATGGGACGTTCCTGGAGCTTAAATCCCGTGAACTTCTATCTCTACACTAAAAAAAATCCCGAGCAAAAACAGAAAATCACAACGGACTCAAAATCTATTGAAGTGTCGAACTTCAACCCAAACAATCCAACGCGAATCAGCATTCACGGCTGGATAGATGGTCTTGAATAGTAAAATAAATAAAAAAGTTCGAAATGCTTGGTTTAAAAAAGGAGATTACAATATTATATGTGTCAGCTGGTTGCGTTCCCGTGGATTGGATTATATTTCTGCGGTTTCGGCAGTAGAAGGGGTTGGAAAGAAGATTGCTTCGCTGATTGACTTTTTGGTCCAAAATCATGGAATGTCTTTAGACACCTTACAGGTCATTGGTCACAGTTTGGGAGCTCATATTGCTGGATACGCTGGGAAGAACACTAAGACTGGCCAGATTCATACCATTATTGGATTAGATCCTGCATTGCCGCTATTCAAAGACAATAATCCCAAAAATCGTCTGGCCACTACTGATGCATTCTACGTTGAAGTGATTCATACAAACGCCGGATTGCTGGGCTTCTTGACACCAATTGGCAAAAGTGATTTTTATCCAAACGGCGGGAAAAATCAGCCTGGATGTGGTTGGGATCTTTTTGGCAAGTGTGCTCATCTCCTAGCGATTGATTACTATGCCGAAGCGGTTGAACATGAAAGCTTTCCTTCAATTAAGTGCGAGAATTATGAACTAGCCATCAACAAAGAATGTCGTTTGGTATACAGTGATATAAACATGGCCGCGCCCAACAATGCATACCACGTCAACGGATTGTTCTATGTCCCGGTCAATAGCAATTATCCTTACGGTGTTCGTTCCTGAATGAGAATAAATATTTTTCTCTATGTCCTGCATGAACTAAATTTCAAATAAATAATTGCATGATAGAAGCTTTCGTTTTAAATCTAAAGCCACATATATAAGTACATACATATCCTCTGCATTTCTGCGACCTAAATTAAGATGTTTGGTAAAAATCTCATTTAGCAATATAATTTTTATACAAATTCAAATGGAGTATGATATGAAAACGTTTCACATACCTACTATTATATTAAATTCATCAATTTAAAATATAATAATTTGTTTCAAATCACTACCATCAGAAGTATCATATAAGGACGATGCGTGTGTGTATGAATTGCTCTATCTCCCAAACTACTTTCGTGCCCATTATTAAACTTATACAGTATGCTTTCAACATTTTAAGCTTTAATTCGAAAAAAAATTAAAAATGTCCAAGTTGTTTAAATTAAGATTTAAAGTTTTTACCTCCGATTTTACACAGAAAACAATTTTTTTAATTTTTCTAACACTATCAAAAATTTCAAAAAATTTCCTTTACATACCGTTACCTTTTGTTTTTGCAAAAAACAATTTTTTATTCGAAAATTTGCATGCAAAAAAACCTTATCTTTATTTTCGTCGATTTTTAGAAGCCTATATCTCGAAAACTAAGAGCAATGCAAAAACAAAATTTTACCCCTGTATTCATATTCTCTAGAGGTACAATTTAGCCGAATATGAACAATTTTCAAAACATCAACTTTTTTTCGTTGTCCGTTTCACGTGTAATGCCCCATATGGAACTTGATCAATGATCACACTTCACCTCTCTACCTGCACGAAAAATTCTATTTCGTTTTTGTTATTATAAAAAGCCAAAACCCCCCTTCAATGCCTTTCTTCTTGATTTTATTGACACAGCGACGCATTTTTTTTTTTTTTTTTTTTTGGTTTTGCGTTTTCTGAAAAATGAGATATTTTGAGTTGTGTCTCCTATAGAGGGTGTGCGCTATGTGGGTTTGTTGACAGGAGCAACAAAAGTTAAAACCAAAAAAAAAAAACTTTTGCAAGAATTTCTTAAATTTTCAACTTTGACCAGCATTTTTCACCATTAATGTTAAGATTTGTATATATATCTATTAAAGTAATTTGATGGCAAATTAAAGAATGATGTTTAAACATTAAAGAAAACAAAAGTTTTTGAATTTCAAAACAGCTCAAGCCAAATTAAAGAAAAATGAGCATTCATGTGAAAAACTAAATCTGCGAATTTCTTGAAATTCGGACGTGACGGAATTTTTTTGATATTGTTGAATTTTTTACCAAGTTGGAATCTATAAGAAAATGCTTCAAAATCCCTTGACGTTTTTGCATGCAGACCTGTGTTATCAGTGCTTTGATTACGAGCGGCTATCACGGAGAGCCGCTGGTTTCTTCGCCTGTGCAATCTAAGGAAGTAGTCGATAATGAGATAATGCTCCAATTTCTATTAATGTTTTGTTTTTTATACGATATCAGGAGATGTTATCCAATTTATTGGATTACGGTCCAATCTAGCTATCAGCTTTTGATAAAAGTTTTCCTTCACAATCACGAGCGATTAGAACGTATATAAACGGGTGCGTTCGGTCAGTCCAAGTTAGTGTGAAGCATTATGAAAGAACTTTGGATTTTAACGCTTTTTATTTTAGCAGGTAAGTTTCCTCACGATTTCCAACTTTTCTGGATTTATTATATACAACAAAGAAACTTTTTTTTTTGAATTATAGTCTCCGCCATTTCCATCGATCGAGTACACAAACATGGCGAAAATGGTTGGTACGTACCACAGCAAAATGGCTCGCTTGTTTGGATGGATTTCAAAGAAGCTCAAAAGGAGCTCGCGATAGCAAGACTATCTCAAATGGGACGTTCCTTGTTAAATCCTGTAAAATTCTATCTCTACACTAAAACAAATTACGAAGAAGGACAAGAAATCACAATTAACTCCAAATCTATTGAAGCTTCTTATTTCAACCCGAACAATCCAACGCGAATCATCATTCACGGCTGGCTGGATAGCGCGAACAGTCGTACAAATAAAGAAATTCGAAATGCTTGGTTAAAAAATGGAGATTACAATATTATATGTGTCGACTGGTGTCGTTCCCGTTTGGATTATGTTAGTGCATTTTGGGCAGTGGAAGGGGCTGGAAAGAAGATTGCTTCGCTGATTGACTTTTTGGTCCAAAATCATGGAATGTCTCTAGACACCTTACACGTCATTGGTCACAGTTTGGGAGCTCATATTGCTGGATACGCTGGGAAGAACACTAAGACTGGCCAGATTCATACCATTATTGGATTAGATCCTGCATTGCCGTTTTTCGAATATATCACTTCCGAGAACCGTCTGACCGATACTGATGCATTCTACGTTGAAGTGATCCATACAAACGCCGGATTGCTGGGCTTTTTGAAACCAATTGGTAAAAGTGATTTTTATCCAAACGGTGGAAAACAACAGCCTGGATGTGGTTGGGATCCTGTAGGCAAGTGTGCTCATCTCCTAGCGATTGATTACTATGCCGAAGCGGTTGAACATGACAGCTTTCCTTCAATTAAGTGCGAGAATTATAAACTAGCCATCAACAAAGAATGTCGTTCGGTATACAGTGATATAAACATGGCCGCGCCCAACAATGCATACCACGTCACCGGAGAGTTCTATGTCCCGGTCAATAAGAATTTTCCCTACGGTGTTCGTAGCTAAATAAGCAGCAATATATTTCAATATAAATAAAAATTTCCGAAACTTCACTTTCGAATAAATAATTGCATGATAAAGTATGCTTTGAAAATTTAAGCCTCTACAATCATCCTCTTTTCTGATGGAAAATTTCCATAGCTGCTAAAAATGCGAACGCCTTATTTAATGTCGTATCAAAGCATAAGAATGGAAAATTTTCCAATTTTTTATGCTCAGCATGTTGCTCCATATTGAAAAACATTGGAATGCTCTATTTTTATAATCGTCTCTAGCAGCAGGAAAAAAACAACACAAAACAATACACGCACGACGGCAATACAACAAAAGCCCTCCTCCTTCGCCCTTCCCATAGTGCATGCATTAAAATGTTGACATTTGCGATTCTTAATGTTACAATGTACACCATAACCCTTGATCGAACAAATAACCTCGCTGATTATACATCCTTGGAAAAAGCAAAAAAACAAGAAAAAGATTATAGCACAAAGAGAGCAATTTAATTAAACAATTAATAATAGCCTGTATGCTAGCAGAAGGAGCAACAAAAAAAAAACAATATGAAAGGACAATCAAATAAGTGCTTTGCATTGTAAGTTTGATTGCTGATGTTTATCGCAACCGCAATGCAGGCTGGGGACAACGGTGTGGTATGAGCAACGTTGCGCATACGTCCCGCCGCCCATTCGAACGTGCTCCAATACTCTCTTTGTCTGTTTCCTATTTATTGCTTAGCTATTTTTGGTTTTACTTCTCTCTCGCTCTCTCTCTCTCTCGCTCTCTCTCTCTCTCTCCTCTCTCTCTCTCTCTCTCTCTTTCTCTATCTCTATCTCTCTCTTTCTCTATCTACACTTTCCTTTGTGTTAGTCTCGGCTCTCGTTTGTGGAAAGATATGAAAAATACTAAAGAAAATAATATTATTATTATTATTTGAGAATTGCGCCTTTAATGAATTAAGACGCAATCTTTAAAAAAATTTAAAAAAAGTTCTGAGGCTATCGGCTTGCTCTAAAGAAAATAAAATCAAATTGCTCGAAAATTTTTCGTCTTAATGATGTACATAATTATTTTCGCTTTAATTAGTAACGCGATGCGGTCCTCTTCGGGATCGCAGTTGAAAAATTTTCTTCTGCACATTTTCGAATTCCGTCTCTTTCAATGCTTAAGACGAAAATGATTAATGGAAATACTTTCATTTCCATCGTTGATCTTATAATTGTTTATCCGAGCATATCAATCACAATTAATTACAAATTTCTGAACGCCAAGACTTTCGATTTTGAAGCAATTGCTCATTCTTTCAATCAGAAGGGCACATTATACTGCATTCTTAACACTTTTCCTTGCATACAAATTTACCATATGAGTTCATTAACCCTTTCACTGCCATTGTAATAGCGCATTTAAATGGAATGTTTAACATAGAACTGAAATCTGTGTGTATATTTGTAGGTACTTACTTACTTACGACTTTGTCAATATCTCAAAAGGCTACCTTTCGATTTTGATAAAAACAATTTTCAATGAAAGGTTATACTTAGAGGTATTTCTATTTAAATAGCCAGAAAGTGGCGCAAGAACGAGAATGCACTTATTTTTTTTTTTTGTAAAAATTTTAAGAAAAACTTGTTTTATTCACTTTCAGTCGCTAGTTGTTTCATCGTTCTACCTTAAACACTGCGCAAATGGGGCTTATTAAAACAAATCTTTCCAGAATATTTCAAGGACACTGCGTTCAAGGACCCTAAAGAACGGTTTCTACAATATTTTCAGGTAGGAGCTATCCAAAAACTAACAAAATTTTAAAATCTCTTTCAGGAGGTAGCAGTTGGCAATACACTTTGATAGTTAAGGGGTTAAATCGCACTCAATAAGATGTAAAGTTCTGTACAGAAACGTGATTTGAACCTTCCACCTTAATATTGGGATAAGAAATTTCGAATAAAACATATTAATTTGTGGGAACTGCTTAGGATAATTAATTCGGTGTCTAAACATGACGGGACTCAGTAAGGAAAGTTCAATACCTTTGAATGGTTTTTGAGTCAAAATTAATCTTATTTCAAATTGGCCTCAGACATTTTTCAAAAGCAGAAATGAGATTCAATTTCTCATGACTTGTTTCTTCCTCGCACAACCAACAAACCCCTTTATTCAGGTCGGCTCAACAAATCCTCGTTTATAAGTAGCAATTTTTGTTTTTTTGGATCATGATCAAAAAGGCTTAAGCATGTTCCATTGCTTTTGAGCGAATTGAAGTAAAAAAAAAAAAAAAAAAAAGAAGCTAAGCAATTGAAAATGTGTAAATATTGGCACTTTCGTTTTTGTGGTTAGCAAAATGAAATCAAGCGAAATAACCAACAAGGGACCGACGACTGTTTTTTCATCTAACGTTTCTTCCATCTTGCACGTAACAATGCTTGTCTGTGCATGCTTGTGTGGGTATTAAAGGTTCTTCATAATGTTGCCGTTTGCGAAGTCCTTGCGCAGGCAAAGAGAAAAAAAAGGGAAAAGGCTGCGAACCCAAAAACAATTAACATAGCCATTATACACGAACTAAGGCAATAAAGAGAAGAGACATTTAGCATCTAATGGTGGTCTTCTCAAGAACATTAAGAGCGCCCCCAAACAATCATGTAAGCCGGAATAAAATAATGTTTGATCTCGTTGGGGCTTATGTATGTATGTAAAACCTCATTCACATGTTCAAATACTTTTGAAAGAAAAAATATTTCACACACACGCACACGAACCAATAAGAAGATGAATTTCCCAGCCGATATCCCATTTAGGGCACTCATAAAAGGAGGTGGTGCTGTACTGTTTGAAAATGTTTGCCGACGCAACCTTTTCCATGCACCATCGGTTTTCATCAGCCCATCGCAATGAACCGAACCGAACCGAACCGAACTCAACTGGGCGGGCCATTTATATCGGAAGAGTCTTTGTGTTTGCTTAAGTAATATTCAATGTAAGATCAAATTGTTGCTTGTTTTCGGACAAATCGTCATTGTGGAAAACATCGAACCATTCATTTTCATCTTCTTCTTGATCAATGAGGAACTACTCCTCGATTACTTAAGGCATTTGAAATATTAATACCCGTTGTCATATCAACAATCTTCTTGTCATTTGCTTCTGTTCAATTGAAACACGGCCCACGGGCCATTTTCCAATATCGCCTGAAAATTTTCTTTGACTTCGTTGAATGACAGTAAGACCTTTTTGAGCCCCTAAAGTATGCCACGCTTTCGACAATTTTATGACATGATTTCGTCTCCTACCGAAATTAATATAATATTTTTACTTGGAATTAAATTTGAGTGATGTCGCTCGCAACGATGGGCTGACATGAGCACTCAGGCGCTCAAAGACATCTGCTTGCCAACAATGCCTCCCTCATCGAGGATAAATTGACACTTTATTGCTATGAACGTGTGCGTTGTTTTCCTTTTAGGTGCATGGAAATTGACACTTGTTCGATGAAGTAAATATACACCTACTCCCATTCATATTCGAAAGCAATAAACGTGTCGTCCACTACTCTCGTAATTAAGGCGTTTCCTTACATTTTAATTGAATTGCTTTGATTATGATTATTTCGCTACAAAATGATTTCAGCGAAATTTGTTTGCTGCGTTCTCTGAGTGGTTCGAGGACACTCAAAAAGCGTCCATTCCGTTGCTGAACGTTCTACGTTATTGAATTAAAAATTTTCCTATATTCCCATTACTCCTGCGAATCAAATGTCAAAACAGGATTTCATTTAATAACATTGAAATTTAATTTAAAATTGATAATAAGTAAGTATTTCTGTAATAAAAATGGTTTTTTGTGTGTTTTTAGTGGAAAAGGCCGTTGAACTTGAAGCACTCATCGGGAAAAAATTGGTGAAAAATGTAAGAATTTTTTTTAAACGAAATCACTTGAGTCATCGGCTAGAGAAAAATTGTGAAATTATTTTTGGACCGCTTTTTGAGTACCTATCAAGTGACTTCAAGGCTTGACTGGACTTAAATCTTAATAAGCCGGCGGAAAAAAGTGAAACGAAGCCAATGCCGTGAGACAAAAAATGTCCACATCACTTATGGATAGTCCCAAATTGATTAATGGTGGCACTGTAATGGATTTTGTGTATTTTCAATCTGATAGAAATATCCTTTTTATACTCTTTTTAAATGCATTAATTTTACTTGTTTTTGAAAATTCCATTTGTAATATTTGCTTAGCCCATTCACTCCCATTGGGGTAATATATGCGAAGGAAAGTGTATTGCCGACTGCGACGCACAAAAATGGATTTTCTTTTTTAAAAAGCCTTTTTTCAAAATTTTGTATCACGAAAACAAGTTAACCCTTAACTACATGATATATTCAATAAGCGGAAATTTTTTTTTGGGTCAAATGGTTTTATAAGCCCTTTTTGCTCCATAAAATATTAAATAATTGGAAAAAAATTTCCCCGCTGTAAATGATCTTTTTAACCCTTTACTGCATTGATATATTAAAATAGCATTAAAAAATTTTTGTCGCAGTAAAACCCTTTACTCAGGCTTCCAAAATAATTATGAGTACAATATAATTTTTTTATGTCAGAAACAATATTTAGGTTCGTATGCTGTAAAGGGTTAAGATATAAGAATGAAATAAATGGCGACTGAAAGTCAATAAAAACAAGGAATAAAACATAAAATTATTATATTTTATACTAAGAAAAAATTTTCGCAAAAGCAAAATTGATAATTTTTTTCAGTGTATTCCTGTTTTTACTTCACTTTCTGGCGGATTGAGAAAATTCATCTGAATATTACTTTTCATTTAAAATAAAATTCATAAGTAGATGGGTACATGCCTATTCAGAAATCAACAAAACTTTTAAAAATGGGGGCCGATTGCCTTTTTCAGCCGGCAAGACCCTTTCGAAACATCTCCAAAAAATTTTTCTCTGATTTCGACTTATCAAGGATCAGCTTGCAATATAGATTATTCATTTCTAAGTGATTCCTATTCGATGTTTGATCCCGAAGACGTGTCTTAATAAATATCATTAAAAACCAGTATATCGGAGGATGTATATAATCCTTTCTAGGCATGAAAGATTTTGAATCGAAGAATTTATCGTATATATCTAAGTAAATATATAGGTACAATATATGAACATAACAAAAAAACTAGAAAAAGGTCCGTTAAAATGTTAAAAAATGAAGCAAATAATTTGAATGTGAAAGGGTTAACACATAACTACATGCTCGCTCCTGGTTGGAGAGCAGCGTAAATTATTTCAAGTATTTCCCTAATTGAAATATCAATGCCCATATGTAGCTATAAATGTAAATCGCAATAAGCCAATTGGTTTTATTTTTAATTCGCACTGATTGAAATCCGTTTGGACGCGCTTCGAAGATGCTCGAGGCCAATTCACACCTACCCGAAAAAGGCAACGAAGCGTTAATGATACAAATTTTCCATTTCATTCCCGTGAGTGTTCAATTGAATTAACAATACCGAGACAGATACAATATCCTTAAATGCCATGGCATTTCGATTGGAATTAAATAAAATGATGTCCAGCGCTTACAGTTAGTCAATTTATTTTAAATTTATCACAAAAAAAATCAAAAAAAATATATGTATGTATGTACCCATACTTTTAATAAAACAAACATTTATTTCAGCATATTTATTTGCATTTGCTCCTTTGTAAATGTTTTACTTCTCTTCATTTTTATTGCCCGTTATGTTCTCAGCGCAGGAAAGCGGAAAATTACAAACGGCAAATCTCGTTATTTTGCTATTTTCGATTGTGTTTGCCTTCCCACACCGCGCAAGCGAACGAGCGAGTGGGCGATCCCACGCCATTGTTGGCCTGCCAGGCTGGAATAAATAAACAGCTTAAGTGAACTAATAAAAAAATGCATTTTAGGCCTTCTATCGACGATTGCGTGCGAACTTAAACCAATAAATGTGACTTCGGAAACTGGAACTGACAATGATGAGCAAGAATGGCGGCGCAATAAACTGGAATTTTACTGCCGCTCGGCAGCACTGGAGGACTTCGTCAAATGTTTTACGATTTGCAATTGCCTTATCTTATCTATGTACACACAAGATTGCTATCTCGCATTACTTTGTATATATATATACCCATTCCCCAATCCTCAATAATTTTCCTCCAAGACAATCAGGATTAGGTCCCATCCGTTCCGTTCCATTTATCCCTTATTTACATATGCTCATACACATATAGCGGAATATTTCTATTGAAATTTAAAAGTTTTTTCTATTATTTTTAATTACTTCCTGCATTCCCACGCAGGGAAACTATCCAAAGTCATCGAAAATATTCGACATAGATTTTGAACTTTAAGGTACCTACAAACCTTAAGCAAGTTTTCGCATGTTACCATGTAAAAGCCAGCATTGTTCACTATTGAAATTCCTATGACTGAATCATTGGGTAGGGCAGCTTACGAGCTGTCGTGAAATTCTCAAAATATTTTGTTTCACATTCCGCAGCACATGCGAGCTCTTCTGCCAGATGAGACCTCATATCGAAAGGATGCTGTTCAAAGTATTTACGATATTTACGATTTTGTGTCGGGCTTTGTACGCCGGAGCATCATTAAAGGAAGCTGATGTGGAAATATCAATAAAAAAGGAAAATATGATGATATGAATTTCTGATGTTCCAGCAACGTTTTCACGATAAATAAATAATCCGAAGGGTATTTTTCCCAGGAAGCTATGGCAAATACATAAATGAGTATGTGAAAAGCATCTTTTTAAGTAAAATTTCATAATTCCTGATGATCCAATCGTCCAATCGTCAGGGCAAGACTTCCCTCCCCACAACAGCCTTCCAAGGATGATAAAACTTTGGAGGTCTTAAGGGCGAACTTTCGGCTTCAATGGATTTTTGAGAAAACTTTTAGGTCAACTTCCGCAAGTTGAATTGAGGATGACTCGGTCACCAATGCCACTAGTAATCTTCTTAGAAATGTCTTTTAGTTTATTCGAGGCCATTTTGTTAATTCTTTTTCACTTTATCGCTCAAACGCATGTTTTCTTCAGCAAGCATAAGCTTTGAAAAATATCCTTTTCATTTTCAACCCAAGTACATACATTATTCTGAGCATCTGAGTCACATAATTATGGACGAATAACGAATGAGCTTCTATCTTTCTTCATTAAGCCGTGACTCAATTTGTCTGGATTTTAGTCGACTTACGACGATTTTAAGGGGATGGATATGATTTAGATAGCAACTCAATGAGCTCTGAGACCAAGAATAAACAATCTTAACTTAATCTAAGTCATTTTAGAGGTTAGGTGATTAAGCGCATCATGTACTCTCCTATCAAATTTAAGATCAATTAAAAAAGTTAATACTCATCCTAAGTACTTTTTAATCCATTCAAGAAGGGCTTTTAATAAAATTATAAAAATTAAGGAATCCTAATAAATTGAATTATTTAATTTTTCAATCATTTCAAAAATATGCTAAGGATTTAAACTGCAGCCCGGAAGGTCAGTTCTTTTTCTCTTCCTCTTCTCGCTCTTCTTATTGTCCTTCTTTATTTCTTCTTTCTCTGGGGCAGCGATGGAAGCTTTGCCATTGAATTACTCAGAAGCGCAAAAGGAAACGTATTCTGAATGAACAAAGGATATTGACTCATTCATTTGAGCTTAAAAGGGATACAAAAAGTATCGAAATGAGCAGCGGAAAGCATTGAAAGGGCTTGAAAATCCCGACGACTATTTTCCGGAACGCGATTCGTATTTATTTTCTTTTCCCGAGAATAGGTTTTTCTGCTTTCTGTTATTAAAGTTGAGCGAAGAGCTGGAGTCTTATTGCTGCGACTCCTATCATTTTTCTTTTCCACACATCAAAATCGATTTCAACACTTCATTTGTCATTCAATGCAACGTTTGTGCCCTTATGACTGACAGAGCACCACCATGAAACATCTTGAGCACCTCGAAGTGCAAGCATTTCAATTCGAATTCAATCCAGATCGCACAAAAAATTTCCATTTCCATCTCCTGAAGGAGAAGCCAAGACTACTCGAGTGATGCTGGAAGAGAGCAATGATTCAGATTGACACGCGACACCGTAGCGAGCCGTATGCCTCCGATATGTTTGTCGGATTTCCGGGACACATCAAAGTTGCGACGGGTGGTACCTACTGTGGCAAAATGTGAAACTTTTTGTTTACTTTACCGAGCGGAGTGAATTTATCTTGAATAACCAATACGCCAGGAATTGATTTGGTTTCTTCCTGGAACTTTTTGATAGGGTGATGTGGCAGCTCTTTTTCTTTTCAAATAAATAAATTTGCACTTCACATCGTTGAAGAAAATAAAAATAAATTTTTTTAATTAAGAAAATTAATAATTTCGGGCTGCAAATAGAGTTTTTTTCCTTTAAAATTTAAGTATTTCATTCATGAGGTAAAGAGATTAATTTTTCTTAAATACCATCTGAGATTTCAGGCATCAAATTAAGAAGAGAAAAAACGATGAAATAAAAGAGTGTATCTGCGTTGTTGTGGCTTGAAACGAGCCCCCAGCATTTTGACACGCGGCTTTGCAGTAGAAATCTTAGAAATCTTAATGAATTAATTTACAAAACCAAAAATGTTATGCCACAGCGGTCCAATTGTGGTCCGTGGAGTCAGCGGCTTAGAATCACTGCGTCTCATAAGCTGACGTCTCGCAAGATTATGTCTTTGATTTGGGTCCATGAAGCCTTTTACGATTATCTCTTACAGCAATATGACTGCAGACAGAAGCTCCTGTGAGCTTTAAATAGAATAATAAATACGAATTTCGAAATTAAGTCCTTGTTTACGTTCGGCATTAAGAGCATTGTTCCTGTTATCAAATAATTTCCATGCCGTTCGTATTTTAACAAGCTTTGCTAATTAATTCCAACGTCAGAGATTATTATGTATTTCAGCTCAAAACCCCGAAACACATAATCGCACATAACCATCAACATTTCGCCTCATTCAATAGCAACTCTATGAAGCAACAACACAGAATTCAAAGCATATTTTCAGGCGCATCTGCACAGAAATGGCTAGCGGAAACGAAAATGTAAAAGTTTTAAAAAAAAATTTGTTGACTTATTATTATCATAATAAAATATTCTTTCTGAATTCTACTAAGTATTTTAGAAGTTTGATGCTTATAGTTAGCTCTCAATTCTGGCAAATCGAGGGCAAAGTTGATTTTGTTGTTTTTGTATTTTTTTAATTACTCCTAACAGCGTTTTCTTTATAGCATTTGTGCCATCTAAATAACTCTAACTATCGCCCTCAGCGTACTTAATAATTCAAGCAATAATAATCACCATAAAAGCAATCGAAAACAACTATTAGATAGCCAAAGATTATCATTTACTCCTCTATTCATGGTTTCATAATTGCTTAATTGAAAAGAACTAAAAGGATCTGGCGGGTTAAGCAAAGGCATGCGGCATCACGAAAGGAATTTTTAAATTTTGTTGATTTTTCGATAGGTCCCATCTAAAAACACTGTGGATACCACTTTTTAGATTTTTATTTTGAACGGTCCTTGAAATATCCTGGAAAATCCTCTTTTAATAAGCCTTTTTTTCAAAGTTTTATATCTCAACAACCAATTGAGATAGAGAGACGATCTAAGCAGATTCCGTTAGATAAGAAAACAGGGAAGCTAAAATTTTTTTTTAATTTTTACACAGAGAAAAAAATTTTCACAAAACTAAAAAGAAAATTTTGAATATTTTTTTCAGTGTATTCCCAGTTTTTCGCCACTCTATAAATTGCTTTTAGAAATACCCCTTAGTATTTACTTTCATTTAAAAGAAAAAAATATTCCAATCAGATGGCGCAGCAGTGTGATATTCAAAAAATTGCAAGTGCACCTATATGCTCCCAGTACTAATATCCAGTACAAATGTGTGCAATATGGTACAAAAACACATCACTCATACGCCAAGTCTCTCCAAGAATACTCTTTTCATGACAAAAACCTTTTTTTTTTTTTTTGTTTTGATGTGACGTAACGTATGTCACGTTAGGCTACGATATTATATCTCAATAAATAGAAAATTTAAAGAATTTGGTTGTTTTTTTGGATTTAAATTTATAACTTTAAAGTTGCAATATTTCTGGTCACGTCCACTAAGATTCCTTTAAAAAACTCATTATCAGGGCTCGGATTTTGTTGACTTTTATAAAATTAAAGTATACTTTCTGGAGTAAAAATTTTGTTCAATTCACATAAAGTTAAGATTCAAATCGATTTTCAACGTCAATATGAATTTTTTTTGAAGTTAGAAAAGCGGTTTGAAGTTCAACTTCGCTTAAATTATACGCAAAATGTTGGTAAGAAAAATGTTTCCCCCATAAAATATGCTTTAAGTTCATAAAAGTTAACAAAATCCGAGCCCTACTCATTATATATTATCAGACTTTTAAGTGTTAATAGGTAGAGGAAAAATTTCTTCCGTTTTTCGTCACGTTACGACACAACGTTTGGAATATTTTTGTCGGCTCGTAGATCTTCCACGGATTACATTACAACTAATATACTTTATTTTACATTATATTAGATGTTCTAAGTCAGTGTGGCCCTTTGTTGGGCACCACTTTTTAATGCGTGTGCACACAGTGTACCAATTTCATCTCATGCAGGGGGAATAACCACATTCAAAATCCATTGATCGAGATTAGGGTGCCAGCTTAGCTTATCAATAACTACAGCCTCAGGGAGAGTCCTACAAGGGGGCCTGACAGCGATCAGGCACGGTTGTTCATCCACGTGGTGCTCCAGATCCCCGCTGTACCCAATTAAAAATATCATTTGCTCAACCTTTTATGACTTAACACAAGCCACTCCCGATTTGCGACATCATACCGACTTATTCAGTACTGTTGGATTGTTGGCTAGGGACCGCGGGTTTGCCAAGCCCGTAAATCATAATGATTCCCCTTGCGGAAAACAACTAAGGAACTGTCAGATAAATAAGACAAGGAGGAACAAAAATTGATATGTGTAGGGGATGAGAAGGTAATGCCGTACAGAGACTTATTCCGTACAGCGATTTCTAATAGAATTTTTGTTTAATGTTCGATTAGTTCTCTTTAGTACATATAATAGGAAGTTGTTCCCCATCATTCTGAGATTGATTATGTGACGAAGACAGATCTCTTCAAGTAACGTTCAAACAAAAGGGGCGAAAATCCAGTTTTTACTCCTGACCAAGAAAATGATATAAAGCACAATATTCTGCTCCTAATAAAGCTGTTGTGGCAGGTGAACGGTTTTACCCTCCTCTCCCCTACGACTGTCATGTTTAAGCCCAAAATTTTTAAGAACAATCGAAGGATTTTAGAAATTTGTTTTTTGTGGCTCAATCGATGGAATTTCAAGCTTTCAAAATTCATTCGAATTGATAAAAATATATATAATGATGAGCTCAGCCACGCTTAAGCATAATTGAACCAAAATAATTAGCAAGAAAATTAAAAATATTTTGGAATGTATGCAATTTATGAATAGCCTCTGATTTTGGGAATGAGAAACCATACAAACGAATCGAATCGCAGTGAGAAGGGTTAAATTACACTTCGTTCAAGTGCATAATTCGCCACATGCTCTTAATTTGTCCTTTCAATTCCTCCTTCCGCAACCATTTCGATTGCATTGGTTTTTCCTTTCTAAAATAAAATTTTAATTACTTGCATGTGTTTCATCAAAGTTTTCCTTTGTTCGGTTTGCGGTTAATTATTGTGCTGTTAGAGGTCACAGCGTGTGGCCTCAAAAGTCCAAGCAGGCGAGCAACAAACTTGAAGCGACATCTTCATTTGACTTCTGATTAGATAAATGATGATGGGTCAGTGGCGCTCGTAAAGTTTAATGCGCCAAATTCTTGATGGGATGAACAGCAAAGGACATTTGAATTGAATTTTTCGCATCATCTTTTCTTCGGATTTACACGTCCTTCGTAGCATATTGCGGGCATTCATTTGCATTGAAAATAGCGAACATAATGACAAGAATCATCATTATCACATCGACGTTCATGGCATTCATTGCTCTAATCATTGCCATCATTTGGAAAATATTTTTATTTTTACATTTATTTTTCATTTAAATACAATTCATTGTGATCTGCGGCCGAGAGTGTGCTTATTTGGAGTGTAAACAGATTTTTCGACGATTTTGTTTTGTGAAATTTAAGAAAAATTCCTTTAATGTTTATGCTCAATCAACACTCTATGTTGAGAATTCATTCGACCATTCGAGTTCAAAGTCCAGAAGCGCTCGAAGCGGAGCATAAAAAATTATGTACAAATTTGATCAGCGTCTTTTTTTGCGCTTTGTGTCTGCCTGCCCGACTGTCTGTTTATCTGTCTAGATATCTAGACGGAATTTCCTATGAAGATTCAGAGGCACATAGAAAACCTTAAAAAGTTTTTCGAAGAAATCGAAAATAATTCGCGACAAAACGGTTCTGTTTTTCCCACCGAAAATCGTAAGAAAACCGAACGAAAGTCGACATTTCTACCAAATTTTATCGTTCTCACATATCCATATGTATGTATTTTTATTTTGTTGCTGTAGGCTTTTGGCCGTAGTTAGAGGAAAAAGAATTTACGTATATTTTCTTTTTTCTCCGGTTGTTTTAAAATTTATTTTAAATTTTAAATAAATTTTAAAACAACCGGAGAAAAAAGAAAATATACGTAAATTCTTTTTCCTCTAACTACGGCCAAAAGCCTACAGCAACAAAATAAAATTAACAAAAAGGCCGAAAATACAATAACATATGTATGTATGTAAACAAAAAAATATATTATACATATTAACTTTTGTCGTCCATTGTGCTTTCTGGCTGTCCAGGCTATGTATGACAGTGTGGGCTGATTTATTTTATGTTATCAAAATCCTTTTTTCAGGCTCGTGCCGTCTTTCCAAGAATGAATTAAAATAAAGCAAATTTACTCAAACGCATATACAATAAAAAATGAATCGTTCTCTGGAACTCTACAAGAAAATTCGCAATAACTAAATTCTTTCGTAATCTTCAAAGCCAAAATAATGAAAATAAGAAAAAAAAATTGAGCCTGTACCATCAAAAAAAGGAAGAAGCAAAAGGTATAGTTGACTGTGGGCGCCTGAAAGGGATTTTATAATTTTGTTGATTTTTGGAAAGGTATCTACTATCTAAACACACTGTAGAAACTGATTCTTAGGTTCCTATTATGCAGTGTTTTTTGAAAAATCTTTCATAGTAGGTAAGATTAGGTTAATGTGGCTGACAACAAGGGTGACACACTTAGGCCTAATATGGGCCCTTTGTGATACCACGAATAATATAAAATCAAAGAAAAATAGAAAAACGACACAAACGTGCACAACCTGAGCAGGGAGTTGAAGCTAGAGCCTCTCACTTCGAAAGCTAGCATCTCAACCTACTTCTCCACAGAGACCGCCATGCTTTTTAGTAGGTAAGCCCGTTTTCAAGGTTTTATATCTCAAACACTTATTCAGATAGAAAGATGAAATAAACAGCGACTAATAGGTTAAAACACAAGGAATTTTAAAAAAAATTTTACATTTTACACTGAGAAAATTTTTTCCACAAAAGAGAAAATAAAAATAAAATAATTTTTTTCCAATAAATTGCCGTCTTCGCGCCACTTTCTGGATATTGTTTAAAAATACCTCTAATTATAACCTTTCGCCAGAAAATTTTCGTATCGTAAGTGCTCGTAACTGCAATACTCTTTAAATGAAAAGTGTATAGCACTGTAAGTATAGTGATTTGCTTAGGGAAAACTTGGCTGTGGTATGCAACAATTTTTTAATTTTGTAACTTTTGAAATTGTTACACCCGATTGACCGTAATGAAACTTAACATACTTAATCTTGGCTTTAAACTCTATTGTTGTGCATTTTGCGGTATTATAGAAAATTCTTTCTTATAAAAAAAAAACCGTTTATAAGAAAATTTTTTCTTATATATAGTAAACTACCGATATTTGAAAATAGGAGTGTTAAATTTTTGATAAAAACCAAGATTTTTATATAAAAATGTTTTCCATACTAAAAGAGTTTTTGGTTTTGGTAAACAGTTTCTTAAAAGCGGGTTTTTCTTATATACGAGTTTCTTATATAGCGAAACTACTGTAGTAAGGTTAATGAATTGTCACTCTATCTTTGTTGATGTCTGAGAAATAATTTTTTGGAAATCGCTCTAAAAACAATTTTCATTCAAGGACTAAGTATAGGAGATAAAGAGACAAAAATCTGCGCAAACTAAATATTTTGAATTGGCCTAAACAGCAAAACAACTTTCGTCGAAATCAGCTTCGGGTGCCAACTCAATATGCTTATGATGCAATATCCTTTAAAAAAATAATTCTGCACAATGCGAACATCAGTCCAGATCTTATAGATGCCTCTAATTGGGAACTCGGTCGACCTTTTCCTGCTGTACCCGAATATCAAATGGGCCCACCATACAAAAACTCACCCTTCACGCTCGAAAAAAAGCTACAATGCCTTTTGTTTTTCCTTTTAAAATTGATTTCCTTTATGAAGAAGAACCCTAATAACTAAAATCCACATATACAAAGCTTACAACACGAATCATAACTTAACGTGGCTTAACGTTAACACGCATTGCCGCTTCCGTAGGAATTTGAGCAATAAATGCAAGAAAAAAAAAAAATAAATTATAAAAATTCAGTCCCGCGCTCCTGTCACACCTAACCAGATCCATGCAGCTGATAAAGCTCCCACAAAATGTTTGCCCAACTCACCGCTGCATGAAGCACGTGCGTCATCCACTCCACTAAGATTGCAATGTCAAAGGTCGCAGCTACACCGACGCGCTGACACATGGACACATCGAAGCACCGCACGACCGGCCAATGAAAATATGTAAATAGCCGAAGAGCAATGGACCAAATATATAAAATTTCATTCTTAATAAGTTTCAGAGCTTATGGCCTGGAAAAGAATTGGGCCGCCAACAAAAGAAAAACAACAAGAAAAACTATTACATTTCAGTCCTAAAACAATTGAATGCGAGCAGTCGTGTCTTAATGGGTTCCACGAAATGGAGACTTAATAGGCCCAGCCAGTTAGGGTTAGTGCCCAGACGACTGCTAAACACACATATGTATGTCATCGAAGGAACGAAATGCCTTCTCCCACTCGGCTTCATTAAAAAGTTCACATTCTACCAAGGATTGAAGGTTGATGGACGCGCACTTAGCATTCGCTACATTGAACTTTAGCTATCCCCGGATATACATACATAGGAATATGTACGTACGTAAGGATTTTCCCGCTCATATCCGTTGAATGCTGTTTCAGAGTCAAGGATATATTGACGTGAATAAATCGAAAACTTCACGAAGTTAATTCATTTGCATCATCCTGAATTTTTATTTTTAATTTGAATTATTTTTTCCAACAGTTTGGTTTTTTTTTCCGTTCGATAAGGATAATTTTCGTGCCCTCCAGATATTCTTCTTGGGCTGTTTGAATTGAATTTTTCGCATAAAGATATTCACCAAGCTGTAAATAAAGTCGCGTGGCTTGTTTTTTACACGCGACCGCAGGCGGAATTCGATATTGGCGGCTTTTCATTTCTCCGGGGCTAGAAGCGAATTAACATAATTTACGCCCAACATTGAGGCATAATTTTATGTGATTTTAAATGTGCTAATCTCAGCGCTGAGATGTGGTTTTCGGCCGGATTATGCTAAGTGCCGAACGTGAGCGTGAACGTGAACCATTGTCAACTCGGAGCGAAAAACATTTCAAGGTGTCATCCAAAATGGCTCTGCCATTAAGTTCTTGCAAGGCATCTAAGTAAACGAATGGCTTGCCGAGCGACGACTATTTCGAGTGAAGACTATTTCCAGCAGTGACAGCCCGTGACGACGGGAAGGACATCCGGTATTTATAGCGCAAAGCGATTTCGTATGCAAGGAATAAGAGGCACGTTTAAAAAATTTCAACGAAAATGAGCGTAAGTTGCCCAAAAATTTTTCGGTTGAATTTTTATTCCGTCAAGCTGCCGCCGCAATGCATTAAGTAGGAGAGTGCAGACGCACCACCCAGAGACACACATATACACACACGCACACACCCACAGGTCGCAAACACAGATCGCAAAAGGACTCGAAATTATTTCTTTACATTTCCAGGTGAAATGTTCATTTCCACTCTTTCGGAATTTTCGGTAGGTACCTACTTTTGCCGTGGTGCTCCTTTTCTGTCGGCACGTAAGCCTATAAAATTATACGCCTAATTACGCAGACAGCTCCCAAATGTTTGCATACGAATCGACCGGTGATACACATCGCGTTTATGAACTTGGCATACATATTTTTGGGGGCAGGAAGGCTTGCGGCTTAAGGCAATAATAAAAATAATATCCACAAATTGCTTGCAATAAAAAAGCCCAAATTGTCCTTTTATATACAATCATGCAATGTTATATGATATGGGCCTCATTTTCATAGATGAGTCAGCAATTTGTCATGAAACGTCACTGGAAAATCTGTCATTTCCTTTACATTGTGCGATAAATTTCCTTTGAATTATTGTCCTTTTTGGTTTGAAAATTGATTTGGATGGTTTCGAAAATAAATTAAAATTACAAGGACCCTTCGCATTGGATCATAGAAAAGCCCAAAAATTTAATTTCACTTAAAGCACTTTCAATTAAATGAAAGCACTTTTATTTGATTTCGAAATTAAAGTAATTCTATTTTTTAGTCCACATCAAGGCAAAAACTTATCTGTACTTAAAGTCCTCGAAAAGGATAATTTTCGGATCTACTTACTTAGTATTTGACCTTGCTTCTTTTATTTCAATTTTTTCCGCATGTTTGGATTGAATTCTTGAAAAAATATCTTCATAAATCCTAACCGACCCTAAACAGCTTTAGCCCTCTTAACAAAAAGGACCTCTGTATGACAACAACAACAACAAGGGGGTAGCATTGATGCTTTTTAAATTCTTCTTTGATTCTTTCTTTATTTGTGTTGCCGGACGTGCTTCAAATTGAATGCGATGCGTTTGAAAGGAATTAAAAAGCCTTTTAAATGATTCCGCATCGAAAGAGCATCAAAGGATTGAAAAGCGAACAAAACAAGGTCCTTACGCATTCATCGAATAAATCCCATTATTCGTTTTTAATGCATATAACATGAGCTGCCGCAAATGATTTACATAGCTCCAAAAATTATTTCGATTTCTTGAAAAAATCATAAATTCTCGTTCGATGTTCTCAGGCAACGCACGTAGGTACTTCTTGGATCGGAAATTCACATTGTATGCTCCTTTTGAAATTTATTGGTTCGATGAAGAATTTATTAAAACGCCTGGAGGTGAATAAATTACACAAAAGGCAAGCAGCCTTTTTTAATAGTTGCTTTTTTTTTCTTTTAAAGCGCCTCCATATTGTGAATGGGTTGTCGTCCGCGTCCGCATCCGCATCCTCGTGTCTTGCGCCGCGGCAAACAATGTTGGGTACATATTTAACGAAATCGTTGAAGCGCCCTCGCAAACCGCATCCTCAAACAGGATATCCGATAAAATGCGTGCGTGCGTGCACGACGTATATACATACATACGTATCTGCCCGAACCGAAACGAGCCGCGTCCCCAACCAATTCAAATGCTTTTGACTTGTTTAATTCATTTTGGCCTTGGATGATGTGTGCACTGCATGTGGTAGCTATCTGACGAAAAATCTTTTGTACATTATCCTTGCCATCCACACTCACACCCATACACACACATAAACACACACACACACACAAACACACATTGGTTCGACTCAGCACTCCTTGGGACGCATTATTCATAATTAACAATATTTACAGCTGTCCGTCTGTATGGCAATAGCATATGTGCACATGTAAATACGGAACTTTATTCTCCTTCGTCGCTGTATTTATGCTAAAAAGGGCATTTACCTATTTTCGTAGTTTTTCATTGAATCGCCCCACTGCAAGTTCGTAGAGTGAAATCGTTTTTGCGATTGGAGTTCTCGTGCAAATTCCGAAATTTCTTCGTTCTTTTCATTTGATTGCATTATTTGCACTTATCCGGAGTCCGGATTGTCTTTTCCAGGAAATTGAAAAGCCATCAAATAAATCGAATGCATTTTCCGAACGGATTCAGTTACATTAAATTTGAGTTTTTCAATTTCCTTAAAAGCCATATTGTTTCTATTTTTTCTTTTTTTTTTTGGGAGGAGTTTCAGATGAATCTTTGGGGCATTATTTTTTCAATGAGTAAAATATTCGCTCGTAATGAAATTCTTGAACAACGCATCCCAAAAAACAAAATGAAAAAATTCTCATAATAAAATAAAAAATATAAATTTTGAATAGAAAAATGAGGACTGGGATTCAAGCCCAAAATCCAATATTGCGAGAGCCCGTTGCGAGAGTCCGAGACGAGACGCACTAAAATTTTAAAACAAGCTCAAGCTCCATTGTATCGCACTGCGAGACCTCGTAGCGAGAAAAATTTGAAAAATTGAATATTTCTCGTTGCAAGGCAATTTGACAGGTTAATGATGTAGCTATTTTTTAAGTACTCGCTATTGGGTACTCGTTTCAACTAATAAAACAAAAGCTGTTGACTGTTCCGTGAAAAAAAGCTGTTAAAATAGTTCGCGAGTTTTGGTTCATTTAGAAAATTTCTCATTAAAATTTGAGCTCAAGTGATAACGCATAAATTTTATGAGAACTCGGTACTCGTTAGATCGGTACTTGGTTCAAATATTGCGTTACTAGAAGCGAAAATATGCTATTATCTGCGAGACTCTCATTGGAGATTGAAATGCGTCACGCAAAAACATTTTCATGACGTCGCACAATGGGGTATTTGATGTCGATTAGTGCGATTAATTGAAAAAGTGAAATTGGAGCTATAGTGAAGTGTGCGGTATCGAATAAAAGTGCATAAAATTCTCTATCACTAACTGCAAACATTAGCGCCAAACAAGTTATCCTCTTCTGACGGGACACAGTCGAAGTAGCCGTTTGTTTACGTTTTGTGCGCGCCGCGTAAATATAAAGAAATATTTTTTGCGTTTAAGAGCAAAAATTTTTTATTTTGCTTGAGAAAAAGGACTATATTTAAATGGAGCCCTCTTCTTCAGGTGTTTTGAAAAAAAAAAAAAATTTGTTTGTATAAAATAAGTGTTTTTGACTTCTGAACTAATAATTTTCCTCATAACCTTTAAAATACATGTTTTTCAGCTTATATGTGGACAAATAGTTGTGAATTGAGCGCAATTGAGTAAAAATTTTTTTTGTTTCGTAAACTATGGACTTTTGACATACTTTTTAGAAAAAAAAAGTCTGCGGCAATAGCGCGCACTTTTTTGCTATATAAATTTTTGTATATCAACTCATGCACCAAAAATGCACATATTGAATAAACTCAGTGAACAACAAACGCAAAAAGTAAAACGAAATGCGTGTATATAGAAATATATATATATATAATATATAATATTTAAAAAAATGAGGATGTGATTCTCAAGGATGTTAAATTTTAAGCACTGAAATCGCGTACTTCGTGCTCAGAATAGCTGTCACGGGTTGGAACGTTTCTCTTGGAATTGCCCAGAATATTTTTAGGTGTTATTAAATTCAGGAAGTTTCTAATTGATTTGTTATCAGCAGGGCTCGGAAAATATGCACTAAAAATGGCGAAAAATGAGTTCAAACCAAAATGTGCCAAAATGGTGGCTAATTCCTCTGAAAATTGTCCTTAAGGTCTTTGTTATCTGCCTTAAAGCTCAGTAAAAATATTTTATTTTGAGAGGGTTTCTTCGTATTAATTGTGATGGAAAAAAAAACAATTCCAGAGCATATTATTAAAATAGACAGAAAATATTATTTTAAATGATTTTTGGGCACTATTGAAAAATTTTAAAAACATTTTCCAGCTGCGTGAATTTCGACACTTTAACGGCAGTTTTTCATACAGCCCTATTCTAATTATATATTTCTCGGGAATTTTTTCCCTAAAAAGTTTTCTTCGCAAAAAAAGGATGTGTCAATTAAAGGAAAAATGTGATGACCTTTTCTTAAAAGTATTCGGAATTCCTGCTCCCTTCACATTACCTTCCCATTGTATCGAATGGGAGAATTTTTTTCAAATCCACAGGGCAAAGTTCCCCAGGAATATTAAGAAGTGGGCTGATAGTTTTTCACGTAATTTTTTGTAATTTTTAAGGCATTTTTCCGAGCCCAAATTATCAGTTAAATAAATTTGTCCTTCAGGATCATAGTCTTCAACTCGGTTTAAGAAGCCCGAAAGTTTAAATTCTCGAATATATTCTTTTAGTGTTCATGCTATGTAGTTTTATATGCCCGTCACACGTAGACCGAAATTGCTCAATTTCAAAAAATTTTAGAACAAATTTGACATTTGAAATTGAGGCAATTTGAATTTTGTTCTGAAATTGCTCAATCTCGATCTACGTGTGGCTGGCATATTACTCAAACAAAAACCTTTGCTATATTTGAACTTTTCAAAAATGTTCATACAAAATTTATCTAATTTTAATTCTCCTGAAGACTATTATTTGAAAATTTAAACCTTCAAAAATTTTAAACTGGCTTGAAGACTATGAACCCTAAAATAATACATAAATTTGTAAATATAATTCTCCACAATTCTCGAATACAATTTCAGATTTGAAGATTTCTTAAACAAGTCCATTAGCTTAAGTTGAAAATTCACTTACCAACGAAACAATTTATGCCCATTAATCTATGTAACGATGATCACTGTGAAACCAGCCTTGCATGATAATTTGTAACACAATAGACTAAGTCTCAAAGCGGAAGCTTTGCAAGGTTCCAAATACTATTAAAATGAACCGGTATGGAATGTACATATATCGGTTTTCGTAAAGGACACAAATCCTCCAACGTAATTCACTTCAAAAATTTTGCACTTGTTTTCAAAATATCGAGCGCCGAAGTCACCAACTGTATGTAATAAATTCTATGCATTAAGAAACTCGCGTGTGATTTATTTCAGCATATTTCTTGGTGAAACTCGCAAACGTTTGAATTGAAAACTTTACACATTACGCTAATTCCACCTTGAGCCTATGAGTCCACAAGCGAAAGACCGGAGGTTTTCTCGTCAAAAACGAAAGAAATAGTCAGAAAATCGCAGATGCTCATTTCTCTGTTCGTTGTTGCTCGTGGGAGTCGAAACGCAAACTGATCTGTGTGTTCAGAATGATGAGTTCAAATTGCCTCTCAAGAATATATTCTTTTAATGTTGCTGCAACACTGATGGGCGGCAGTGCGCATGTGCCGGCTTTTTCGCGCCAATTTTAAGGCTACAAAATTTTTTGTTTACATCCATAAAGCGCCGGCTGGCATGAATGGGTCATGTTGCTAGAAAACACGTGCTCCTGATTCATGGCCACTGCAACATATATTTTTGTTTTGTTCTTATTACAGTTGTTTGGTTATTGGTAATCCTCTTTTATTGCATTTTTCTACACAGCAAGAGAATTTTTGTACGAAAAAATTCTATTTTTTTTTTGTGAGCAAAAATTTCGGATTAGAAATTTCGTGAAGAAAGGAAACAAACTTAAATACTCTGTCAACAGTGTGAATGACTGGTTGATTGATTCCTCAACTGAATCCCAAATAAATCTATTGATTTTGATACATAATCGCACCCGCAGGGATATGTTGCAGCACACGAACCTGTCACTTTAGGATATACCAAGTCGTAAAATTTACAATCAGACAGGAAAACTTTTGATGAATTTTTCATGAATGGATTTGCTTGTAAATTTTCGAAGCATGATGTTCTGGGGGCTCTCTTTAATAGATAACACTACCAAATGAATCAGATACGTATGTATTTGTATCTCAAATACAATGATCTATGATATCAATTTTCCCTTTTTGGGCTGTTTGTTCGGTCTACACCACTGGATGAATGGTATTATATGGCGCCGTTCCCATCTAGCCGTTCATTAAGACGATTTTGATTCTGATTTTATACACTTTGGGAATACAAAGCCATTTGATATCTCTTTCGAGAACCAGTTAAAGTCCACGCTTCCGTTTCCCATAGGGGATTTTTCTAAACCTAAATGAAAAATTAGTCCACTGTACGACCCCCAGTAATCCGACCCCTGCAAAATCCTGCTCTCAATGTAATCCGACATTTAAATTATTCAGCGATATGGAATTTATGGATAAATGGATATTGAAAAATATCGAATTTTTTGCTTCAGAATTTAACCATTAGAATACTATCATTGGATATGCAAATTGTCGTATTACAAAGTCTGTACTCTTTTGTAAAAAACTTCCGGACTATATGGGGGTCCTAGGCATTACTGTACAATCCCAAAAATCGATAGTTCGATACTGCCCTACAAAACCTTTTTCGGAGTACAGGGGGCACACTGTACTTCTTCTTAACCCTTCTTAACTTCTTTTTCGGATTCGATCATTCTCCTCCTGAGGTGTGTGTATACCTGAGCTTCCCTGTATATGTACATGACTTCCAAAATAACAGTTTTCAAGTCAAGGTCTTGTCTTATCGAAATCGTTTCTCAGTCCACTTTAATTACCGAGGCTCGTCTGTATTATTCGTTAAAGATTGATAGGTACTCTAGAAAAATCGGCTTGACGTATTTCGTTGTCTTCGTTACTGTTGTTTTAATGCTGTTGAATCAGAGAAGACAATTGAATTTTCCCTTCGCGACTCTTCGCCTTCTTTCACTTCTCGCTATTTTGTGGTTTTATTAAAATAGGCCAAGAAATTCGCTGGATCGGGATGTCGGAGTGACGTGTTTCTGGCTTCTATCCCTCCTAATAGTACTCCTTTTGGGTAATCTGATGCTTTTGCTGTGTTGTTAGCCAACCTATGTGCTGCTAACCGCAGCTGTGGAATGGTTCGATGTATGGCGAAAAATTGGGTCATCAATTGGAAGTGAAAGGAGCTGCTTACTTTTTACGTAATAAATTCGATTTTATTTTATTTCGAGTTTAAAAAAGTTCGTTCGTTGAGGTAGCAGAAAGTGGTGGATACGGTTGGGTATAGTGTAGTAACAAGGCATAACAGGTGCATCCAAAGAAATTGATATGTCGCAACTGAGGGGCTCAATTGTTGGCAGTGTGCTTACGGTGTCTGTATGTAGTTTTGTGTGTGTGTGTGTTTAAATATTCAAAAGAATTGCTATGTACAAAATATGACTAAAAGAAAATTGCCTAAAAGCTTTGAAGTTTCTCCGCTTTTAGTACCTTCACTTCTTCTTCTTGATGAAAAATTGATTTGGTGGACCATAGTTGTTTGATGGCACGTGGTTATCTTCAACAATAATGGGTGTCATGCTTTTTGTTGCATCGGGCGCTAAATACTGATTGATGGGTATATCCGCTGTGGGTTGATCTTCAGGTACGATGGCAGCCGCCATGTTAGGTTCATTAAATGAATCTTCAAGTGGCGGTGATAATTTTGGCTGCGCTGATTCAGGCTGCTTTTGTTCGGCAGGTCGTGGCGTGGTCATGGGAGCAACTGACTCGTTGTGTGACCCGGGTGAAAAGCTTTCAACATCTGGGGTCCCGTATTCGGAAGCCGGGGCATCAATACTGCGTGGATCCATATCAAGATTCTGAGATGGCATTGACGGTGGTGGACCATAAACAGGAGCTTCCTCCTTCTGAGTCTTATACTTGATGAAGAAGACTTCAGGTTTCGATGGTTGCGTTGGCGCTGCTGCTGGTATGATGATATCCTGATCGAGCTCGGGTTTTTTATGCAAAACATAGATGAGTGTTTTCTCTTCGTTCTGTGGTGGTGGCTGCACGACTGGCGGCCGAATACTTGGTGCTTCTGGTGCCTTAATGAAGACTATTTTGTAATGCTTTTGCTTTGGAGCAGTTTCGTAGTGGACACGCGTTGTTATAACATCTTCGTCTTCGAATTCCTTCGGCGGAACGTGCACGTAAATGTGCTTATGGATGGTGGTTTTCGATGTGTAGGGATAGCCACCCGATTGATGGGAGTTGCTCGATTGATGGAAGGCTATGTTGTAAGAGTCTTCTGTGTGTTGCACAGTTGGAAGGTTTTGACTGGTTCTTTGTAGATCGTCATTATTATGATGATGTTGATGTTGATCAACTGATTCGGATGTTGGTGCAGCAGCTGTTGGTGGTAAAAAGTTCGTTGACGGTGCCGAGAAATCGTGAAAACTATTCTCGGATGGTAACTGTTGTTGACGCACATGAGGACTCAATTGATGCGCTGAAATTTTTTATGAAAGTAATTCTTATACTCTTAACTCTTGAGTTCATTTTTACTCACCATTTTGAGGCAGGCCGCTTTTCGCTCCACTGTAATTATAGCCGACGTCAGGACGCGCTGACGCAGCGGCCACTAAATACGTTAAAACGATGAGTGCACGCATTTTCTTCATTCGAACCACAAAAATACACAGAAAAACACACAGAGGAAAAAGATTCTTTCACTTCTCGTTGCTTCGTTTTTTTTTTTTTTTGTCCTTTAAATAAGTTTCTGTCTGAATCCAGAGATTTATTGGCACCAAATCGTATTACGGTCGCACACACAACGCTCACAGCTATCGTTATGACTTAATTTAAATTTCCCTTCGAACTGGCTGGCGGCTTTGCAGCTCAAGCGAAACTGATGGCCAACGGAGCGCAACATTGGATTTTATATGGATCGACGGCAGGTCGAATGAATTATTATGATTTAAACAGCATTAAATGGTGGTCGGGGCGGCAGACGAAACGGCGAATCACAATGACGACGCAAGAAACAACAAGTTGAAACGGAGCGAAGAAAAATCTCGAGTAACCGCAACAGCAAAACAGCGGCATCGAAGAGTCCCATTAAAAGCAATTAATGCACCATCGCCGTCGGTTGAAAGAGACACGAAAAGATCAATCTTTTGAATGAAACGAGTGCGTGTAAGGAGGGCTTAAAGATGTTTTCCTGTTGTGTCAGTTTTATTCATGTATTTATGAAGGAAAAAAAAACAAGAAGAATCTCTATTTTTAAGTGCGGAAGGACATTCCCTCAACAGGCTTGACCTAGCCGGTGACCTTGACTGTAACATTTCGGAAATCGATGTTAATTTTTTGTGGCTTTCTCGTTTACAAAATATTTTGTTGTAATTGGGTTTTTTCCTTTTTTTTTAAATGATTCGATCGCAAATTGTAGCATTTTCGGTTGATTTGCAGTAAAAAGAATTCACCTGAAAACGATGATTGAAGTCCATAGCATGTGTGTGTGTGTGTGTCCCCCTCCGGTTAAAAACAAAAAACTTGATTGCCATGAAACAAAAATTATGGGGCAGAACTTTTGATCTCATACGGCTGATTAGTGTTTTGTAGTTAAGCGATGTTTTTTTGTCTTTAGAATTCGGTGCATTTATGGATTTTTTCTCCGGTTTCGGTTCCAGTTTTTTTTTTTTATAAATTTTATAGAAATTTTAAAGAATCAAAATTTAAGAGTAGTTACAAATTCCTACGGTGATCCCTATCTTACCGATGAGAATCTAACGAGCGAATATAAGCGATCATAGTCCTAGCAACCAACCCGAAGGAAATACAGATGCTATAAACCCATTTAGATTACCTTATTGATCATTTGTACTAGCCACTCTTTTCGGTAGTCAGATGAGTTAGATCAGGTATAGGAGATACTTTCGGTCCATGTCCTACTGATGTCCAGTAAGCTATAGGTCGGGTCAATACGCCTCAGACGTGGCACCAACCCCACGAATACGACCTTCAGCTTCAAATACATATTTGAGAATTTTTGCCGATTTCTCCGCGAAGGATCAATAAAAGATATATGCGTAAAGATATCATTATACAGTAGAAACTCTCTATAACGAATTTCTCTCTATAGCGAATCTTCTGAAGGCTTTTTCGCCACATCTTTAGTGTCTTTTTCTCTCCATATAACGATTTCTCGATGTAACGAATTATTTTTCCGATCCCTTGGAATTCGTTATAGCGACTATTGACTGTATAAACATACCATAGAAGCAGGGATGTACGCTGTGAGTGGTGAAGGGAGTTTGAACCCTCGGATATGCGATGAATTACAAAAGGAACACAGGAAGCTAGTCACGATTTAAGATTTTGAAGTGCCAAAAAGGGCTCCTGAAATAATTTTCTGCATGCCCGCCTATTTTGACATTTACATATCAACCAAGGAATAAAAACGCTCTTGGCTAATGGAGTTTTTTGCTGATTGAATTGGACTATGATTAACCTTCTCAATAAAAAAATGTGGATGCATATTTTCATTTCCACTGCGGACAATTAGTGAGTGCAACGTCACCTTAAAGGCTCTCTGGTTGAAGTCTAGCGGCAAGAAATCTTGTCATCTCAATATCGAGTCGAGTCCTCGATAATAGTTGAAGGTCAGACTAGAGGCACTACAGCTTCTGCCGCCGCCAAGTGTGCAACCTTGAAATGACAATGAACTGGGAAGTGCTCTTGAGGCCTACGAGAGCCCACAGCAGAAACTACTCAATTGAATGACTTCTGGCTGCGGCAACATCACGGCTCGATTAATTTGACCCAGTTTCGTGTTAAAACCAAATCGTGTCTAGAGCAGATGCCAACCAATGGCGACGTTACTTTACGCAATGTTCAATTCAAGAAGTTGTTGCTCTCATTGCTTTGTATCATTTGTATGTGAATGTTGCATTGCAGCAATTGTTGCTTCTTTCATTTATTCAATGAATAGCAACTTCCTACACCTCATTGATGTTGCTTCAACATGGTTTTTCATATGAGTTTACTTTAATGGCCACTTCAGTCGTCCTCCACTGGCACGTTTCAATGTCTCTGTTAGGCAAATTTTAATTGCATGCAGCTTCTGAGGCTTTTTTGCCTCAAGTGAAACATTTTGTTTTTTTTTCTTTCTCCGAGGCTTTCGAAGCTCCCTAACAACGTTTATTGTTTTTGTTGTTTTTTAATTATTTTTTTGCCGAATCTTCTGCTGCTTTTCGGTAATTTGAATGCTTCCGTTGCCGCGGCGATTGAAGAAGCATCGAATTGCGTAACGAAATGTCAAAGAAATTCAGATTTGATGAGCCTTGTGACGGCACACGTGCCTGCTCATGTGCACTTCAACTTAAATATTTTTGACCGTGGGTGGTTGTGGCCTAATGCCACAATCAAAATTGTTAATGAAACGAAAATGACACAATTTAATTCGCTAGAAAAGTCCGAGTTATTAAAGGAACAAATTGTTGAATTAATTGCCAAGAGCATTAGACGGACTTTCAACATTAATAGAAGTCTCAATTGATCACACTAGGGTACATACAAATGAAAATTTAAAGAACGATCTAGATCGTCTTGAAATCCTGTGATCCTGTTTGCCCTAAGGCCCTAAAACCGGTCAAGGCCAAAATTCTTTATAGCCAGGTCCTGTTCGGAAGCTACGAAAAATGTACATATCTGGGCGTGGCAGTGGGCAGACCCAACAGATTTCTCCCATACACCTTTCGGGCATTATGGTGAATATGTATTTTGAATTTGAAGATTCCACGACTCTTCATACGCTGGTTACTATAATCCATTATTTTTGGGTGTATATTAGGGCTTGGAAGTAGGCGCGGCATGCCCACTTGTGTATAGGATCAGCCTCTGGGCACAACATGCTAACGTACTTTATTTCAGGTGTTTCGGAAATGATTCGATCAAAGAAAAATGTATGAACGGATAGAGGAACGGACATGTCTAAGTCGACTTAACTTGCGATCCTGGTCTGCAGAACTTTTGATCTCATACGGCTGATTAGTGTTTTGTAGTTAAGCGATGTTTTTTTGTCTTTAGAATTCGGTGCATTTATGGATTTTTTCTCCGGTTTCGGTTCCAGTTTTTTTTTTTTATAAATTTTATAGACGGGAGCTTTTAAGAATCAAAATTTAAGAGCAGTTAAAAGTGCCTACGGTGATCCCTATCTTACCGATGAGAATCTAACGAGCGAATATAAGCGATCATAGTCCTAGCAACCAACCCGAAGGAAATACAGATGCTATAAACCCATTTAGATTACCTTATTGATCATTTGTACTAGCCACTCTTTTCGGTAGTCAGATGAGTTAGATCAGGTATAGGAGATACTTTCGGTCCATGTCCTACTGATGTCCAGTAAGCTATAGGTCGGGTCAATACGCCTCAGACGTGGCACCAACCCCACGAAAACGACCTTCAGCTTCAAATACATATTTGAGAATTTTTGCCGATTTCTCCGCGAAGGATCAATAAAAGATATATGCGTAAAGATATCATTATACAGTAGAAACTCTCTATAACGAATTTCTCTCTATAGCGAATCTTCTGAAGGCTTTTTCGCCACATCTTTAGTGTCTTTTATTCTCCATATAACGAATTCTCGCTGTAACGAATCATTTTTCCGGTCCCTTGGAATTCGTTATAGGGACTTTCGACTGTATAAACATACCATAGAAGCAGGGATGTACGCTGTGAGTGGTGAAGGGAGTTTGAACCCTCGGATATTGCGATGAATTACAAAAGGAACACAGGAAGCTAGTCACGATTTAAGATTTTGAAGTTCCAAAAAGGGCTGCAGAACTAATATTCTGCATGCCCGCCTATTTTGACATCTACATATCAACCAAGGAATAAAAACGCTCTTGGCTAATGGAGTTTTTTGCTGATTGAATTGGACTATGATTAACCTTCTCAATAAAAAATGTGGATGCATATTTTCATTTCCACTGCGGACAATTAGTGAGTGCAACGTCACCTTAAAGGCTCTCTGGTTGAAGTCTAGCGGCAAGAAATCTTGTCATCTCAATATCGAGTCGAGTCCTCGATAATAGTTGAAGGTCAGACTAGAGGCACTACAGCTTCTGCCGCCGCCAAGTGTGCAACCTTGAAATGACAATGAACTGGGAAGTGCTCTTGAGGCCTACGAGAGCCCACAGCAGAAACTACTCAATTGAATGACTTCTGGCTGCGGCAACATCACGGCTCGATTAATTTGACCCAGTTTCGTGTTAAAACCAAATCGTGTCTAGAGCAGATGCCAACCAATGGCGACGTTACTTTACGCAATGTTCAATTCAAGAAGTTGTTGCTCTCATTGCTTTGTATCATTTGTATGTGAATGTTGCATTGCAGCAATTGTTGCTTCTTTCATTTATTCAATGAATAGCAACTTCCTACACCTCATTGATGTTGCTTCAACATGGTTTTTCATATGAGTTTACTTTAATGGCCACTTCAGTCGTCCTCCACTGGCACGTTTCAATGTCTCTGTTAGGCAAATTTTAATTGCATGCAGCTTCTGAGGCTTTTTTGCCTCAAGTGAAACATTTTGTTTTTTTTTCTTTCTCCGAGGCTTTCGAAGCTCCCTAACAACGTTTATTGTTTTTGTTGTTTTTTAATTATTTTTTTTGCCGAATCTTCTGCTGCTTTTCGGTAATTTGAATGCTTCCGTTGCCGCGGCGATTGAAGAAGCATCGAATTGCGTAATGAAATGTCAAAGAAATTCAGATTTGATGAGCCTTGTGACGGCACACGTGCCTGCTCATGTGCACTTCAACTTAAATATTTTTGACCGTGGGTGGTTGTGGCCTAATGCCACAATCAAAATTGTTAATGAAACGAAAATGACACAATTTAATTCGCTAGAAAAGTCCGAATTATTAAAGGAATTTCTAACCTGGATGTCCGCTTCAATGCTTTAAGGGAAATTGTTGAATTAATTTCCAAGAGCATAAGACGGACTTTCAACATTAATAGAAGTCTCAATTGATCACACCAGGGTACATACAAATGAAAATTTAAAGAACGATCTAGATCGTCTTGAAATCCTGTGATCCTGTTTGCCCTAAGGCCAACCTTTCATCTTGCGTTGCCATTGAAAATTCTCTAAACAAGTTAGAAGTCTAAAACTGGTCAAAGCTAAAATTCTGTATACCCAGGTCCTGTTCGGAAGCTACGAAAAATTTACATATCTGGGCGTGGCAGTGGGCAGACCCAACAGATTTTTCCCATACACCTTTCGGGCATTATGGTGAAAATGTGTTTTGAATTTGAAGATTCCACGACTCTTCATACGCTGGTTACTATAATCCATTATTTTTGGGTGTATATTAGGGCTTGGAAGTAGGCGCTTGCGTATAGGATCACCCTCAGGCCACAACTGCGTTGATTATTTCAGGCGTTTCGGAAATGATTCGATCAAAGAAAGATGTATGAACGGATAGAGGAACGGACATGTCTAAGTCGACTTAACTTTCGATCCTGATATGCACCTGCTTAGCTCTTGCCTTGGGGGTATTTGACGGGAGCTTAGAGAGTCAAACCCCCAGTCCCTCTTTTAAGACCAGAGCCATTAGTCTAACTCCAATTTATTTTGAAATAAAAATAAAAATATCCCCTCTTCATCGAGGCCTGGATTCCGCCCTTGGTTCTAGCTGTAACAAGATTTGCCCAAAACGAATATACCCCCTACTTCCAAGGGGTATAAAAATTATGCAATGAACTCAAAAAGGACATCCTTTGTACTCTTAGCAGACCCATACGCAGAAAATTATTTCAGGAGGGTTTTGGGAACTACAAAAACTTGTGTTCCTTTTTGAAACCTTGCGATTCAAAGGCGCTTTGAATCCCCCAAAATCCACCCTCTGTGTACATCCTTGACTCTTAGTGTCACATTTTCTTCGAATTTATGGTTTAATAACAAAAACTCAACATCATAAGGCATCCAAGCAACATTTTATGCCAAATTAGATTCACATTAAGACAAACATCGTTGCGCGCGACAAACGAATTGAGAAATTTCTATCAAAATCAATAAAAACCTGTCGGTATTCCCAATTAGATTTCAACTTCAATGACCAGCATTTTTGGCTATGTACATACGTAAATTCACATACATACCTACATACGTATGACAGCCAGAATCATAATACAACATCGCATTGCACTCCTGACCGCAGAATGATTTTATAAATATTTATTTAATTGTTTTGAAAAATTTCTCTCAAATATTTATGTAAAACGTCTTGTTGCACTTTCATTCGTAATTGTAGCCCATTCGTCATTCAATTCCCCGAATTATTTCAAATTAATTATTTAAATCGAAAGATTTTTACATAAATGCAAAATCATTATAAAATGCCATTCATTGTGGCAATCGATTCATGTTTTGCTTTGTTCGAAATCATATTTACGTGGCAGATGTTGTCATATATTTTAATGATTTACATAATAATTTTAATTTATTGCATTTACCAGAAATTCGTATGCAGCACTGTTTGGAGGAGTCCTCGTCTGCATGAGAGACTCATTGTCACCGATCAATGTGGCAAGTACCGTTGCATGAAGGTTGAATTTGAGATAAAAACAATTGTGAATCCAAATAACATCATTAACATAAAGATAACATAATGAATGTTTAAAACATTTCCATGATTTTAGCGAATTTTAAGGAAATTAATTTTGTAATAATATTTTCTACTATTATTTCAAATATTCCTGGCTTCCAAGAGCGCACAAATATTCAGTAGATGCAAACATATCGCACTCAGTCAACTAAACAGACACAACTCAAAATTTGCCATTTTTCAGAAAACGCGAAAAACAAAATGCATCGCAGTGTCAACCAAAGCAAGAAGAAAGGCATTACGGCTTTTTTCGGCCTTTTTTTAATAAACAAAAGGGAATGGAATTTTTCCTACAGGTAGACCGGTGAGTTAGGAACAACATTCATAGCATAACTGAAAATCACGAATTTTGAGTTGTGCCACTTTAGTTGACTGCGTGCGATATGTGATCAATTAGAGATGGACGCAGGACGTAATCGTGAAATCCTTGACGAAACCGTGTACCTATGCAGGAAATTTACGCTCGGCTTGCAAAAATCGTGAGCTTTTCAAAAATGTCTCAAAAGCTATCGATGTTTTTATCCGAAGCCATAGTAGCTGAAATATATTTACAAATATATTGTGCAAACACAGAATATTTGGTCGTGTGTGGCGTTTTTGGATGCTTCCAAGCTTTGTTCCTTATTTTTGCTGCGTCAGACACAGGAACAAATGTTTTGAAACAATTAGAAAGGCGACAGTTGCTTATTAAATGTTGCGGAACAATCTGCGCTTCTCATGCATTCAAATGGGATTTTTTCGAAACATGTTTCCTACGTCTGACCCAGCATTTTGACTAAAAATTAGAGAAAAATTAAAAGTTCCGTGTAGTCCTCAGATATGCCTGAAGACATGTTTGCGAACTCATTTGCAGATTTATTTGACTAGGCATGGACTCAGTTATGCTGCAGCAACACTGTTTACGATCACTGTTAAATCGACCTATACCCGTCGATTACCTTTCGACAACGATTGTTCAGTTGCGACAATCTAAACCCGTCGAAAGGTTCGCGATAGCAGCGATCGTAAAGCCCAGCCTTAACGTCACGGAACGATGCAACCCTCTAAGCACTCTTTTTTCTTTATTCTTGTTTGTAACTTAAAGTGTAAAGTAAATTCCGATACACATAAAGAAGCTTTTTTGTAATATTATAGAAAATAAATTGTGATATTTTAATTATAATTAATTTAATTATAAGCTTCTCGCGTTTTTCCAAAATTTCTAAACGGGAAAAACAAACACGTTCAAGACTTTGCTTCCAAGTTGATCACATAAACTGGCGAAAAGAAAGTCTCGTTTCGATTGATTGGCAAAAAACCTCGATCAAATAATTTTTTAAAATAGAAACATAAAGTATAATGTAAAAAATCCAACTAATTGCATGATATTAAAGTAAAGAATGAACAAAATCAAGGATTATTCGTTGAACAAAACCCACTTAATAGTCTGTATTTTTTGCTTTGATGGTAGGAAGTTTTTGGAAGTTATCCCAAGTAATTTTTTTTGCTAAATCGTGCGTGATCATGAATGAAAATTTACTCACGTTCCCATCTCTATAACCAAGCTTAACCAAGTTCAAGTTGATTGTAATCGATTCCACATGCTTGGATGTGTTGAACATTCCGGCGTTATTGAAGACCAGGCATTAAAGTGTCTTCATTCCGTTTATTAAATGAGTGCACCTTATTAAATTTAATTAAATTCTTTCACACGCGAAATACGAAGAGACAAAACTTACGACAGAGCCCAGTCATCGCGTCTGAAATTGGCCTTTGAACTATTTTCTTTAATATTTTTTTTTTCTTTCCTATTGACCAAGTTACGAGGTACGAAAAATTGTGATTCAATTTGACAAAAAAAAAGAAAAATTGTCGCAGAAGTGAAAAGTAGTAAAGTGCTGAATTGACTGATTTCTGCCAACTTAAAGACGCACTCGACCCACCGCAAAATGTGTGGAGCGCGTTATCAATAACTCAGAGCAAACCTGTCAAAGGCGTCAAACCTTTCTAACCGTTGTCTCATTCAATTTTTCAAATGCTTCCAGCACTATCGTCGAGAGTTGTCCATTGTCACCAGCAGCTCGTCATAATTTCTTAATAAGATTAATTGTTGTGTGGAGGGTGGAGAAAATGAGCAAAAGTGTTCGGGCATGCTCTTTGAAATCCAGAAAGAAGTGTCGGTGAGACTTAAAGCTAAAAAGCGAAAATTCGATTATGATCTTTTCATTCAACAACGTGTTGAGGGGCAACTGATTGCATCAGTTCAATTAAAGAAATCGCTCCACGCTTTGATATTTATTGCCATCAAATCGAAAATAGGGAAATTTATCTACGCACGTCACTCACCGTCACTTCCGCAGGGTCAGGCTAGAGAACTAATTTTAATTAATTTAAAAACGTAAAATTATAATGATAACAGGGAAATGACAAAAGCAAATTGCGCAACATATCAATGCTAAAATTTCAAGAGCTCTCGAGAATTTATCTCTGTTGAAATATACTTTTTCAAGCCATCTCTCAGAGACATATTTTGCTAGTGAAGAAATTATAACGCATTTTAGAAGGGAAAGTGTCTCATGGGATATATATTCTTCAAACGAATTTTGATAGCACAAGCTCATTCCCAGACTTTCTCAAATTAGTAATAATTTACATCTCCATAATTGGATTCATATTTGAACAGCAAAGAGTTAACTCAGCTCAACAATGTACTTTGATAAGAAAAAACTCGCATGCGATAGAAATTGTTGTGATTTTATCTCCAGCATTGTTGCAGTAGTTTTTAGGGGTTTTTTTTCATTTATCTATAGCAGCAAGAAACAAAGGAGCCCTAGCCTTGGCTCTTTTTTAAAGGATTTATTCTCTGAATGTCCCAAAGTAAGGACGAAATTTCTTTAAATTGGATTTGGAATTTTAGTTAAAACATAAAATCTCCGCTAAGGAATAAAAACTTCCATTTATTTATGGAAATTCTCCTTAGTTTTGGGGTATTCTCGTAAACTGATAACTGTGACCTCCAATGATTCTGCATGTCACATTCAAATGAATAAAAGCAATATATTCTCTTCAAAAAGTATACTTCTATCTATAGATACATCGTGTTAAGATTCCATGTTTCCATCCTCCAGGCAGGTTTCATTCGTTTTATTATTACAGTTTCTCTTCAAACCAATACCTTTATGGAGTCCCGTCGATGGTTTTTTTCGAGTCTTTAGGGATATTCTTCCTTGGGGTCCTTTCAAGATATGTTGAAAGAACAAATTACGACAACTCGGTGCTCCTGAAGAAATTCTGGCTGGACAATTTCTAAAAGTGTTACTAAAAAAAACCTCCGTCCTATTTGCGAAAGAGTACTTGTGAGCCCCTAATGGAATCCCTCTCGACGGAACTGTGCTTCAATGCATAAATAATTATCGCTTAAAATGTATGCGTCGAAATTTTTACATTTATTTCTCCTTTGAAATGTCTCTTTTACCACAAATTACAGACTCCATTAGACACGGAGGCATGAACTGTCTTAAATTCATCAAACGAAAAAATATTTTAAAAAAATTAGAAGAGTGAAAAAAAGATGCTAAAATATGTAATAGTGGCAATTGCGTTACATCAATTATTATCGTTTATTTTTGTATTGATTTTTCGCGCTTTTTAAGGTAAATATTTCAGCAGTTGCACTTGTCAATCGCACTGTCGGCCAGAAAATGGGCAACTCATTAGCGAGTTGCCTCAACCGATGGCACAATGAGAGCTCTTTGAAGTGCAATTTAGGCGTTTATTACTTTATTTTTGTTTTCATTTCAGTGTTTTTTTTTTCCGTTTTTGAAATAAAATTTAAATACGATTGAAGGACCAACCGAACCACTTCGATGGTCGCATCATCGGCTTTTTTTTTTTGTTTTTTGGACAAACGTGAGAAGATTCATATCTGCATAGCGTCGCATCAAAATGAATATAAAATTGAAAAATAAATTCATTGAATAGTTTTCAAAAGAATTCGACCTTTAAGTCGAAATACATTGAACTTTTGGACTACGTTGGAATAAGTTGCCACATAAGTGGATGATACTTTTAATTGCTATACTTTCGGACCATTCGATGATCAATCGTTTGCATTGCTATATGATTGAACAATGAAGCTGGAGCATAAAAACTATTATATTTCAAAGCACAATTGTGACGGAAATAAATTTCGAGTGTACGCAAAATTGTTGAAAAGCTCCTCTGAGAAGCTAAAAGGTCCCATTTACTATGCTCGAAAGCTTTGACATTGACGTTAAATTATTGAAATAATTATTTGAAATGAGGGGATTTTTCTACAATAAAAACTTAAAATATAAATTTGATTAAATAAATATTTACAAAATCCTCCTTTTTTTCTCTTCGTTTTTACATCCTCATCAATAGTCGGAGGCATTTGTTCAGTTTTTTTCTCAATTCTCTCGTATTCGAAATCAATTTCAATGTCCAGTTTTTACTCTGGGTCAGATCCATGATTTGCCGTCCGTTCGCCGGTGAATGATCAAGAAACTTCAAGCCTGGCAAAGCACTTAAGACAAAGGACCTAATAGAATATAGGAGAAAAAAAAATTCAAATAAAATAGAAGGAATATTTGAACAATCCCCACCATACCGATAAAATCCGAGATCATAGTCAACGAATTCAGCAAACGGTCTCAAGGCCAAGCCATCGGGGCAAATAGCATTCCCATGCAGGCTCAGATGTTCGAGGTTCGGGAAAAGTCGGCAAATGTGTCGAATTGTTTCGTGGAGGTCATCAAACTGAAGAAAAAAATAAGACTTAATTTAATCCTCTCATTTCTATGCCTGGTTTCTTCCAATTGTACAAAAATTCAACACATGCAAACATATGGAACGAATTATAATGAAAATCAGAGTATGTTGTAATTTGTTCTATATATTTGCATGTGTTAAATATTTGCAGAAATTGCTGCGAAGGAATTCCTATACAATTGGTCACCAGGCATTCGAAATACATTCTACTTAGGTACCTCATTTTTATTGAGCATTAACACTGTGACCTTGTCCAACGGTTCGGTCAAACGTCTCAAATGTGTTTCGCAAATTCGATTGTCGTCCAAAACCACTTCTCTCAAATCGTCGAACCTGTAGATCCAGTTTAAGTCCGAAATTCGATTTTGACTCAAATCAATGTGCTGAGCACTGTGGCCATAAGATTCGATGACATGATCTGGCAATGTCCTCAGGTCCCGCTGGGTTAAGTTAAGCTTTGCGAATGCGAAACTTTTTAATAAAGTTCTTTTGTTTATATGCCTCAAAACTTACCGTTCTGTTGTCAGCATCGTAAATATTGCTCCAATTAGAATGTTCCATATTGTATAAAATTAAAGTAGAGTCTTCCACTCTCTGCGATCGAGTGTGCGTGTCATCTGAGAATGGTTAAGGAGAATTTTTTCAAACCATTCTTTTGTTATTTTTGTCGGCTCTTTGGAGATAAGAGATAAAGAAGAAGACTTTTAAGTGCCGCATGGCTTTTCTTATCTCATTCGTTTTGCGCTGGATGATCCAAAGAGATGCAAAAATAATTTGTTGGCATACTCGACTGATGGGACCCTACAAGGTGATGATGAGAACTATAAATTATAAGAAATCTCGAGAAATAAAGTCCTTCACAAACTCTCATGTAGAGCGGTTATGGGGTTATTCTAATGTGAACGCATAAATTTTACCAATTTTTTAAATTTTTTAGAGATGCCAATTTACGATGCGACAGGCTCTGGGTTCAACTCCCAGCTCGGGAGTGGATGTTAACCATGTCATTTTTTTCTTTTTCTGTTTTTCTTTGTTTTCATATGCCGCAAATGTGGTCTGTCTTTATAAGCTTCTGTCTGGACTCTTGGACTCTCAAAATTTGCTGTCGCGAGTCCCATTGTTTGTTCCTCAACGTCTTCCCCGACATTATATCAAAAGAAGGTTTGACTGGTGTAACGCAAACTACACTGGCCTGGAACCATTCAGAGTAGTTTGTAGAGACTACAATATATTGTATTGGGAGATATGTTTATCTGACTCTCCTGAAGTAATAAAACGAAAAATTGTATATCTTTTAAACTCAACGCAGAGTTGAATTGTTAAATTTTATGTCTTAGCTGATAGATAAAGTTTATCTTGTAGCTGAGTATTATTATAAATAAATAAATAAATATTATTCGTAGTATCACAAAGGGCCCATGTGTGGCCTGAGTATATCGCCCCACTAACCAACCAACCAATATCTTAAACAGTACGAACATTTTGTTCTTATCTTATTTTTTTATTTTTGTGTATATAAGTTTTTTTTTATATAAAGTGGGCGCCATAAAAAAATTATGTCACTGGTGAAGAAAATAGTTACTGTTCGTGTTGCCTGTACTAAAAAAAAATGGATTGACAAATGTTAAGTAGGTCTGTCGTTATCGTCCCTACCAGCTTTAATAAATTTTATAGAAAAAAAAATATTCCAGACTGTAGAAAAAATTGTCGAATAAATTGACTTTTTTGGCAAAAATTGTTTTAAAAAATTAAGAAAATAGATTTGAATGAATGAAATCACTAATTTAGCTACGGACGATAATTATTAATAAGATGAAGAACATATATTAATTTTAAAGCAATCGGTTTTGTCTGTAAAACTTTCACCGTTTTAGAAAATATTTTTTCGAGAAAAATTCGTTTAAAATTTAACGAGCAAAATAAGCTGATTACTTCGGATTGTCGATATCAAGCTGTTACTTTTTTAAAACTAGGAATTTCAGTCTGATTGTTCGAGAGTATATTCTCACATACATATATAGAAAATACGATTTTTTGAAGTGTCCATACCAGAATAACGCCTTAAATATTAGAAAATCGCTGTTAAAAGTCAACAAGACAAATTCACTTGTAACACAATAATGAAAAAAGGAAGAAATTAATTAGCGGAAATTAACCTTATGAACAATCAAAATATTTTACATTCAAACCTGTTGGACAGTTACGAAATTGTTTCCCAAAAAACCACCGACTATAGGGCTCAGCTTAGCTCGTACATTAACCAATTGTGTTCAAAAGCAATGAAAAGCTCACGACAAATTTTTATCATATGGCAGCACTCAGCACAAGCTTTAATGCGTGCGCAAAGCTTTCCCTGTAGGAAAAGTGGAGTCAATTGGGCTCTAGCGAGTAGTTCTCGAGTATAGGAAAAAGAACTAGTACGCGAGTAGAGACACGGACAGTAGAACCTAACTAGTGGCATATTCAACGAGGCATCTACAGTTCAATTTTGCCCACACATTAATCTAATATGTTTGCTGCGCGTGAGTCAGATAGGTCCGTGGCGTAGTGAAAGCGTATTCGCTTGGCAATATCAAGGGCTCTAGTTCGATTCCTGTCGCAGGCGAAAAAATGTGGAACAATGGTAATATTCGAAAAACTCAAAAACTATGATTGAAAAACAAGTCTTCACCAATGGCTGTCTCACAACTCTGCTAATAATTAAAAAAAAAACAAAAAAAATCGGCATCCGCTTGGCCCGGGAATTGAACCCGGGTCCTTCGGATCGTGTGGTGCACGCGCTACGCTGTGACCTACGACAGTAAAAGTTTACAGTTCAATGCATTGGCTGGGAAATTCCGAGCGAGTAGTAGGTACTGTTGATTTTGGGAGCAGTGAAAGAGTACTTCTGAACTAGTTCAATTTCCTACAGGGTTACTACAAGTGTGGAGCTATCAACTTAGCACTCCTCCCCACGACATACCGAACCCCAGAAGCTATCACAACATAATTCGCCGCTTGGTTTTTCGTATTATAAAGACTAAAATTTATAAAATGAATATTACTTAGAAACCTTGATTTTTTTTGGGAACCTTGGCAGAACTGGCGTCACTATAGAATGGGGTTCACGCTCTATAACGCCCCTATGTATGTACATACGTAACGTATCTTCTCGTTATCAAAAAGAGAAAAAAGTAAGCCGACCGCTTGATAAAAACAGAACCCGCAAATCCCACACAGAGAACTTTATAATGAAATGGATTGCCGCTGAGATACTTTAGTTGAGCGGCAGCCTGCAAGCGACTTTGACCTGTGCCAACAAGAAACTCGCGAATTCACATCGGAAAATCACAATTTTGTTATTAAATCTCAATAAAGAAATTAAATAATTAAATCGCATCGAAAATGAATCCGAACCAAGAGCCGAAATACACCAAAGTAAGTGTTCCATTCATCGCTTCCTGTATTGTGTCGCATTCTCAATGGAATGTTTTCGTGTGCCTTGTACCGTGCTGTTTATTGAGAAAACATCTCGAATTGTTTCGGAAAGTCATATGATATCTTTGTTACGGGTTCTGCGGGATGATTGCTCAAGTGTGGAATTTAACTTTCAATTAATAATTCAAAGCCGTTTGGGGCATCGCTTTTTTAAAGGAATTTTATTAGAACAACTTTAAAGTACATAATTGGTTCCTTTTTTTTTATCATATTCCGGGCGCGTACACAGAAAAATATTTTGGGGAGGGGTTTTAGGAATAATGAAATTATGAATTTGAACTATTTTCTCGTATTCTCATTTCGAAAGATGGATTGAACCCCCAAAATGAACCCCTGTGCACGTCCATTTCATATTCCCTTGTAAGTTTGCTGCATCCAAGCGTTCAAGCGGCTTATTATCATTTTGTTTTTTTAGTTTTGATGCCGAACAAAAACAAGTTTTTACGAGTGTTCGGCATTCTTCTCCGCATGTCACGGTCAAAAAAAAAAAAAAACAAAATCTAGAAAAATAAAAAATTATCTCAAGTGCCTTTGAAGCCACGGCCCAGAGCAATTTTTTCACTATCGCAATTTTTTTTTTTTTTTTTGGGGCTTATCGTTTTAGAAAAGGCAATTTTTGGTAGAGATTAAAACTGCAATATAAGAAGACACACCAGTGACAAACATTCGAAAAGTTTGTTCCAAGTCTCCGAGCTCTGGTATTAGAAAATAAGAACCTACTTGTTGATAAGAGAGTGAAGTGCCTTCTTTTTATGCAAATACTTCACTTATAAGTGGCCGCTTTTCAAAGATTACCCAAAATATATTGAATATTTTGTGCAAAAACAAAATCGAGGACCCAAGATTTCACCTATACCAATTTCCAGATGGTGGTCGGCATAAAGATAAGTAATTTGTCGAATTTTTCCAGTTGCACTCTAGAATAATATACTCCCTAGAGGCCCTACACAAGGCACACAGTTTAAGTTTGAGCGAAATAGGTCATTTCTTGTTCAGTCATCCTCGTCTCACAGTGGGGAATAAGCCTGGAAATAGGTAATTTACCTGGCTTATATAAATTAAAATTCAAAAAAGTCAAAACCCAGAAAACATTCGGAGTCCTAAAGGACCCATGATGACTCCCAATTCGGGATCTGAAACCTCAAAATGAGCTCTTAAATACCATGTTTTGTTCATTCGGACTCGATTTTCTGAACCTCGTTTGTTTTTTATTTTCGGAGTCATAAATACTTATGATCACTCCTGATATGTTTGCAGGGAGAACTAATGATTTGCTATTACTATTCGAAATATTTTTAAGGTTTAAAAAACATATTTTATGTAGGTAGTCTAAATACCTACCACCAGGCGATAAAGATATTACAAATCTCTTAAACCTGAACAGACAAAAAAAAGTATTCCAAATGATACTACTATTTTCCGATTATAATAGGTGTGTTTAAAGTGCCGGTCGAAATAGGTTTTTGAAGCAGAAGAATAAATTCCATATTCTAAATTTAGAAGGTGCCAGATGTGTTAGGTACATACACATAAATTCGCTGTTTGATTCTCACAACCAGCCCCCATACACATGTGACGATATGGTTATGAACCAAGAACTTGACATATTTTCAGTCTTGCTACTGAAAGCTCCTTATAAAAATAGACTGTTTTGGAACTTAATTCTGTCAAAAAAAAAAAATTAATAGCAAATTCTATCGAATTCTTCTCATCGAAAAGTCGGCAGATCTTCGGCTCGATGGAAACTCAGAGAATATGTATATTTTGGCCCCCATAAAGTGGGGCGTTGCTCTTTACTTTTGCACCGATACAGCCGGTGTCTGAAATAATTTTCCGTTGGTGCAATGCAAATAGAAATCCATCATATTTATGTAAATGGCAATATATGGAACTTTGATTTTCTGATAAGCTTATCAATTGTTGACTCTAAAATTCTTGAACTCTTCGGAAAAATAATTTTAAAAAAATAAGCCCACATAATTTCTAACACAGCAAGCTATGTTAGGTACGCATGGTTTCTTTAGATTTGTGGGTATTTTAGGGGACTGTGACCATCCGAATACTAACCATCTTTGGTATATTCGATTCAGCTTTTCATAAACAACGAATTCGTCGATGCAGTCTCGAAAAAGACATTCCCAACTCTTAACCCAGCCACAGGAGAGATCATCACCAAAGTCGCCGAAGGAGGCAAGGTAATAATAGAAAGGAAGAGATCAATATTTCGGGACAGATCTATATGTCTTATACTTTTCAGGCCGACGTTGATCTAGCAGTCAGTGCCGCCAAAAAGGCCTTCCACCGAAATTCGGCATGGAGAACAATGAGTCCATTGCAGCGTACGGATTTGATGAACAAGTGAGCACCACTCAACGGGAATCCTCTGCCTTTTAACTTGAACGCTTTATCATTTCAGACTCTTGCGATTTAATGGACCGCGAGAAGAATGTCTTGGCCAGTCTGGAGACAATTGACAACGGCAAGCCTTTTGCCGAGGCACTCTTCGATGTGCAAATCTCAATAATGACCCTCAAAATACTATGCCGGGTGGACGGATAAACACTTCGGTGATACCATCCCAGCTGGTGGATACGTCGCAATGACTCGAAAGGAGCCCATCGGCGTTGTCGGCCAGATTATCCCATGGAATTACCCCTTGCTCATGTTGGCCTGGAAATGGGGGCCAGCACTGGCAGCTGGTTGTACAATTGTCCTTAAGCCCGCCGAGCAGACTCCACTTACAGCGTTGCATATGGGCGCATTGGTCAAAGAGGCCGGCTTCCCGCCAGGAGTCATAAATATCATCAACGGCTATGGTCCCACAGCTGGTGCGGCGATCAGTGAACATCCTGAAATCCGAAAGGTGGCATTCACTGGCTCCGTCGACATTGGACGCATTATAATGCAGGCTGCTGCGAAGTCCAACTTAAAGAGAGTTTCCCTGGAGCTCGGCGGCAAGAGTCCCGTGGTGGTCTTCGATGACGCAGATAGTGAGATTGATGAGATTTTCACTGGAGAGAATTTATATAATTTTTAATTTTTACTCCTTCGCAGTTGACTTCGCTGTCGAGCTGGCTCACGAAGCGCTGTTTTCCAATCATGGACAATCATGTTGCGCTGGAAGCAGAACCTACGTTCATGAGAAAATCTACGATAAGTTCGTTGCGAAGGCTACAGCCTTGGCGAAGGCACGAAAAGTCGGCAATCCGTTCGATGAATCGGTGAAGCAAGGACCACAAATCGACGACGAAATGATGAACAAGGTTCTCAAATACATTGAGAGTGGCAAGGAGCAAGGCGCCAAGCTACAATGCGGCGGCAATCGCATCGGCAATGTGGGATACTTTATTGAACCAACAATATTCTCGGATGTCAAGGACAACATGAAGATCGCTAAAGAGGAGGTTCGCTGCTTGTTCACATATACACACAAACGATCATATTTATGATGTACCTATTCAATTCAAAATTATAGATCTTTGGACCCGTACAATCGATCTTCAAATTCAGCTCACTAGATGAGATCATCGATCGCGCCAACGATGTTGAGTTCGGCCTCGCTGCTGGGGTCGTCACCAACGACATCAACAAAGCGATGAAATTTGTCAACAGTGTCGACGCCGGCTCGATTTGGATCAACTGTTATGACGCTGTGCTGCCTCAGACGCCTTTCGGTGGATACAAGTCATCGGGAATGGGTCGTGAGCTCGGTAAAGATGGCCTCGATAACTATCTGGAGACAAAGACCATCGCCATGAAGCTGCTGTAGAGAACATCACTTGCCTTCCTTATATACTTGATACTTTCCAATGCACAATCATTGAGCTCCCTGGGCTTTAAAATACACCAAATATTTTTTATAGGTTGTTTTTTTTATTCTTCACTCTTGGGGGTCTCCGAATGTGGAGAGTTTGGTAAGGATGTATGAGTAGGATGTATGGGTGGGATGTATGAATCCGTGCACCTCAATTATTACAAGATAATTTCCTCTAAGATGCTCGATATTCGATAAATATTTATTTTTCGCAAAGTCGATAGAAACTCCTCCACTTAAACTAGGAAAAAAATAATAATACAAAAAATAAATTAATTAAATACTTTATAAACACACCCATTGACCGCGTCGGACCACCACCAGCGGTCAATGACATCAAGGCCCTTTCGACACATAAAGCCTAGGCACTTCCTGAGATAGCGGTGAATTTTTTTAAGTCTAGGATTTCGAAGCTATTTTTGGTTGCGTTGACGGCGGCGGCTTTTCAATGAGCGGCGCAGCGATTTCACTAATGTGAGACTTTGCACTTTGGAAATCCTCCTCGGATTTATGTCTCGCTCGCTCATCGACTCGAAGCATTTTCGATGATGTCAGGCTTCCTTGCGGCTGGAGTTTTTGCTTCACGGCACTCAGCTCGGAACTGCGTCGCCGACTCGACGGACTCTGATAGCCAAGCCGTACATCGACCAATTGAAAATCGATCGCGAACACATATCGAAGCACCATAATAACCAGCGCCATAGCCCACAGCAAGAAGCTCAGGATATAGGAAATTCGAAATAGATTTAAGTACACATCGTGATGGAACTGATGACGTTTGATAATTGGACGGAGAACTGACATTGCTTCGCCACAGCTACAGCCACGAACATAAGAAAAAAAGAGAAGAAATTTAATATGAATATTGAGAAAAAGAGAGAGGCTTGTGTTCTCACCTTATCATATCCGGATCAGTAAGTGGCTCCTTTAAATGGCTGCAGAACATGTGGAGGAAACGGTTCGTAATGATCATGTAAATCATCGTCCCCAGTGTCATTAGAGTGAAGACGAAAATCGAAGGCACTACAATCCGCCAGGGTTTCGGTAGACCCCTTTTAAGATTGAAAATTATCATCCAAAATTGATAGCCGAGACGAGAAGATTGCTTCTATGGAAGATCTTACCAATATTTTTTAACACCTGATTGAAAGACCAGGCACATGGCTGTCCATATAATTGCCATAATTTCTGTTAAAAACGGGAAGCTATAGACGAACTGCACAGCAATGCTATTCCGCCAAAACGAATGCTCGACATCGACGACATCTGGGAGTTTTGCGAAAGAGAAGAAGAAGAAAAATTATCCCTCAAAGTCCTTATCACGAAGAATGTAACTCACGGCTCGAAAGGAAGCGGACATCTGCCACCGCGTCGAAGCGTCGCTTTGGAACGATTGTGGTCGTTTCATTGTCCGAAGGGTCAACGTCCTCCTCATTCTCTTCATTCTGTCTGCTGAGGCTGGAACTGGTTTGGTAAATGTGTAAAATTCTCCTCTTTTTTGGCTTTGCCGTTGTTGTTTCTTTGAAGGCAACATTTTTTTCAGTACAATCGAAAATGAATGAATTCATTGGTTTCACTCACCACCCAAAGTCGCATCCTTATTCGCATTGAGCACCGCTTCGTCCTGGCTTCTACTGCTTCTAGTATTATTCAAGTGATTGCTACTATTGCTGTTGCTGTTATTGTTGCTGTTGGCAGTGCTTTCGACGGTGGTTTCAGTGGTTTCGGTTGATTCCGCTTCCAGGACGACGTCGTGGTAAGTCCGATGGACTAATTCGTTAAAGTCGTGATTGAAGATCTCCTTCGAACGTTTGTCCATTCGAGAGAAATCGCGATTGTGGAACATCAATTTGGCACCAATAATCCCATTATTAAAGTCTCCCGATACAATGTGCAACGAAATGCTCCAGACTATCGACGTAATGGCTATTAGCACCAATAGCCAAATGACAGCGTCTAAAAAGAGATAAAAAAAAAGAAAACTGATGAAAAACTACCTCGTAAAGTTCGTCGCTTCATTTCGATTACATGAAGCACTTCGTACATACATATATATTCATAATGGCACAATTATTCACAACTCATTAGAATTCGACGGCATGTTCTAAAGTTTTGCCATCAATTCGAGAATAATTTTCTTTAAAGACTCAAAAGCAAATAGAAAACAGGTAAGGGTGTTATAGTCCAGAGCGTCTGACAGTTCAACATCCAACACAGCTAGCCCGTAAGCTATACTTACATACAATATGTACGTTTGAATACCCTTTTTAAAGAGGCCCCAAGACAAGGTATTCTGGATATTTTTAACGACCATAAATCAGCCTCATATGCGGACTGCTTTTCAATAACTTTTGCCACGCCCACTTTTCTAATTTTCAGATTTTAGTCGGAGGCTAAACTTCAATTTTTAAATTTCGTCGAAATATCTCGAAAAATTCCGATTTTAGGGCATTTTTTGTGGGATTTCGTAACAGACCTTGTACTGGAGGTACCCTTAAAAATTTACCCATCAAGTCGATTTTCGTATAGGATGTCTTTGACCATAAAAGAAGTCAATATGGCAATTTTATTTATAGTTATGTATGTTTGAATTTTAAGTGTAAGAGACAAAAATATCGAAAAACGACCCTTTGCCACGCCCACTTTTCCAATTCTACGAATTTGCATTGAATGGCTTAAAATATCTTGATGTCTAAAATTTTTCCAAAATATCTCATTCAAGTTTATAGACTTTTTTATGATTTTCATAACAGACCCTAGAAGTGGAGGAATCCCTAAAATGGTCCGATATGCACCATTCTGTAATTTGTTCTTGATTATGTCTTCTTTTCTATTTCGTTTTCCTTCAAAACAGTCAAACTTCTATGACTCGAACTTTTCTAACGTCGGTTTTTTCGAATGCCTGGTTTCGAAAAGCGCTGCTTATCCTGCAAAAATTTAACTCATCCAAGTATATGAAACGAATTACAATCAATAGTGTAGACTTTTGCAAAATTCTTTAAATCGGAGTATCTATATAGGTCGAAAAGCTTCTTCAGATTATATCGATTTGAACTATGGAAATTACAGTGTCATTGAGGACAATTCTATGGATCAAAAGACTCATCAAATTGATCAGATTTCTAGAGAAAAGGCATGGCCACATTAAAATATTGGGGTCTCCAAGGCCAGCTGTTATATGGGGACCCTTTTTCTAAAAAAACAAAAAAAAAAAAAAAAAATGGCCTAGGGCTAACAAATAAATTATACTTATATTCCCGAACGGAAACCCACTATTGATGCTATAGACACTATTCGCCAAAGTACTATTGAAATTTATCTAAAATAACAAAAAATTTCAATCAATTATTAATTTATTTAGGTTAAAGTTTGCGGGTTCCTCTAGGCCATGGCCTACCTGATCCATCCTATAATCCGGCCCTAGCAATATGTCTCCATATTTTTGTGCAGTACTTTAAACATATTTTATTTTTGTTCAAGAAACGGTTTTCTCTCTCGCTCTCAACGTCTGTTTGGCACTTCTCTCTCATAAATCAGAGTGCCATTTTAATAGTTTTACATTTTCTCTGAGTGTTTGTATTGTTTACATGTCAGACAGCAAGACGTCTCCAACATAATTTGAAGCTATAAAAGATGAGGTAATAGATCGATGCACAGTGGAGTAAGATTGCTTCATTTTCCATTAAAACTCAACGATGTAGCTTCAGGGTAAACTTATCATATCAAAAATTATAAACAAAATATCTTTTATTCATTGCAAATGGTCCGAAATACATAAAAAGTACTTTTAAAAGAATGTATCAATTTTATACATTTTATCATAAATACATCATATCAATTATGTATGTATTTTATGTCTATAACTTTACCTAAACTCAGATACAGTACACTCGGGATAACGTCAACTAATTAAAACCACGAGTGTTGATGTTTACCAGATTGCTGACGTTTATGATTGTCCTCATTTTAGACCAAAATAAAATTGGAATTATAGTTTGAAACGTTATTTTAGTATTCATACTAAAACCAACCAATAGTCTGATTCAAACAAATTTTTATGTATTTGGAAAAATTGAAAAAATATTTTATATGAGATCATGCCACTTTCGGTTTTTAGAGATCATTTTATACGCGCAACGTCAACAAGTTCAAAAACACAACTGAAAAAACGGAGCAAAAACTACATTGTACGCACAAAAGGAGATTCCCGGAATTCTGAGAATTCGTATTCTACAGGGTGTCCAAGATGAACAAAAATTCGTCCCAAATCCACCCCTGAGGCTTAAAAGTTTTTTTGACACTAAGTCCAGAAAAACAATTCTCCCACACCAATGGTTAATTGTAGAAAAAAACATTTTGATGTAGTTTGAAAGCCAATTGTATGTGCTTTTAGGCAAAATTAAATAAATCGTAAAAATTTGACCCATTGAGGGAAAAATAAACGGTCAAAGTGAAAAATTCTGAAAAAAACTTTCAATTTTTTTTTTACTTTGGAAGCCATTTTGGTATGAAAAGTGTCCAATTAACACCCAAATTTTTTATTTTATTCAAAATGCTGGATCAATTACTTTTAGTTTGGTACCTCATATGTCAACGGGACACCCTGTATACGTAATTCCAGCTAAAATTTTCTATTAAGCAGAGTTTATCTTTTGGAGCTTTTAGGTTTTGTTGACGTTTTAGAATAGTCAATGTAAATAAAAAAGTGTTGACGTTTTGGGGTGTTGACGGAATAGGGGGTTGACGTTATCCCGAGTGTACTGTATGTGATAAAAAAAAATTTTTTAATCTGTGTCCCCCAATTTTCAACTTTTTTCTAATTAAAAATTTTTGCCTTCATTTAAAATTCTTTTTTTCACTGTAAACCTGAAATTAAGATACATGAATATTTATTTACTTTCGTTAATGTTCTCCTTGATTTGTCTATGACATCATCCATTCATTTATATTTAAATAAAGATCGCTAATATTTTTGTTTTTTATTCAGAATAATGTAAATTGCATTTCAATCACTATTCTTCAAAAAACCAATTCAATTTAATCAGATATGATTTTCGAAAACGGCCAATTGTCCGATTAATTGAACGGAAATTGTATTTAGTCAAGAAACAAGATACAATTTATCGAAAGAATATCTCCAAATGAAATGAACTCATTTCCAAAAAATCAATTACGCCTGAGGAAAAACAAACAAACAGTTCAATTTACTCTAAAACAAGAGAAATGCCAATGTTTGGATTTGTATAAATATCCAGATTCTTGGTACAATCAAGAGGAATCCATTTCAATGAGGCAAAATATAGAAAAAATATTTTTAACCCTTTCATGCACAATATGTACCTATATTAAATAATTGGAATAAATTTTTCTCTCCTCTAAATGGTTTTATTAACCCTTATACTGGACGTTTTATTAACTAATTGGGTTCGAATGCCATTATGGCTTAAGAGAGTTGGTCCGAAAGATATTGAATCGATGGAAGTAGGAAAAGTGAGTCTCATCATGCAAAGGGAAGAACTTTGTATACCTTTTAAAAGGGTTTAAAGGGTTCGGAGGGTTTCAAAGATTAGAGATGACAGATATCTTAAGACTGGGGAACCAAAAAAATTCAAATAATTGGCTGTTAACTCAACAAGCTACTTATTTATTGAGGTTTCATCCCATAAAAGCGTTAGTGAAATTAAACAAAAGAAGCGCCAGATGTTTTGGCACAAAACTGTTTCGCTTTTCTTCTAGAATTCAAAAAAAGAAACAAAAACGCAATTAATTAAGTCGAATAGCTTTCAAATAAATGTGTTAATAAAATTCTATATAAATACAGTAGACTCTGGATAGAGTAAACATCTTTTTGTAAGGCTGTTCACACTATCGAGGCAAAAGTGTGCTATGCTTAAATAGCGTAATCTGTTGTATAAGCTTTAGTCCATGTGGTCACACTACCAAGGTACCTTGTCACAGTAGAATCATTATTAATATTGTAATATTGACTATTATGAAATCATTAATTTCTTTCAATTTCTTCTCATCTTACATCACCAAGTGCTTTTTTTTCATTTCCCCTCTCATTGTAATGACATCGCAATTCACAATGAAACTTGATTTATGATCTTTGAATGGAGTGCGTTCTTATTTATTTCCCCATCTCTTGTCGTCTCTTATAAAGTGTTCTAATATTTCACATAAATCTACAAAAGCCAAGCGCGCTCGTGCGCTCGAATTACGTCATTTCGACTGTCGAACTCATTAATTCGAACAATCTATAAGCAATCATCGTGGCAAGATCGAGGGCATTTACTTCGCGCTCTCCGCTCATGACTTTTATCAATGGTTTTCGGATGGATTTGTCCCCGCAGCGGTAGTAGGAAAGAGTGATGGCTTTTTTTATGCTATTTGTTTATAATAACCCATTCCCCATGTTTAAGGATCTTTTACCTGTATTGGCATCTCAATGATTTCCAACTAGTGATGAGGCAATTTCGATTTCGTATCCCATTAGTGCCATCATAGGGGCGGCAAAGTTGGATCGGGTCTTGGTAGCAGTGTGGTTGGTTCGATGTTCCAACAATTATGAGGGGTTTTATTTTATGATACATTACCCTCAATTGGTATAGATTTACCCTTAAGTTATATGACACGGAGCTTAGATACAAAGAACTATCTATCTATCTATCTGTCTGTGTATTTCCAGCTGAAGAAATCGAAATTCCTGAAAAGGTGAACAATGGAGAGAAAACTGGGGCTTCATCTAGATCAAAATCCCGATGTGGGCTTTACTCGATTTTATATTAATTACATAGCCTCACAAAACTAAAGAAGTGTCCGACCCAGTCGTAGTCGCTGAATCCGAATTCGAGGTATATAAACCTCCATCGTGTCCAGGTTTTACCATAACCTGAATAATAAGACCCCCAGATATGAAAAAAAAATTGGTTTTGAAGTGCTGGGTAATTAAAAATTCAGCCAAACAAACACATTTTTTCTGACCTGGGGGTTTCAAATCTTTATTATATACTTTCGGGGTCGTTGAATCCAAATTTGACATCTATATAACTCCATCTAGTCCAGATTAAGCCATAACCACACAACGCCTCTTCGAGCGGGATATTTCGATTCCTTTTTTAAACTTATGGCGAATCCTAAACGTGATGTAGATATGTAGACCTCAAGTACAAACTCAGCGCCATATATTAAGTAAGTATAGTGAGACCTTCGGTTCTGAAACTTTAATTTTTTTGTCGGACAGTCGATCTCTTTATAGGTACTTAGATCACAGTCGTGGAACTAAAAATCCGATGTGGCGGAGAGAACAATGCTAAACAAAAGACTACCCAAAAAAAAAGTCCGCTCCCATGTTCTTTATTAGAACGGTTTTTAAACATCTCATAATTAAGTGGATTGTTGCTATTGATAATTATAAATTTTTTTAATTTATTGATTAAGTTTATCATTTTATTTGCTTTCCTTCAATGTTTGAGAAGTGTTAACAATTCAGTTTAATTGCAAAGACTTTGTCCGCTCGTTATGCCGAATCAATAAAATCGAAAATAAATTCCTTCAGCTCACACTTGAATTATAAGTATGTAGTTTTATTCTGTTTTCCTTTTTCAGTTTTAATGACCACTAGACACGACAGCCTGTAGAGTTTTTTTTTTTAAAGGGATCAACAAAATTTAATGCTTCTGTGATTTATTGGATGCACAAAATTCCATTTAAATGATACTAGTACCAGGTTGATTTTGAATTTTGAATGTCAAAAATGATGAAAGTAATAAATCTAGATATTCAGCCCTATTATGATTGTCGACTACTGATAGAGAATCGAAAAAGTTCTATCTCGACAAAATTTTTAATTTTCCACATTTTACTAGAAAAAGAAAATTTTTAGTCGACGATAGAACTTTTTCGATTCTCTATCAGTAGTCGACAATCATAATAGGGGTGATTGTTTATAAGAATTGTCTCTTGCATCGCATGAGGAAGATTGTGGACCCCTGGATTGTGAATACCTGTCCGGAGGGCCTAACTCGATTTCACTAAGTGCCTACCCAGTTGGATGACTAGGGGCACCTCTGTCATTCTCAGCGAACCAATATTATCTCATACTGGGATCTGTTGTTTAAAGTCAGTACCTACCAAGGGGGCCTAACATAACTACACTATGTGCCTACCCAGTTAAGTACACTCTTCATGCTCAGCATTAGAAATTTACCTCACGCTGGGGTATAGCCACAATCGAAACACTTGGTCAAAACTCAGTCTTATCCGCACCTCATCATTAACCAAAGATCAGGCATGACCTTTTGTCCGTGGGGCTCCAGAATCCCCCTGTGCCAAGTTCAAATGAATAATTTAGTCATATGATCAACCTTTCGAACATTGCTATCCATAGATAACAGAAGATCAAGTACTATTAAACGTTTGGCTAGGGTCCGCGGGTTTGCCAAGCCCGTTAACCATAATCGGTTTCCCTTGCGGATGGACTTGAGTAAATACAGTCGAGTCTTGAGATAGTGTAAGCCCCGGACAGAGTGAGCACCCTGGTAGTGTGAACAAATGAACCAAGGCTTATAAAACATATTATGTTGGTATTCTAAGTTTTCGCGAGAAGACCGTTCAAAAAATGATTAGGAGAACGCAAGAAACAAATATACCCATGGAATTTTACTGAACAACCTGAACTTTGTTTGTATTTGAACCAAATAAGCAAATTAAACATACAAAAATCGAGTCTCGATAGTCTGAACAGCCTCGGTAATATGAACTGGGGACTGTATCGATGCGTCGGATTTAGAAAATCACAGTGGTGAGATAACTTTGTCTTAGATAACATTGAATGTTCGAAATTAATGCGGGTTTTAAGGGTCTTATAGTGCTGCTTTTGAGAACAATTAATATTTTTAGGTTTCTAGAAGCCCTAATCAACTTAAATTTTTGGAGCTTTTGTTGTTGGTTCGCCATCGTAAGGCACTTTGGAATATTTTTTTCCACCAAAATTTTTATCATGAAATAAATTAATTTTTTTTTTCTTATTTCTCAAGTCCGACTTACAGTCAATGGTTCTAACATCGGCAGCGGTTAACTCGCCCTGTTTGTATTTTTTTATCAGCTTCATTTTTGTTTTCAAGTTTTCGCGTTTTTGCGTTCGCCGATAAAATTTGTAAGTATGTAATAGAATTATTTCTCACAAAATTCACAAGAAAAAACTATTGATAAACGTGTCCCGAGAAGCGTTCTCAACGAAGCAATCATTTTGCGTTCAATGAGGTAAGCTTCTGCGCTGGCCGTGGGCCCAAAAAAATAGTTCGAAATTGGAATTTATTGTTTTTCGTGTGTGGTTTTCGTATATCGGTTAATTTGCTATGGGAGTTGGGTGCACTTTGTAAGTCGAACTTCTCACACGCGAGACTGACTACTCCGCAATCGTCTGGATGGGGAGTCCTTTCGAAGTTATCGCGTGCGAAGCACTTGAGATATTGTACAGAAAAAACTGACAAATCGCCGTGCGAAATCTTAACTTGTTTTATTATCTATTTGCTTTTTGTTGTAAAGACTCGAGCAGGTACTTCCCACACTTGGCACTTTCACGGAACGAACGAATACGACCGGCCGAGGAGGAGAGACCTGCGTTTTGCTGCGTTGAGAGCACGAGACTGAACGAGACTGAACTTGTTCGTTGGACGATTGCTTGGCGGCGTGTCGCTCATGCTCCAAAGAAAATAGAATTTTTTTTTTTTTTGGAATTTCTCTAAACACTGAAAACATTGAATAAATTTGCGCTACAAAATTTTATGCTCCGCCAAAAAGCAGAAAATTTTTTTTACAAATTTCAATTTTTGATTTCGAAATTTTCTTTTCGTCAATCGAAGGAAAATCGCGTTGCTATGTTTGGCGCTTTGTTTGTTTACAAATGAACTTTTGTTTGTTATTTACTTCAGCTGCGAATAGAGACAAATATTGGTTTGTTGGTTTGTTTATTTACACAGACGTAGAGGCCAAATAAGGCGTGACGTCATTGGGATAATTTGTTCATCAGACTGAATGAAATTTTCGATAGAGGAAGGAAGAACGAACGGGCAATGTGTCAGGGATTATCGAAGAAAATATAAATTTAATAATTTCTTTTTAATTAAGTATTTCTTTTTTAATTTTTCAATTTTTCCTCCCTTTCGACACATGCGACCGACCGACCGTCGACCCACCGACCGACATGACCTTTTGCGCGAGTTCGCTTACTGCAGTTCAAGACCATTTATTTTCGTTATTTATTTTCATGTTATCCTTAGCATTTCTGGCGCCATTTATCTCTCGCGCTGTGTTCAGTGTCAAACGTGATTGCTGTTGGGGAAAATCACGGCGTTTAATGGTTTAACGGAAGAGATAAAGGGGAAGTGGAAAGCTTTGATTGCATGTTTTGGTGAGAAAATTATTTTTTTTTTTGTTTAACAATTAATAATGTCATCACAAATGATTTGATTCAATATGTCTTCCATTTGAGAGTTATGACCACGATTTCAGCGCTTGTCGAGAGCTTTTTAACGGTATACTACACTCTATGATCGCACATCAAATAGCAGAGATACCTATTAAGAAAACGCCACTTCTAGGACAAATGGGCGACATCTAGCTTAGCAAGAAAAAATTTTTTTTTAAATTACATTATAATTAAATGATTTCTGATAAGCTTTCAAGCTGGCTGGTGACAAACGAACTTTTTTTTGTATAGGGGGTGATACGCTCTAATGAACAGCATACAAAAATTTTCGAAGCGCCTCCGAAATTACGACTTACGACCGCCTTATTTATTGATAATATTTAATTTTAATTTTTAAATGTGCTTCAAAAGCTCAACTATAATTTGTATATGAAATAAATATACCAACATTTTTTACATCTCCATAAAAAACATCCTTGAAATAATCTCTGGGCTAAGCCTAAAGAAAGATAACAAAATGCTTTTTATCACAATACAGTCGAGTCTGGATAGTAGACATTGGTCAAGACTCGATGCCATCCTCATTCACTTTGATCCTATACCAGATCACGTACTATTCAACATTTGGCTAGGGTCCGCGGGTTTGCCAAGCCCGTTAACCATAATCGGTTTCCCTTGCGGATGGACTTGAGTAAATACAGTCGAGTCTGGCGATAGTGTAAGCCCCGGACAGAGTGAGCACCTTGGTAGTGTGAACAAATGGACCAAGGCTCATAAAACAGATTATGTTGGTATTCTAAGTTTTCGCAAGAAGGCCGTTCAAAAATGATAAGGAGAACGTAAGAAACAAAACTTTCAAAAACCTGAAATTTAAAAAAGAAAAAAAAATTTTTTACATGTATATGAACAAGATAAGGCAATTTAAACATAGAAAAATTGTGACTCGATACTGTGAACAGGCCTTGCAAAAAAAATTTCAGTCTATCCAGAATCTAAGTTTTTTAAATAATATTTTGAAATTTTATTGTCCTCAGAATAAACTTTACGAACGTCCAATCGCCCGTCTCAAGTTCAGTCTATGTTAACTCATTTCCTATGACCTCATGCGCGTTTAAAAAAAAAAAATTTTTTTTTTGTTCTATTTTTCATTGTGTCAACAACATAAATTGCGTTTCATTTAAATACCCCCGTGGATTATGAACAAAAAATTGTCATAATTTATGCGAGATTTTTTACATTTTATTTTGGAAAACGAGCTCAACATCTTTTGTAAAAGTCCAAACCATTCGAATTTTCCCTCGCCATTTCTTAAGACGTTCAGACGGAAAATGTAGTCATCCGAATTTTTATTCTTATTTTTGTTTTTGTTATTCTTTTTTTTTGTTTCTGGTTTTGGCACATGTGGAGAGACATGGAAAGCCTTAAATTTTTTTGAAATGTTGCCGCTTCGTTAGCAGTGACATGGAAACATGTAGGTAACAGCTAGAATTTTTCAACCGTAAAGGCATAATTTAAAAAAAAAATGAATGTGGGCTTATAGTTGAACTAGATTCACGTTACTAAAGTCACAGTTGCCAGTTTGATTTTTAGTTTATTATTCAGTTTATCTCCTCAATGTCCCAAAATGAAGCTCAAACCCCCTTAAATTTGATTTCGAAATTCCCCTAAAGACTTTTCTCTCCTTTGCCTCCCCTAAAAACCACGAGTTCGCCCTTGATGTAGGGGAGCCTCCCCTCGAAACAAGCGAATTCCCAGTTCAGTCCGACCCCATCGAGTGACAGCTCCCCAGCGGTAGAGGTCATCGGTGATCGTAGCTTTTCACATTGGCATGCCCAAGCCAATTAAATTGCATTCTCAATGGAACGCACAAATAATTCGTCGAGCAAGTACGGACAGATAGATAACTTGTCACGAATGAACGATTGCCCATGTTGATGGAAGAGATATTTAAGGATTGAAAAAAACACGCATTCGCTTGAATATGTTTTCACCGGTTACGGTCTAATAAATTTCTACATTATTCGGGCTAAAATAAACGAATTTATATATATTTTTTTTTTAAAAGCACGAATGATGTAATTCTTTATGCGAACAATTAGAAAAACTAAACGCAATGCGTTACTGCGATAATTATGATGATGATGGTGATGATGATAATGATGATGATGATGGTGATGATTGATGGGGATTTTGGCTGGCGTTTGGATATTAATATACACTAATCATTCGGTACATCAAATATTTTTCATATTCATTGAGTTCGTCAAACTTTTTCGATTATAATTATAAGAAAACTTTAACCCATTATCGCACGGGAATCCATATGGTTTCTTTAAAAAAAAGTGTAGGTACTTTTTAAAACTTTAATAAAATCATTCACTGCGAAAAAAAAATCTAATTTATTCAATATATTAGATAGTAAAGGGTTAATTAAACCATTAAAGGGGGAAAAATTTGTCGCTTTCTTAATATATCATGCAGTTAAGGGTTAATAAAATCGTTTATTGCGAAAAATATGTTTTCCAATCATTTAATATATCAGGCAGTTAAGGGTTAATAAAACCATTAACTACGGGGAAATATTTTGAGGCTTCCTTAATATATTATGCAGTTAAGGGTTAATAAAACCATTAACTGAAGGGAAAAATTTTCGCTTATTTAATATATTCAAGGGTAAAGGGTTAATAAAACCGTTTATTGAAAAATATTGTTTCAATTATTTAATATATCAGTCAGTAAAGGGTCAATAAAACCATTTATTGCAAAAAAAATTTGTACCACTATTTTAGTATATCATGCAGTAAAGGGTTAAAGGAATAAAAAGACTACTTTCAGAATACTACAGTTGAGACTACTTTCAGTTCAATTTAGCAGTCATTATCCTTTAACTACCTATATTAAGAGAAGCTTATGTACATATACAATATGTATGTGGGGTTAAATAATAAAACCCGTAATTGATAAATATACATACATAATGTATAATGTATATACCTATGTATACATAAAATCATCAAACTATCAATAATCAAACTATGTAAAATATTCATTTATCTATGATCAAAACTAAGTACTTATAATTTCCCATTTTACATCAAGAAATAATACAGTAAATGCTCACAAAAATAGATACAATTCGTTTTTAAAATGCTTCTAATTTCGGAAATATTCACACCTCTTAGAGTTTTAATTTGGGGGATCTAATGAATTAATATGACAGTTTCTAAATGATATTTGGTTCTTGATTACTAAAAAAAAATCATATATCAGTGATCGATATATTTTAAATTTATCCTTCACTTTGTTTCTTCTAATAATATTTTTTTAAATGACCAGTATTTTGAGTCCGTGGAATGTAAAATAGATTAATGACTAAAATACTAATTAATATCCTTGTGTGGGATATAGACCATTGATAAAATTTTTCATACTCACATTCATACTTGACGAGGCGCTCCTGTGCCTGTTTGCTTAGCATTCGAAATCTCACATTGGGCCGATTTCGTCGTGGCGATTTCATTTCGAGCTTGCTCCTTCAAAGCGCTTTGGTTTTCAATATCTTCCTCCCGAATCACTACATAAACTACAAATTAAATGAAGACACTGTGTACCGACTGATTTGGACTACATTTTTTTATAAATTTTCCATTTTTTGCTCTTTTATTTATTTAATTTTTTTTCGAATTTATGCTTTAAAGCTACCAGAGAAGCGTAATGAGCAAGATGGCTAGGCAAAAACTCAACACTTGAGATCGCATATTGAGGCTTTTAAAATTTTTCCTTTTTTTATTTCGATAAAAAGAATTCCTCAAATGAAAATTTCCGTTTTAAAAATTTTGAAATTCGCGCTTCAAAGACAATGCGTTACGTCGCCGCGGTAGTTCGTTACAAACTGAACGAAAGACCGAAAAACGAAAACCCAAAACGGCACCGCAAAGAAATTCAATTGTTTTTCGAGTTGACGCGTCGCCATCGTCATCGCCATCGCCACCGCCACCGTCGTCGTAGCCAGTTTGCTAGACGCCACAGTCGACGCAAGTAAACAATATTTCTTATTTTACACGAGACGGCAGCGCACATTAGGAATTAATTTTTTTACGGGCCAATATGGACTGCGCGAGGTGCGGGGCCAACGCGTGGAAGGAGTAATAGAATAACACTCAACGAAGTCATTGGAATTTTGCTGCTTTGCTGCTTTGTGGCAGACGTTAAAGGATCTCCATATGGGCTTAGTTTTTTTTTTATGCTTCGTTGCATGGTGGTGTCATCGAGTCCAGCTGAAATGGGAATGCATTGTGCCGCTCAATTCTAATGGCCTATTTATGACGGCGAGAGTGCTTCCATATGCCAATGACCGTTTGCTTGTGTAGCCATCAACCACAACCACAACAACAACCCCCTAAACCTTAAAACGCATACAAATTTCCCTTCGTTGAATAGTTTGAATAGGTTGAATAGGCAACTAGCTATCCTTAATGGGTTTCTACTACATACATGTTCATACCTCGTCGGCGTTTCGAGGCACCTGAGACCTAAGCAACCGGAAATGGGGTGTAGCTGCATTTTTCTATTTAAAAAAAAAATACAAAAAAAAACTTTATGGCGTCCCTTGCGTGCAGTTTGAAAATTTTTTGGCTTTAACGAACCTAAAAACAAAAATAAAATCGATTTGGGAAAGTTTCTAAACCAAACCAAAAAAAAAAGCCTCGCTCATTAGCTCATGCATTGTACGTTTAACTACCCTTTTGGGACGAACAAATATATTACTTCCAAAGCGCAAAGGCCCACCTTGAAAAATTTTAATGGATATATCGCTCATTTTTGTAATGTATCTCAGCCTAAAAATGTTGCCATGAACCTTTAACCACTTGGCAACGAATAGAAATTTTTAACCAAAAAATCAAAATAATAATTTATCGAAGCCTTATGTAGTTAACCTTTTAAAGTATACGAGTCCATATATGAATTCTGACAAAAACAAAAAAACGGAATCATAAAGCCCGGTTTTAAATACTCCCGTGCGGATTAAAGAATAAAGTTCTGACATTCTAAGGACACCGGGAAGGGCATAGAAAAGGACCAAAGATCTCAAACATTTTAAAGCAGAGGTAGCCACATTATTTTCTTCATTGATGTATGGACACGTCCTGAGAGCAAATGAGGAGACTTTGGCAAAGAAAGGTCGTGGAAATCCATTAGAAAACGGCATCCGAAACATCCTGGATGGACAAATAAAATGGGACCATAAGGCTAGGACTGTCTGACAACGTTTTCCGGGATTTAAGACGCAAGAAGAAGAATGTTTAAAGCAATTCCTTTTCCGAGGAGAAAAAACTTCCTGGGGAATATTCATTTAGAATAGGGTCGATAGGTTCGTTTTTGATGAGAAACTACCTCACGGAAAAACTCCTCCCAAATATTTAGAATTTGGCTGTATATAATTATTTTTGAAGCCTTCATAAATCCATTTACGGCGAAAAAAGTTTTCTCTCATTTAGTACGTCAGGCAGTTAAGGGTTAAGAGAATTTTCATGCCAGATTCGAGTCCGTCTTAATTTCTGTCCAGCTTTCCGACAACGCTCTGAACGCGAAATAGATAAAAGGCCATTTTCATCGACAGATTTCCAATTGACCAGGAATTCCAGCAATAATTCAACAGATGGAACACATACCGACAAAATGTGCGTTTGTAAAAAGTCTTTATTGAAATATGTTGTTTGTATGAAAATGAACGAAGAGAAGAAAAAAAAAATTAATAAAAAAAAAAGAAAATTAGAAAGAAACATCATGCTGCAATTAGCTTCGAAACATATTACACAGTAGATCGATTTCTTTTATCACTAAGTTCGTTAGAAACAGCTTTCGAAATACGTTCAAACTTAATAATAGTAAACATCGTTTATATAATTTAAATTTGATAAATATTTAAATGTTTTTTTTTTTTTTTGTTTTCATTGTAAATAAATAATTTTATTCTTTTCAAGTTAACTTGTGCGCAGGCTTAAATTGCGATTTGAACTTTTTCAAACCAATCAATTATTCGAAGGAAATTTTTCGAAAATGCTGAGTTTTTTTTTTTTAGTTAAAGAAAAAAGCATTGCTTATGCACGAACTCTTAATTTAAATAAATAAATAGAAAATACTTTAAGTCGTTAATTCTTTGTTAATAAATAGCGAAATAATAGTAGCTTACAAACTAACTTAAATCGAATTGGTGTAAACGTTCTTAAAAGCGAAGATTGTTTGCGAATTGTTAAGCTTATATCTCGTTAGTACTTTTTGATTTATTCTGTTTCTATTTATTTTACAATGAAGATAAAAAAAAAAAATATTGAATATAGAAATACTAGATTGAATTTTCTATTGTCCTAACATTCTAAAATACAAAAAAAAAAACCCCCCGTTTTAATATATAAAAAATAAATATCGAAAGGAAACAGAAACTAAACGCGATGCAACATAAATGCTTAATAAGACCAAATAAAGAACAATGTACATTTTTTCTATTAAATACAAAATCAGATTCAGAAAATATCAGTTATCCTTATGAAGAGAACAAGAAAATGGTTATTCAAACTTTTCTCCAATAACGCCGCAGTCATCGCAGTCTCAACAAAAAACAGGCACAATTCAAAAACATTTTAATGTTTGAACTCCTTCCACAGCAAAAATGCCTAATACTTAGAAGACTTCACTTCTCATTATTACCTTCAGCACTTAATTAAGAATATTAATAATTTATCAGGAAAAAAGATATACCTATCTATATTCTTTCGAAAATTGCGAAAATGATTGCATATTTTATGACAAACTCGAATGTTTGAATTGTGCCAATTTTGTATGGAGTACGCGATGACATTGTGTACAAATTTTTAGTGAAGAAAATGGAAATATTAAATAACTTTAAAATTATATAAATAAATAAGTTGCTGCCGTATTACATACATGTCGTCTTGCGATTAGATAATGTGTGATATTGAATTAAATAATGTTAATCAATTTTCATTTACACATTTATTTTTTTTAAGTATAAATAAAAAGGAACATGAAAAATAAAGACCAACATTGTTTTTAGACACAAAACTATTCATCCCCTACCTACCAACCAGCAGTATCGCCAACGAAGGAAGCTCTGATTAGCCAGCGCGTATAGGAACCTCTTCATTCCTTACACAATTGTAAAACTGATATAATCAGATTCTAAATAATCCCGGGAAGTTTTCGCCTGCGGATTTGAAAAAAATTCTCCCATTCGATACAGACTGAAGAGCGAATATATAGGGAGGAAAAATTTCTAAAATTTTTAAGCAAAAGTAGTCACATTTTTCTTTTGACGCTTGGATTATCACCGGATAAAAATTTCTATGGGAAAAATACCCGGGGAATATTCATTTAGAATAGGGCTCAATATGAATGGTTGTGTGTCTACTGGATTTTGAAACAGACTGAGATAAACTAATAATTGATATAAATTTAAAACAATTAAATATGTATAACTACTTAGAAAATGCCACTTAAATTAATAAGATAATCGAACTAAATATATATTAGGAATAGTATGAGAGAAAAATGAAATTCTAAATTAGGCACAATACTTAAAGAAGCCTGATTGTTTTCATGTAAAATACTTTTTGTAAAAGAATTATAAGATTTTGATTTTCATTCGACCGATTGTGCTAAAAAAAAAATTCGAATCTATCACCTCCCCATAAGACTTTTTTCGTTTCGAATTTAGTTTAAATAATCGCTAAGGCGCCCTAATCGTTGTTTCCTTTTCTTTCATTCACTTTATATGTATGTTTATATACATGCACGTGTATATTGATTTAAGGCATATTTACAAAATATTCACATGACTCGATCTCTGGCTGCAAATTACGTTAAAATTGCAACTAATTATTAAATGCAGCGGAACGGGAATGACGAAATAGGAGAGAAAAAAAAATGCAAATCCCTTCGAGATCAAGCAGCAAAAAAATTTAAGCCACTTTGTGGATAACTAAACTAAACGAAAAACGCTTCGCCTTATGTCTCTGTACATAACTAATGGCTACGTTCGACCTGCAACTAACTATAAGCGAAGATTTCAATCAATTTCCTTTTACTTGAAACGTCGCAGCGGCAATGTCGGACTTTCTGGTGTGTGATTATTTGATTGCAGTGACGTTTTCTTTGGAAAATTTGTTGCGTTTTTTAAATGTGAGCCCAATTTGCCGCGTGCCGAGGCGGAATTTAATGCTGCCTCCATTACGGCCGTTGATGAAGCCGATGCGGAAGTGGCCAGTCCCAGCGGTACGTCGTGCATATTCGAGTCGATGGATGCTTGTATCCAACCTTAAAGCACAGAAGAATAGAAATTAAAAGACGCTCCCATAAGCATTGGAATGGATCGCACCTTTGACGGAGGTACGATGTTGTTGTTGATCGATTAATGCCGCTGCTAGTGGTGCTGCAGACGCTGACGATGGTCCAGCATCTCGAATGGTCGCGTAGGCAGACAACGGCATTGGATTATAAATGCGATTAGCAAAATCTTCAAACGTAGTGCTTTCTTTGTAACGTGAAGATACACTATCCAGGAGACGATTTCGCTCTTCGTAACTGAGAAGGTAAGAATTTTTTTTTTTTTATGAATTTGTTATAATTTCGATAATAATTTCATCTTCATCAACTTACTATTGCTGATACAGAGACAGTGCGGCACGTTTAGCACGACTCGCGTTGATCGCTGTTGCACGGACAAGGCTAGCCAAACAAGTTCCACTAACGACGCTCTCATTTGCCAAGGGGCCGAACCAGGGCACATCGGGTTTCCTGTTCACCGTTACACGGAAAAGTCCATTCTTCAACGGGTACACCACAATGAGAACATCGCAAAATTCGGTCGGTAGAATATCCCGCCGGTAATCGCGACAGTGCTCACTCCAAACAATATGAACTTCGTCGTTTCCCAAATGGCGAGTTTTCAGTAGTATTGCTTCGGGCGAATCACCTGGCATACGCGTTGCTACATGGTAAATAACCTCGAGGAATGGAGTTGCATAATAAGGTGCAGTTGCGCCGCAACCCTGGCGAGGCAAACCACCTAAAAAGCCACTGTGTGTCTCTAGATCGATTTCCCATCCGAGTGCCGAGACAAACATTTCATACATGCTACTGCCAGTCGAGTTGCGTAGAATACTGTTTTTATCCTCTTGGCCAGAAGACACGTAGATCACCGCCATCTTATGCGTCTCTCGACACTTCTGCTGATCGAGATTACGTAGCTCACGCAGAAGCTTCTCGTTGCGCTGAAGCAGATGGGTACGAGAGCGCCGTTCCCAACCGGCCATGCCGAGGTGGGAAAACAATAGACGACAATACTGAAACGGAATTTCGGTTCGACCCGACAGACTCGTTGTATTATACGATTCAAACGATGCATGCGGAGTTTGCTCTTGCGACGATTGCGTGGTGCGTTGATCATGCGTCGTGGATGAGCCACTTGTTGTTATGTTGGAATATTGCACTGCTTGTTGGTTCAGATTCGCTATGAACTCTTGTTCTATAACCCGTTGATTAAGTATAATCGATATTGTCTGTGCCTCAAGATTGCTACCAAGTGGACTAGGACCTGGAGCATTCAATCGAACTACAGGATACGTAAGGCATTCCGGACTTGTGTGCCCGATGTAAGCAAGCAACTGTGTAAAGGAATTAAAGCAAATTAGTAAAATAGAAAAAAGGAGAAGGAGGAGGAGGGGAGGGAAAGTAAAGAAAACATTACTCACATCATCAAGCTGATCTAAATCGGGCGCCAAATCTTTAGCCAATGGCAGTTCGCCCTCTGGACGATGTCGTAACGTATGTCTCCGTGGTGTTAAGTCCAAACCCATCATTGATGAAACCATCGAGTCCATTGGATTAGCCATTTGTCTTTGGGCAACGCTGCTTGTGAGCGAACGTGATACATTCGATTCCACTTTTTCCGGAACTGAACCTTCGCCGCCTCTTGTGCACTTACGCGGTTCGCTGTACAGTATTGAAGCATCCCAACAAACCTTTCCATTCAAGTCACGCAAAAGAACTCGCACTTGTTTTTCGGCAGTAATCAGTCCGGCAGTAATTCCACCACCCGGCAGCTTTAACGAAGGCAATTCAATAAAGCTTGCCACAAGGCCCTGACTAAGCATAAAGAGCTGAATGTTTTGAGCATGCAGCACGGAAGGCAACTCAGCAGAATTCCGTCTTGCATCCGTGTTATTAGAACCACCAATACTATTACCCGTAGCAGTAGCAGCATTGATGTCATCTTGTTCCTCGACCAGCGAACTCAATCGTGACGCACCTATGCCCATCGGGAAATGTCCCAAGTGGGTTATCAAATGCATTGCAACCGCTTTGGCGCACAATCGAATGGCAGTAATACACGCCTGTATAGTTTCCGAGGTCTGATAGTTCGCCTCTGGAAGTTTTCCATCATTTTGAAGATCATCGCTGGCAATGTGGGTATCGAAATCATCATCCGCTGTCAGCTTCACACGTTCGTGTTTTGGTGCACCCGAAGCTGCTGGCAGCAAGACGCGAAGAACACTCAATACAAGCGTGTCGCCCTTATCGTTGATAGGTTCCAAGAGCACCGATGCCGGGAATGCCATACAAAATTCGCCCAAGCACAGCATAAGAGATGTAAGTACCACTTTATCCGAATCTTTGGGGTTCGTCACACTCTGGATTTCAATTGCACGGCAAATCGCTGTGATTATCAATTGAGGCATTCGATCCACCGATGCCAGTTCCCGACCACGTTCAGCGCACAGTTTCAGAGCATCGACCGCAATGATTGCGATCGTTCGATGCTTGAACTGAAGTGCCTGAAGGAGAACGAGAACCCCTTCCCGGATTCTAGGATGATATGTAAGATTCGATGACATGGAATTCGTATGCCCACCAGTCGGATGAGGAATTGCTTGATGGAAATTGGTTAGTGCGCGTTGATTGCTTCGAGTAGGACTGCCACCTAAACGAATCGGACGTGATAATTGTAGCAGTATCCATTGTCCAAGTTGAGATAGCGCAATGCATCTAGCTTTGGCCGAAGGCTCTCGACGTGCGCAGCGCAATAAAATATTTAGGATATGGTCCTGCAAATCTGGACATTCCAAAAGTTCAAACGATTGTGGTGATGGCTGCAGTACTGGCTTCGGTAGCAGTGTAACTGGATATGCCAGCAATGAACCCAACAACGCAGCTACTTCCGCTCGCGGTGTAGCTCGATTTGCTTCGAGCGAGGTCAGCAAAATCGCAGAAGCATGTACAATATCGAGCAGCAGTAAAGTATGACCTGGCATTAAGAGGCTCAAGAAACGAGGACCTTCCAAATGCTTCAATACTGCATATATCAGTTCGCGATCCTCACCAGTAAGAATCCGATGTAAGGCAGTATAGAAAATGGGCAAATGATGAGGACCAGAAACAGCGCCATGAACAGCGAGTGTGCAGAGTAACTGCACCGACCAAAGCTTTCCCTTTTTGAAAGATTTATCGAGCTCCAATGCACCATAGCACCAAGGTGCGACTATCCCTATTGGAGGAATCAGTGTCGGTGGCACTGGGGTACTTTGATTGTCTGTTGAGATTCCCTGATTTTGTTTGATTTTGATTAAGTTCGTCGTCATGTCCAACAGATGCTTGAACACTTGAGCGTGCAAATCTGCTTTCGGTATTCGATTGACGTCGCCCAGTGCGCCCAGCATACGCTTCCACATGATTGCTGTAGAATCGGGTAGCCAGCCAGTGGCATTGCCTCCTAGTATGATTGAACGCCGTTGAGACCCCAAATAGTTATTTAATACATTCCCTACACCGATGCCGGCATCATCTAAGCTTCCACCACTGTCAACCGCCAAGACATCGATTTGCATTTGGGCATCTTTCATGGAACCACCCTCTATGCCACTACTTGCTGTTGGCGAAGGACTTCTGGAGCCAGTATCCTCGATGCCATCTAGTTCGTCATCGAATTCCGCATCCTCGGCGTCATCAGCATGAGAGAGACGTTGCTTACGTCGACGTCGTTGCCGTTGCATCAAAATCGAAGGCCCCAAAGAGTCCAAGGACATGGCCCGTCGTATTTCGGCGGACATTGTCGCTGAACGACGGGCTTGCAAAGTCTCCGAACTGCCACTGATTTCAACGGCGTGCTGCAATTGCAACGAGTGCTCCACACTTGTTGGTGGTGGTTGTGGTGTCCATTACGCTAGATTTTTGTCGTTGTCTTCGACGACTACGTGATCTGCGAGCCATCGAAGCTAGACTTCCTTCGCTGTAACTTCGCGGAAGAAATGGTGTCAGCGGTATTCCAATACTCACAGATTGATGATGGCTTCTGCGCGTATGCAAAACGCTGTTGGAGTGTCCTGCTGTACCAGACGAATTAGTGCTCAACGAACTTGGCTGCATCGAAGCAGATGTCGAATTTATCGAATGATTCGCTTGCGATGAATGCTCATCTGATCTGCTGCTCAATGATTCACGCTCCACTAAAGACGGCTGATCATTTCCTCCTTTCTGCTGCTCTCTATTATTACTGGCTACTGCTATGGATGTGGACGGCTGCCAAGTACTTCCAATGCGTCTGCGTTTGCCTTTGCTCTCCGATAAGCGATCCAAAGGCAGGTCCTGCAAATTCAGCGCATAAACATAGCGTGAGAAGACGCGCGTCAACGTTTGAACTGTTTTATCCCACTCACTGATGAGCTCATCACGATATGTCAGGGAGGCGAGCACATTCAAGAATTTCTCCCATAGCTGAACATTGACCGGGACATTAGTGTGCGCACGTATCCATGTTACAATGAGAGTTTGAAAAATGGCCTGTGCTAAGATACCGCCCAGACTAGAACTTTTCGAGCCAGACGGGTTCTGGTGCAGTACAATTGCTGTGACCTGCAGTAGCACTAGCAGTAATTGCTCCCATGTTTTTGGATCCATTCTAGTGTTCATCACCATCGTTCGATAGACATTGAGAACCTTTTTACAGACTTCCGTCTGTTCATGCAACGGTGTCGAACGTGCCTCTCGCGTCTTGGTTGGAAAGTAGATATTCAGGTTGCTCGTATTGACGAGAAAAACATTCGCCGCATTAGTTACAAATACTTGAAGTATATTCTGTAGGCCTGCCCTGATCATGTGGTTCTCCTTCGTGATGGCGCCCACATATGAAGGCGTTCGCAGGCGTTGATTGCGTGGCGTATTGACGCCGCTATGCTGTTGAGTTGGCGAACAGACATTCTCCTCTGGCTCGAGCAGAAACGGTGGCGGTGTTGTACCCGTCATCCAGTCACGATAAACTGCTATCGCTGTACGTATCGCATCAATCTGTGGTTTCGATGTGAAGTTCAACAGAAATGCCTGCCTATAGACCTCGTGTATGAAATTAACATTTTCTCGTGTCGCATAGAAGACATCGCGCACGATGACGCCTTGCTGATAAGCCAGCAAGCGGGTATGGTCAACTTCGTCGATTGGAACATTGTCCAAACGATGGTTCAACAAACGCTCATGTGTAAAACGGGAAATCCAATTTATGAGAACGACAACGCACGAGGCCATAACTTCTTCTTTTTTATTAACCGAGCGCATTGAGGGCAATTCCAGCTTCGGTTCATATACGGACATTGTGAAGTCGAAATTCGGACAAAAGACGGGCAGAAAGACTTCTTTGAAGCGTTGCAGAAGAAACGTAAATGCTTTATGATCCTTTTGGGCGCGATTGTCACGCCAGCGCAGACATGCAACTGTCTGCACCATACTGTTGAGCAATATCTCCAGGCCATCGCGAGGATCTGGCGGCGCCGACTTCTCATTCGACGATGGGGGAAGCAGTGCAACCAATTCAGCACTTTGTACCGGATGTGAGTAGGTTTCATGAAACACTGATGTCATACCACCATCCACCTTCATATTCGGATGATTGAGAAAGTCTGAGGTATTGAATTCAACGTCGGGGCCGACTATACCTTTTTGTGGTACAATTAATCCGGGTATCAGATCGGCGTACATCGTATGAACATACTGGGGTGCATTTTCCCCAAGAGTTTGATACCACAAAAGGAAGTACCTACACACACAGTTAGAAGAACAATCATTTCCTTTTTTATGTACTTCCAAAGAGAATCAATCGAATTTCTTACCTTACACCCTCGCGTCTCAGTTTGGGTGAATTGCCAAGATGTAGCAACTTTGCCATTATACGACTGAGTGAATGGCATTGCCAACGTCTGGCCAGCAGCTCCGGCAATAAGCAAATTATCTTTTCGAGTAGCCATAGTGAACCGTCTAGCTCCTCTCGGTGTGCTTTGTGAACTATGGAAAACGAGAAATCAATGAGTGTTTCGCAAAAATTGGATGCATAGGTATATAGTTGAAAAGGAAATAGAGAGGTAAAGGGGAATATTTCACAAGCAAGGATTTTAAACGGTGATCTCGATAACTGATAAAAACATGAGTAGTGCAAGGGAACAATTTTTCATTTAAGTCCAAAGAAATAATATCATAATTTCGAAAAAATATAAAATGAAATATCGGTATGTATTATTTTGCCCCTTATACATACATATGTTCATACAGCTTCTTAAAAGATATATTTTTTAATTTGGAATAAATTGTTTATCACCCCGATTCTAAATATTCTCGGGAAATTTTTCCCTGGGGCTTTGAAATTTCCCCATTCAAGGGAGCAAGAATTTCGAACATTTTTAAGCAAAGATCATCACATTTTTTCTCTTATTGACGCTTAAAATACCTAATTTTTTTGTGGAGAAAAAGATTATAGGGAAAAAATTCCCGGGGAATGTTCATTTAGAATAGGGCTGTATATTTACACACATTCTAAAATATTTTTTAATAAAATGTAAATGTAATAAAAATAAAAATATGTAAATGGTGCCCCAATAGTAATGATAGTTTTTCCAATAGCGATTACTTGACAGCTGTCAAAGATACAAACGTCATCCAGCCATCAGAATATTCAAAAAGGTTTGCCATTTCACCATTCATCGTTTCACGCTTCCCGAACGCTTAGAAAAATAATTTTAAAAAAATATTTGCGAAATTCCGGTTCTGTTTTGAATACGCAACGTGAATTTCGTCGTGAAGTCGGCCGTCATTATGGCTTCAGTGGGCATGCAATTCGACGCACCGTGCCAAAGTTTGAGCACTTTTGGACTCGAAAAAGCCAACCAGAATGCGAACTGGTGAAAGTGATGAAAACATAGTGTTGAAGATGATTCAAATCGGCCTTATCGACGCCGAGCAGTCGAATTAGGACCCTCCGCTGCTGAAGCACTGCCAGCGTTCCCGAGGTGGCCATTTGAATGATGTCTTGTTCCATACATAATGGCATGAATGTAGCTTCAAAATAAAGCCCAAACCAATTTGATATCTAAAACCGTTGTCGTTTTATTTTAATTTATTTTCCTATCGTTCTTATTGGGGCACCCTTTACATAAAAACACTAGTTTACATCATTTTTCCCCGGGATATCTCAATAGACTTTTCTCATGGACTTTGGCCTTGTAAACACGAAATAAATATTTTAATAATTTTGCTGGAAGCTTTTTTAATTTTTGAAAAAAAAAAATCTTTTAAGGAAGTACTGCAAATTATAAAAGCCTTATCACAAAAAAAAAAAATTGCATACTTTAAAGCTGAAATGTGAATTTTTCATTTTTCATTGCGTTTATTCTCTCACTAAGAAGATTATAACTTTGCCATTTATCCATAGATTTTGAAAACTAATGCCTCGTTTCGTTGGGTAAAAAACTAACTTTAAATAAAAAAAAAAATCAAAAGAAAAATTATTTTGATTGCGATCGGTCTTTTAGATGCCAATAAATGAAGACTTTGATGAGCTTTTTTTAAAAATATAATTTTTTTTAAGTTTAAAGGTATGCAGAATTTTTTTTTTTACCGATCTCAAAACTATCTAAGAAAAAGTGTTAGAGGGGTTTAATTTGCTTTAACTTGAAGGATATTTTGTTCAAATGGGACAAGGCATTATCGAGTTCTGCTAGAAAAAGCTGCAATACCCCTTTACAAGAATTTTTTTATTTCAAAAATCAATATAAAAAACCCTTCCAGAACAGTTTTTTAAAATACGACTTTCGTGTAAAGCAAGCCGAAGTTCATAAGAAAAGTGCGTTTAGGTGTTCGGAAAAAATAAAAATTAATTACAGTCAAACTTCCATAACTCGAACCACCATTATCCAAGGAAATAGGTCGAGCTATAGAGACTTCGAGTTAGGGAAACGGAATTTTATGTAAAATATTCGCTATTACCACCCGATTCAGTTCTAATTATAGAAAACTTGATCCGAAGTTGGAGATATGAAAGTTTGACTGTATTTGTACACTAGTGAAAAAGGGCATCCATCGACAAGGCAATTGTTAATGTGCAATCTGTCAACTTGAGCAATATTTCAATGAATACCGCTCATTATTAAAAGATTGCAATATATGGCAACAATAGTTGCTAAAAAAGACGATTGCCAAATTTGAGATTGGAATGAGCTGATCATTTTGCTATTTAAGACAGCCAATTTCATTCTATGAATTTCATTTTTGTATTTTTATTTTTTTGGTATTGAGCGTTCTTTGTATTTATAAGATAATAATTTGTACGAAGTTAGAATGTTTTGGAATTATAACTCATCATATAATAGTACTGATCAAAAAATTAATGCTCGCTTGGTAATGGGAGAATTTAAAAAGATACTGAATATTAATATTTAAAAATTTAAAATTTGCGAACACTATATCAGAGAAGAAAAAATAAGAGATTATAAAAAAAGAAATAAAAACAAATTTTTTCAAGGCATCGATGAGATTGAGCAATACTGTGAACTATTCGAACTCATTTGAATATGTAGAATCTTAACATTAAATTACCTGGCCAATTGCTATGAGTTTATAAGGCAATTATGACAGATTGTTGGTTCAATAAATTTGGCCTCATCCAGATCAACATAAGGGACATCCAATGCATATCGAATTGGCGTTAAGAATGGGAAAATGAACAATATTATAATCATTTCATGCATATTAATTATAATTACTTTAAGATATGTACATACAAACAAATTAAGCATTAAAAAAAAAAAATTGGAAATTTGAAGAAATGAAGCAAAGAAAAATATTAAAAGCCTTTAAGAACTTACCAATATGAAACGGAAGTTCTGCGATTTTTGTATTTTTTTATTTTTTTGGTTTGATTAAAGTTTCATTTTGTAATTTTTAATTTTGAACAACGAAACAAGTAAAATTGTTAAGAAGTTGAAATTTTTTTTTATAGAAAAACGAGACATCACCACAAATTAATCGTACCATCCGCATTGGTTGAGGTTTGTCGTTTTGCAAAGGTTAGCTATATATATATATATTTGTTTTTATAAATTTCAAGGAATTAAACCAATTTATATACACGCACAGAGAGGCAGAGTTAGACATAAAAAAAAAAGAAAATAAAAACAATTACCATTTTATTAAGGGTTCATTTGAGATTGAGCAATTTAACTGTTGAACTATTGAATCCATGTATCGAAATGATTTAGAATCTTACCTTTTTGTTTTAGATTAGCCTCAGCTTGTATGAAGGTGTCATATAATATAAAGTAGACATGACTGTAGTTGGTTTCGAATAACGATTTGGCCTCATCCAGATCAACATTATCTGAAAATAAGATGTAACGTATTAAAATAAAGAAGATAATGTATATCTAAAAGTAAACAAACAAATAAAAAAAAGATAACTAAAATAAAAAATCCAAAAATAAAAGAACTCTAAGAAGACTTCAATAAATTTGATCAAATTGACAGGATCGACAAGACAATAGAGGAAGCATTCATGCCACCTTCCGTTTAAGGCCCATTAGAATTGATGGTGAAAGGACAATTATCGAAAAGGCCCTTCAGCCACGTCTATTACTCTAATTTTTGGAAATTATACTAAATTTCTTTAAATCAACCCGATTCTGAATATTCCCCCGATGAACGAATTCCCGTGGAATTTACTTTTCTCGAGACTAAAACTCTGTTTTTTTAAATAGATAGGGTAAGGAAAATTATGGGTATGGGTCAAGTACCCATTCCCTATTAAATTTCTTCTCCCAAAAATTTAAGAAAGACGAAGTTTACCTCTTAAGAAAAGCAAATTCCCCGGGAATTCGTTCCCCAGGAACATTCAGAATCGGGCTCAATATATTCTAATATAAAATTTTATCAAAATATCTCAATAAATTCCGGTTTTAGAGCAGTATTTACGATTTTCATAAGATACCCTAGTACTGGAGGCGCTCCTAAAAATGATATGACCAAGTCCATCCTCGAAACTTGAACTTATTCATGCCCCCGTCAATACGCATACCGAATTTGATCAAGATAGCTCAACTTCTTCGATAAGAAAACTGTATAGGGATAGACATTTTTGATATTTTCATAATAGACCCTAGTGCTGGAGATATTCTTAAAATTTTCTGGCCTTTTACAGTCTCGAACATGGTATTACTGATGTTCCTACAAACACGCACACCAAATTTCGTCAATGGAGCTCAACTCCTTGGACAAGAAAACTGTATACGTACAGACAGATGGACGAACATGGCAAAATCGAATCTCCAGGTGACGCTGATCAAATCTATAAACATTTTGAACGGTCTATTTCGAATGGTTCTGGGTGTTACACACAACTGCACAAACCCTCGACACAAAGTGTGTCGGGCATAAAAAGACAAAGCATTTGAAGGCTTTAAAAGATATCACACTCCAACGCACGAAGTACATAAATCCATAACAATTTAGAAGACTCTAATCACTCAAGCACATAAGGTGTCTTACAAAAAGGGGGAAGATAAGAATGGGAACGCAATTAAAGATAAGCAAATAAGCGAAACTCAAAAGGTAGCCGCTATTCGATTTTGCTTGCAACTTCCATCGAAGGTTGGGGGAATCTTCTTTTGCGTTAGGGCAATAAAACAACTCGCCGATTGCTTACGACGATAATGATGATTGCATTCATTGCTGCTGGTATGTTTACATCCGAGTGAGCCCAAGCGGCCTAGATGTGCGTCAGCGATGGGAAAAAACACACAAACTCTCAACTGAGATTCCAAGGCATGGGAGTTTTTCAAAGCAACTGAAATGAGATGATTCATTTTGTCCAGCGGCAGCACTGAATGAATACCAATGAAGGTATGGTTAAAAAGAAATCCAAAAGCATGAGATAAGAGAAATGAGAATGAAGTGTTATTACTCATGCCCAGGTTTGAAACTAGTTTTGTTGGGAAGAAAAAAAAAAAAAACAGCCGTCAAATTCAATGGGGAATCGAACAAAATATTCATTAATTAGAAATCGCGACCACAGAACAAAGTGCCACTAACTAATTCAACTTCGCTAACGAAGCGAAGCGTATTTAATTTGCCATAGAAAATAAACAACCAGAAACGTCCAATGTCAAGGCAACAGCAATGGAAAGCAAACAAAAGCGATAAATTCCAGAAAACTAGTCAGTTCTCTAATGGTGGAATTCTAGCCATTAGAAGAGTTCACTTGCGCTATAGTTAGAAATGTACTCATAGCGGTGAGCTTACTGAAAATTTAACCATTAATAACGTTAATGATCACGATCGTGATGACGATCATGATGGGAATACAAGCAATGAATGAAAGAGAAGAAAACGAAACGAACGTAAATACATATGTACACACGTCTGTCGGTACATATCTAATTTGCATGCACTATTGTTGCCGTGGGCCCTCCTTCATCGAATATGGGAAGCTTGACGACTACACAAAGAGTTGTTGTTGGCTACAAAGTGGTTTGCATTGATTCGAATAAGTGGAGCACGTTCAAACGCCCACACTCTGTCTCGCACGATCGTGTTTCGCGCACGATCGGTTACTTACCTAGAATTGTGCGCAAGTGACGCAAACGCGACGAGGAGTCCTTTTTGCAGTCCTGCAACTTCGCCGTCGACTTCTTGATGTCCGCATGAGACTTCTTCGTAAACATCTTGCTCTCTCTCTCTCTCTCTCTCTGGCTACCAATTCGCGCTCTCCATTTCCACTTTTTATGCGTTTTTACCGTTCGCGTATTGGCGCTGCTCTGTTATTGTTGTTGTTGTCGCTGTGGCTTCATTTGCTGGCAATTTACGCAGTTGAGGAGTTCACACCACTTCGAAAATGGTTCAAATTGTTATTTAGCTGCATTTTCTATTTATTTCGTTCGATTTACAGTTCTTTTTCCGATTTCCGAATTTTTATTCAACTTTTCATGACGTAGCTCCTTCCTTTAGCACTCTCTCTTTGATTTTGACATTTCGCAATTTATGTTGCTGCCACTCTCAACGAACGGGCAGATATACGATGCTGCCACATACTTTTCGGAAACTACTAATACTGGTAGATTTTTAAATTGTTATGATAGCGGTTAATTTAGCGCCATCTAATTTAACAGTCAATATACTTTAAACGGCAAATGGCAGTGGGTTAATATTTAAAAGATTAACTCTGGTAAAGTTCAGTATTTGTTACTTAAAGGCGTTTAATACATATATGTATACCCAAAAGCTGAAATATCTCCGACTGAAGCCAACCATCAAATGCGGAAAATTTTTAACGGAAAATTTGATATTCAAAGTTATTTTTCAAACCATTCTGCCTTGGGACACTTCTCTTAAAATTTTGTAAAAACGCACAAACCGAGTTCCAAGACGACGCTAGCCACAAATAAAAACTTGTTTTCTGCTTAAGTCTCTCTCGCTTGAAGAAACTGGACTGTGTCAATACTGATAACAAATGGAAATTATATTCCTCTCTGTTATGAGGCTTGAACCGAGCTCAATTCAATCTATTCCGGACAGTTGCTTTTCGACGCTTTATCAAGACGTTGTATACAAAAGAGCTTCCAGGCAATTTTGGTGATTTTACCCGTAGAAAGTTTTTTAGTCACTGAAAATATATACATATATAGCAAAAGATAATATACGGCAATGTTTACAAAAGTTTTAAAGTTATTTGTGACAATTATCATTATTGATGACACTATAGCTCAAATACAATTCCCCGAACGCATCGAAGTTGATAAGAAAAAATCCAACCTTGCTGTAAGTTCCTTCGCTAGCAATATACATATTTACATCACATTGACCCCTCATTATTAAGCGGCCCGTTTACTATACAACATCATTGATTAATAAATTGTAGTTTTCACGTTTCTTCACGATTTTTCGCATTTCGGCATTCATTTTTGATTGTCCGCCTAAAGGAGCGGAAAATGAAGTCAAACGTAAATGAAACAATTTAAGTGAACGTTGTGGGCTACATAGAAAAAGAAATTATAGACTTGACTCGATGAAAAAATTGACTGTATTCAGGTGCTTCCTGGTCTCTACATTACTCGTGGTAAATGTAGCACCTACACTAATATTTCACTTATTAAAATTTGCTCAACTTTCCCTAATAAGTTATGATGCACCGTCTTCAGGTCGCTTCAGGGTCATATATCCGCCAAATTGTTCACCCTGCTGTTAGGTTAGAAAAAACTTTGCAATCTTAGGCCAACGGACCATTTGGTCGATGGTCTATTTTTCATACAAAATCGCAACTAAATCAAATTGCTCATGCCTGCTTTGGATCAATACAAAAAATCACACAAAACATTGTTTCATAAAAAGAGCTCAAAAATGAAGCAAGTATATATAGCCTCACCCCCATTCAAAAACTATGAAGCCGAACGCAAAAAAAAAAAAATTGGATCAAATGATCCTAACCTAATAGCAGGGCTAACAGTCGTCACAGTAATCGTTCGTTACACTTGTGAATTATAATTATTGAATGCTATAAATAAATATGAAAATAATTGTTTTATTAATTTCAGGGACGTTTACCTCTCTATGCGCCGACACGATGTAAACATGACGAGCTTCTTTATCCAGGAGATCAACAGAACGATTGGATCTGTGATTGTGCGCCTGGTAATTTCAATAATTTATTTCTAATAATTAAATATTTTGAAATTCAAATTTTTCAACAGCCGCACTGTATCATCCTGACACTGACGCTTGCTATCCAGCATTTCGTCAAGGACCGTGTCCAGAAGGAAAATTTTTAATTTTACGAACCGGACAAGTTATCCCGGAATGTATTACGAATAGCTGCAAGACAGATGGTCAAATACGTATAAATCGTAAATGCTATAATTTTGGCCAAGCGCCTCCATGTCGGAATGCAGAGCTTTCCTACGTTTTAGGCGTTGATCCAAAAACTATGCTGGTCGATTGCGTCCGACTTTCTATTTCACTTTCAACTCGTCTTAGTAGCTTGGAAGAAGAAACGAATTCAACACATTTCGATTGGAATGATTTGGATATGTGTACGCTTGGCTCAAAGCGCATCCAAACAGGTACCTGCCACATTAAGTAAGAAGTTATAAATAGATTTAAGAATTCATAAACAAATTTTAATTATTTTATACAATTCAGTTCAGTTAAAGCTTTAAGCTTAACAATACCTACAATAAAAACGAAATAACAATCGAAATATAAGTTTCTTCATTTCTAACTAGCGGACTTTTTCTTACGCTTGATTATTAAATTTTCCAATGGATCTTCCATTTGGGGTTCTTTTATATATTCATCATCTTCTTCTTTGAGGTCAATACTTTCATTAGAAGTTTCTAGCTTAAGTAGACTACTTTCTAGGGACGCCAAAAATGAGCTCTCTACGTACTCCGGCCAGCTTCGAAATTCTTTGAATAATGAAAGCATCTGACTTGGACTTAAATCGCCGAATTGCGTATAGATGTTAATGTTGGGAAAGTGATCATTGCAGCTCATGGTTGTGCATGGCTTAGAGAACTGCGGCAAGTTTCTTACAATCTCATCTCTATAGAGCTTTTTAACAGGACTTCGATTCTTCTTGTTCACGATGAGACGTGGCCCGCAACCAGGTACCCATTTCCTGAGAATAGATGAAAGACATTCATACAATTTTTGATCTATTGAAAAAAAAAAGAAAAAAAAAAACCGAAAAACGTACTCTAAGCTAGATATGACTGTGTTACGTCGGCTGATGCAATTTTGTTTCACAAAATACCAAAGTGCAGGCAAATCTGTTGGAGCACAAAGTTTGTGCAGGTTACGTCTGGGTGCTATTTTTACTAAATACAGATATTCGGGATTAATAGATTGTAACTGAAATGAATGAAACCATTAATTTGTGTTGCTATGGGGGAATATATTGAACCTACCTTCAAAAGTTTGCTGTACTTCGCAGGATTGGATTTTACTTGAGGAGGCAGGAAAAATTCTCGCGGCATGCGCTTAATAAAACGATATTCGAACAAGATTTGGAAAAGAATTGACGTTGAACGGTAGATAAAATAGCCAATTTCATTGGAACAAGTAAGGTGCTGTATAACAGTTTTACAAAATTACTTGAAGTTTCATCAAAAATCCAATACTTACGACATAAATCGGTGGAGGTACAACAAGAAACATTTCGCAATGTCCATGACTCAGTATACTGCGTTGAAAGACAATAGAGTTGATTAAATGCTTGAAGAAGCTGTAAGAACCAACTGCTCCGAAAAGTACAAAACTGCTATCTAAAATATAATGAAAAATAATTAAAAATCAAATACACTCATATTATTATGGAATTCCTTACCGCCATCTTTATTGATATCATTTCTTGGTAATTCTTCTAATAGATCAGAAACGCGTGTTCCTTTATCTTGTCTATCTTGGAAGGCTAATCTTTGTAATCCAATGATATCACCATGTTTAACCTTTACACGTTCGGGATATAAACTATGCAATTCATTTAATTTAGGCATAAAATACTCTAAGGTCTCTACTAATATAATTTTTCGGAATTCATCTTCACGGTCCAAAAGCTTTCTTGTAAAGTATCCCGGGCCCGGGTTTATTTCCAAAGCAGTTTTACTGTTAATTTTGTATAAAAGGGGAGTTACAGATCGATCTATAAATTCCGCTGCTTGTTCATTTGCTATATATAGATTATCGGGTGTTTTGAATTTTTTGTTGAGGAATTTTTCAGGAAACAGGTCCTTATTATACGTTGAAGTTTCTGATGATTGTAGTTCGCCTAAAGAAAAAGTTTAGTCTTTAATTTTATACATGTAAATCGTAAAAGATAAAACAATTGACATGTTTTCAAAGAAAGTATCACAAAACTGACGTCACAATATAACGGTCTATTGTCGGTTTCGATTGCGATTGCGTAAATATTAAAGCAATTACCTTCACTCTTTTGTTTGACTCGCCGATTGGCCAGATTACTAGCGAATTTTAAAGTTTTTCTGTTGAAGCAGGTTGGTAAGCGTGCAAAACGACGAAGGCTCGACATTTCACTCAGCTAAGAACAAACCGCACAATACAAGTAATGATTTTTATTTGTGTTGTTTTGTTTATAACAAAAAGCACAATTGGTTCGGATTAGTGATGGCAAACAACCAAACGAGATTATCGTTGCTATAGATGGTGCATTGCTATCGCTATTACCCATGGTCTACACTGGCGGGACTTCCACGCTAAGACATTTCGATAATGAAACACATTTTTAGATGGAAAGGGACGCAGGAGATGAAAGAAAAACGCTCTCATACCGCATCTCCGCTTGTTCGTAACCTTAAAAAAAAGTTTGGTATTACGGTTTATAGTTGGGAACGCAACGATCAATTGCTGAATTATTTTTAGTTGTGGAATATTCTGGATTTTCTCATTGCTCCTTCGAGCTTGTGAATAACTGCCTATTGTTTTTGTGTTGGAAAAATATTTGTACGTTATCGAAAGGAGCGGAAAATATCTCTATTTCGATGACAGTCAGTATTTGCATTGTGAAAATGCAGATGTAAATATTTAAATTTTGTTTTCAGGTGCGGTATTTATGAACCCGGATTATTCCATTGAAGGGCCGGAGAAGTCCTTTGTTGATCCAAATTTTGAGCAAGACAGAGGATTTCCGCTGCTTCCAAGTTAAGATGGTCTAACCAATGCAGACGTTTTAAAAGAAATTCAGGTTTTCCTGAAGAATATTAAAATAAGGCTCGTACCTTCACGGTCAAAGCCATTGACAAGAAATCAAAATCTATTATGTTAAATAATGAATTTCTGTTGTGAATTGCCTGCAGCAGTGGTCGTAGGCACTATAAAATTCTCTTCTTTGAGTTGTATCCATAAAAAGACCACAAAAAATTGATTAGCGTTTTTCATAAAACAAAATACTTATATTAAAGGTTTCATTGTATTGCGAGTTATAAATTGCGTAATAAATTCCTAGAATATTTTGTGACGAGAAAAATCGTTCAAGATGGCAGCACCAAAAACGTGTGGACTAGTAACCAGGGCTGCCAGAATTTTCTTCAACATGAAATTCCTCATACATATTGATAAAAATTTTAAAGTTAAGATATTAAAAAAAATAAATGAAAGTCTTATAAATTTTTTCGCATTAAAAAATTGAAAATATTTTTTTGGCTTGGCAGATTCTGAGAAACTAAAGGTTACAGGACTGCGAGTAACTAGTTCCTTCGTATCAACAGCTGACTCAGAAAATTTAATTCCTGGCGAAAAAAAAAGAAAAAGAAATTAATAGTTTTCCCATATTGTCAATAACCGGTAATAAGTAAAAAATAAAAAAAACTACCTTAGAGCACTTTCAATATTTTGAAAAATGAAGCATCTTTTGTCACAAGCTGGCAGCACTTTGCGGCCTGTCAGTGGCAATCTTGGCCATGATTGGAAAAAGTTTGGCAGTTCAGTAGTGATGGGCAATTCCGAAACCAGTATCGATATTTGGGTATCGCGATACTCAAGCCCAATCAGTATCGATACAACGATACTATCGCGGCTAAAGGAATTCGATACCAAGATATAATATCGAACAAAACGATACCCAATTTTATATCCGACTCCCCATGTGTAAATAAGTTCTTTGAAGAGCAATTTTAATGAAAATTCCAAAAAAGAAGCAAATTAGCATATTAAACCCTAAATATGAACTGTGAATTGGCTAAATTGTTGGGAAAACCAATATTGTTGGTTCAGAGCAGCAAGGAAAATTCTTCTTTTCAAATGCTCTGGCGTAAAGTCAATTCCCGCACTCAATCCATTAATTAAAGACCGCCATTGAAAAAAGTCTTTCGCAAGGAACAGATGTTCAACGAGTACCCAATTCAGACAGAATACTCAAAATTAAGTCTCCAAGTATCGATACTAGTAAGTATCGCGCTGCGAAAGAATCGATGTCAAATTTCGATAGTATCGCCCCAAAAGTATCGATACCCGATACTATCGTATCGGTATCGCCCATCACTATTTGGCAGTTCAGTTTTTTCTTTGACGTTGGGAAACTTGGTTATCTTGCGGTATACCGTGTTTTTCAAGTTGTGTTCATTTTACTTATTTTTGAAAACAAAATAAAAAAGCAAAGATACATTGCCAACCATCAATAAATAGATAAGTTGAAAGATTTCAACAGCTTGCAGAGAGTTAAATGTTAAAAAAAAGCGCTTAAAACTTACAACAACAAAAAATCAATAAAAATAGTGCAGTGTTTCTTCTTCTTCTTCGTTGCCAAAAGTCGAGTTTACTGCAAGTTGCATTGGAAGACGAAGAAACAAAATGAAGTAAAGGAAGTGTATGCCGATTCTAAAACGCGAAAAAGCTACTTGACCAGTTGCGACTTGTAGTTGATTGATTTTTTGCTCAGAATCAACATTTCGGCGTACTAAAGAGGTTCCTCACTCGATGTAACAAGAAAGCAGTTGGTGGCTTTCTTTCTTGCAGTTTATATATATATATATATTTCTATATATGTATATGGATGTGTGACAAAACAAACAAAACCAGGGAGCAGAGTAAACTCCAGCAAAACCAAGAGTACGAATAAGGTCAATCAACGTAAGCTACAACAATAACAACAGCAACGAGTGGAGTGAGACAGCACGAAAATCCATTGTGATTCATATCATTGCGGTTGAGGCTTCGCACGCCGCCTTTAAACGGCTTGATTTGTGAATATTTATGCGTTGCAAGGGACAGTTCTGACTGACAATTCAACGCAATCAATTCAAGACAAACGGAATAACATTAGCCAGTAACAATGGACGCCGCAACAGCTAGGAATGGAGGTAAGAGGAAATACCCAGCAACATCTATGCCCCCTTACCCGACGCGAAGATTTATCCTTGAAAATACCTTAACACTGGCAGGCGTCTTTACTTTAGTCCGACCACACCTTTCATAAATCAATATTTACAGTAGCTAGAAAGCGCATTTTCATGCGACTGTGTCTCATCTTTTAAATGAAATGCGTTACTGTCATTTCCTGTCACGTTTCTAGCTGTTATCCTTTGTCATCCAAAAGGGGCAGCTGTTGTAGCATTGCCAACGCTCTTTCGTTTATTTATTAAATTAATCTGCGGATTCATGCACACTTTTAAGCAGCGCACACTGTTAACTTCCTTACAGTCAAAATCATACTCTTTACTGAGTTCGCTCAAACGTCTGAAGGGCATCTTCTCAAACGAAAAATTTCTCAAACTTCCCTTCAACTACGATAATAATGTAGCAGTATCTTATCACGTTCTAAAAAGCAATAAAACCCGGGCGTAGTAATTATCACAATTTTATATCAGTACCAGTATTAAGTAGATTCGACTTATTACAGTCCACCGAACGATGAGTAATGTAGCATTTTGAAGTAGCTTCGTAAGGAACTCGCCTAAAAGTCTTCGACGCGTGTTCCCATCTGTGGTAATAATTCATGTCTGTATGTTCATATAATTCACCTGTATGTATGTAATTCTGATTGTCTCAGTTGAATTGATTGATAACAATTTCGTGTGATGAATTTATGCCACACCTTATAACTTTGAAGAGTGGTTGCCGGGGCTAAGAAGAGGAGCTTAGAGTAGAAGATCCACAGTGTCTAGTCGTTTTGAATCCTACTCGTCGGTTACAACTTCTCTTTTATGTCACAATTTTATGGCTGTGACGTGAGTTTGAATTAACTTGATCAATCTTAGTTGTCAAAATTCGAAGAGCTTGTGACTCATCGTACGTAAAATTAAGCAAATTTCGCACAAAGAAGAAACTACAAAAGAAAAGAGCCAACGAAGAAAACTAAAGCATTCTCGAAAACCTCGAGCTCGAGCATTGGGGCTTTGATAGAATCCATGCCAATCCATGAAGAAGAACCACGATCAAAACGATTCAACGAAAGGAAGGAATTATTTGTCATTGAAATTAGCAGATTTCAGTGTTTTGCTCGCGTTTCGTTAATACGGACATACGGAGTGTCAAAGAAACCCAGCAGAGTTCTTTTCGTGAGTCACCCTTCATCGCTTTTTCGCTGTTGAGGCATTAAATTCTCTTTCGAGTTTTCGTATTTCGGCTGTTGTTTGATAAACTGGACTTGATTTTTATTCTGTTCAAAATTCCACAGCCTATGTTTGGCCTTCGATCAATTTTCTCTCGAGCATATTTTTTGAATTTTCCCAGGTGATCACCAGATTTGCTTATTTTCGCTCTAGCTCTTATATTAACGGAGAAATCGGCTTTTAAAGGTTTTTTGAAAATTTTCTATGAAAATCCAGATTTTTTGAATTTTCCCAGGTGATCACCAGATTCGCTTATACTTATTTGCTCTAGCTCTTCTATTTATGGAGATATCGGTTTATTAAAATATCCTATGAAAATCCATATTTTTTGAATTTTTGTTGGTTCTTCATACTCGACGGCTAAACTATTCAATTTTTGTTTTCAAAACTCGCATTTTGTCTGATCCGATTCGATTTTGTTTAAAGTTGGCTAGAGGCGCTTGCTTTTAAAAATTTTTTTATTTGTCTTTCGAGAATGATATTTTATCTTATCAGTATCGCACGATTAAAGCTGTTTCGAAATGATGTCCGTATCTGCTTTTTATCGAACTTTTTTTTAATGTACCTTGAGCATATGAGTATTTTTAAAGATATTCCTAAGAACAGACGACATCTACTTGTGTGTATTTACGTTTCAAGCGCTGAATTCTGTGCTCTTCTTCCAAATTCGAAGTGAATAGGCTTAGATGCACAAATGTCGAAAGGTCAAAATCCACAATGAAACTAACAGAGCCTTTAAAAACAGCTGTTCGTCGATATGATCGCAAGCATTATCATTATCGTAAAAAAATATACAGATATCACTTATTGGAAACGTAGGGTCAGTCGGCCAACGTGCTCACAATGGAGAACACACTCTGTGGGCTTCAGAATTCGCAACACACACCAACACACGATTCCCATTGACAAGTTAATGAATTTTTATAGAATTTCCAGCAGTCATATCAATATCGAACGATGAAACCTAAAACTGTTTCGATTCCATATTTCGAAAGAACGAAATTTCCATGATAAAATAGTTTTCAACTAATTTTTCTGTTGTTCCGAGAACCGGCCTCAGTTGAAGACAAATTTTTTGCCACCCCAGTGGGAAAAGTCGCCTATTATAATGGCGACTGTGTTACATAGAAGGAAGCGGGCAGTTCATGACATATTGTATGTATAATAAAATTAGCAGTGATATTATCAGTGACCATTAATGATGGCTTAACGCTTCTCTTCTGAAAGTTTTTAATTAAAGATATCAGTATCCAATATGCATGAAATTGTCACCTATAAGTCATCGATGACAGAATTGATGACCATGTCATGTACGCAAAATTTTATTTTTAATAATAATTGATTGCTCCTACTCCCCAAAAAAGTTATGCATGACAATTTTCATCTGTAATAAATCGATGACAGAATTGTTGCGTATGTCATGCATGCATGATTATATTTTTAATAATAATAGATTGCTCCTACTCCCCAAAAAGTCCAGGTTCTATAGATTCATTGCTTAACTTATTTAAATAATTAAAATAAAAACGGTACATACTACAATAAAGATGCTCATAAACTGTAGTAAATGCCGAAAAATGAGTCATTTGATAAATTGATTAGAACCGTTTGGCGCAGAATGACAAAGAATAAGAAATATTTCACCGCCAATCCATGAATATTTGTTCGTTCATAAGGTCTTTTAATGATTGATGGAGCGTTGATGACTGCCCGAAGCCCGTTCAAGCCAATTGTTTGGCGGCTTAACTCTGAATTGTGAAAATCTAGTCTTGAAATGATTTCCAACCAGTTATTTCTCACTGGTCATAACCGATTTTAAATCTCTTTTTAAAGCTTACAAATATTCTTGTGGTCAACTGAAGACAAAAGTGCAAAGAATGAAAGAATGAAGTAATCTTTTTTTTAATTTCATTTTGTATTTGTCTCCATCTTTTGATGCCCCAAAAAAAGAGTGAATTTCGAAACAATTTGAGTCAATGTAATTCACTTTTTCTCATTTAAATCGAGTCACTTTTTGCTTGGACTAGCTTCGCTCCAGTTTCGTTTTACTTCTCAAAGCTTTTTATACTCTTTTCCAAAGCGGTTTTGTTATGAAAATCTTCGTCGTGATTTTAGAAAGTGATCAGACAACTTGTTTATTCTGACGGCGAACTTATCGATGAAGCTGACCGATCATATGTAGGCCTTGATTGTTTCAAAAATTCCTCGCCGAAGTTAAAATTCTGATTCTCTGAAGAAAGTAGAAAGAAGTTCGACCATACTTTTATTAGAGAAAAAAAAAAAAAACAGCTTCCTGCAATAGATTTTCTTATGATAATTAAATTTGAACCTATTCCGACCCCGGTCCTCGTTATGAAACAATTAAATGTTGCTCAGTGCAGAGAACATTGCACATCGAATAGAATATCACGAGAGAACGGAAACAAAAAGCTTTTTAATTTCTTACAATTAGTGCTTATGGATTTGTTGTGACAAGTGCAACGCCAACAAATTTGTTCAATCTCGTTAAATCGTAAGTCGCTAAGTGCTTAAGGATTTCATTATCTACTGTAAAAAAATCTTTTTCGCACAATATTTCCGACTATGTAGTGGCATCGCACTGGAAAATCTTTCACAACCTTTGGATATAAATATATCTCAGAGATTTAGTATTTGGTTGTATACAATGAAAAACACATACATACCCTAGTCGGAAATTCGATCTTGTACGAATTCGTTCTTCTATGAATTCGTTGATGACATGAGTGAAAAATGTAAGGTCGAAAAAATTCATGAGTAGTAAGGAACAAATTCGGTGAGTTTTTCCAACCGGTAGCGGACCGACAACTAGAAAGCATTACCAGAAATTTCTTGCTTGTTGCAATTTACTCACGCCGCTATCGCGATACCGGGAAAGTTACCCAGCGGCAAATGTCCCGCTGACATCATCGTTGAAGTCAGGGTGACTTTGGATCCGGTATGCATGACAATTCATATGAGACTTTGTATGACATTTGTACAGGAGTTGGACAGTGAATTCACCGGTGACAATGTCATGCTAGGAGGTGCGATAGCGAAAAAAGCATTTGAGAGCAGCTAATTGCTCTTTTTCTCTTTAAATGTCAATTTATAGAAAACCAGTTTGATAACTCTCTTCTTTGCGCTCTCTTTGAATATTTCGAAAATTTTTAAAAATCTATTTTTAACAATTTTTATTCGCCTCAGCCAGGGATCGAACCCGCGATCTTCGGATTATGAGTCGAGCACTCATCATCTACGCCACTTCATGCTAACGTTCAACTGACGCTAAAACCTTATTTAAATTTCAATAGCCAATGAGATTCAAGCACATGAACAGCATCCCTCCACGATGACATGTCCTCCAAGATGTCATGCATGACAATGTCACATGTATGTCATCGATGACATCACTGATGACATTGTCATGCAGGAGATAATTTGCCGCTGGGTAATCACTAAATCTTACATATTACGACTGGGACGAGCGCAAAAATTTCAAAAACACACACACGCACATGTATAAATAAACCCAGCGGGAAATTATCTCCTGCATGACAAAGTCACCAATGATGTCATCGATGACATATAGGTGACATTGTCATGCATGACATCTTGGAGTACATGTCATCGTGCAGGGATGTTGTTCATGTGCTTGACTCTCATTGGCTACTGAAATTTAAATAAGGTTTTAGCGTCAGTTGAGCGTTAGCATGAAGTGGCGTAGATGACGAGTGCTCGACTCAGAATCCGAAGATCGCCGGTTCGATCCCTGCCAGAGTCGAACAAAAATTGTTAAAAATAGATTTTTAAAAATTTTCGAAACATTCAAAGAGAGGGCAAAGAAGAGAGTTATCAAACTGGTTTCTATAAATTGACATTTAGAGAGAAAAGAGCAATGTGCTGCTCTCAAATGCTTTTTTCGCCATCGCATCCCCTAGCATGACCAGTGACATTTTCTTATCTTCCGGTGATAGTGTCACCGCTGAAGTCCCTGTCAGCTCCTGTGTAAATGTCATACAAAGTGCAATAGCATGCATTCCGGCTCCGAAGTCAGTAAGACATCATCGGGGATGTCCGCGGGACATTTCCCGCTGGGAAGAGATACAGGTTGATGGGTTCTAATATCACGACTAGAGTTGCCAACTTTCTAAGGGCAAAATAAAGTATAACTTTATTTAGTATTTAAAAAATAAAGTATTTTTCTAAAAAAGAAAGTATTTTTAAATTCATCCTTATATTAATTTAAAAAAAAAAACAGAACATGGCAAATATATAAAAAAAAAAATAGAAATAAATAACATGCTTTCATACTACCATAAATTCAATTTGAATTATCTCTAACACGGAAGTCTAGTAACTTACTAGTAGTTAGTCCACTTTTGTTCTTAAATATAAACTTTTTACTGCTTGCAGAACATTGTAGTTGGTCTATGATTTGTTTCACCAATTTACAATTACAATTAACTATATATTTGAATAAATAGGTATGTACTTAAGTTGCCTAAATTGGGATTTTGGTGGTTGAGCATGTAGTCAATCTCAAAACTATCGAAACTCTCTATAATGAATATCAATGGACCTGAAAAATTAAATCTTCGATGAGAGAATTTGTTGTTAGGAGAAAAAAGGCAATATAATGTAGCGAAAAAGCCTTAAGAAGGTTCGCTATAGAGAGAAATTTGTTTTAGAGGAGGTCGTTATAGAGAATGTCGAGTGTATTTATTTAGTTCAATGAACGACATGATGTATGTTTGGTAAAAACTGCCATATATTAGGTGTAGTAAAAAGAAATTATTTTTCCAATAGATGGCGTTATTTATCTGCATCTCGCGTTGTATAAGTCCGATCGTGTTCCGCTAGGGGGCATTAGAAAGATGACAGTTCCTACTAAAAAAGCTTTTTTGACACTTTTTTGATTGATTGATTCAGTTTTGTTTGAGAGCTTGTCAAAGATGGACATCAGCAAAGAGAAAATTCGCTACATTTTGCAGTTTTTCTTCGATAAGGGAGAAAACGTAAGCCAGGCGGCTGAAAATGTGAATAGCGTTTATGGACCTGATACTGTAACAGCCAATCATGCGCAATTTTGGTTTCGTCCATTCCGTTCCGGTAACTTCGATGTCAAGGATGCACCACGCACTGGAAGGCCAATTGTCGAAAATGTCGATAAAATCATGGAAATTATCGAGTCCGATCGTCATGTTAGCACTGTTTCGATTGCAAAAGAGCTAAAGATTGCACAAAAAACCGTTTGGAACCATTTGAATAAGGCTGGATACACAAAGAAGCTCGATGTATGGGTGCCACACGAGTTAACGCAAAAAAACCTCATAGACCGAATTTCCATCTGCGAATCGCTGCTGAACCGCAACAAAATCGACCCATTTCTGAAGCGGTTGGTGACTGGTGATGAAAAGTGGGTCATTTACGACAACGTCAAGCGAAAACGGTCGTGGTCGAAACACGGTGAACCGGCGGAAACGGTGGCCAAGCCAGGATTGACGGCCAGGAAGGTTTTGCTGTGTGTTTGGTGGGATTGGCAGGGAATTATCTACTATGAGCTGCTCCCATACGGCAAAACTCTTAACTCGGAACTCTACTGTCAACAATTGGACCGTCTGAAGGAAGCAATCGCCCATAAGCGGCCAGCTTTGGCCAATAGGAGAGGAATTGTGTTCCATCAGGACAACGCCAGGCCACACACATCGATAGTGACTCGCCAGAAGCTCCGGGAGTTTGGTTGGGAGGTTCTTCTGCATCCACCTTATAGTCCGGACCTGGCACCAAGTGATTACCATCTGTTCCTGTCCATGGCGAACAATTTTGCTGGTGAAACATTCGCTTCAAGAGAGGCTTCTGAAATTCGACTGTCTCAATTTTTTGCTAATAGGAACGAGGGCTTCTATGAGAGAGGCATAATGAAATTACCTTTAAAATGGCAACAAGTTATCGAACAAAACGGCGCATATTTGACCTAAATCGGGTCATTCTAACTATCTTAAATAAAGCCCTCAATTTAATGCAAAAATAATGGATTTCTTTTTACTACACCTTATATATTAAAAATAAAGTATTTTAGGATACTTTATTGTTCCAAGAAAGTTTAAAGTATATCGATCAGAAATAAAGTAGGATACTATATTATATAGTATGGTTGGCAACCCTAATCACGACCCACCATAGATAATTTTAGTTTGTATGAGATGCGTCTTCTATATTATTACATATTCTTTGGTAATATTTTCCATTAGATTTTTACTAGAAGATCATTGCAAAGAGCACCAATTGGTCTCTTTTGTCATGAATGTTCTCACTTCTGCTTTCGATAGATTTCGAAGACACCGATTTTAAGGTTATTCGGATCGTCATTAAAACTGAATTGCGTTCGAATGAGGCAATTCAGGCTATCAAATTTTGTAATTCGAATTACGTGATTCAGCTGTGAATTACGAACGAGGACCGAATGTCGATTTTTTTTTTAAATATCAGTGCTTCCATGTCTCGATATTTTTGGCCCTTCCGTCTAAGATAATCCAAGGCCATTGATGGATAAAGAGCCACAACGTGGCGAAATGGGGAGATATTCGCCAAACTTTTTTGCCTCATGCGGTTCAACTCGAATAATTTTCCAAAACGCTTTGAATTTCTTTTTTTAAATGGATCCAAGAATACAAAAGTCTAAAAATATAATGAAAATATGTACCTTCAACCTTGACATTGATAAAAATGATTCGACATGTGAAATAAATCTTGCTGCAATTCTTCTTTCTGCATTGAGGCTGTCACAGATCGGCACGCTGAGATTCATCTCGGTCCCTCTCGGTTTTTTTTTTGTGCATGTTTACACTTGAAAGCAAGTTCATTATCAAAGCCACCGGCCGAATGGGCGAATGAACGAATGAACAAATGGGGGACCGAATTACTTTGTGTTTATGAATATTTTATGTAGGCGGAAATAGACGCGATCGAGCAGAGCATTGTGTGTATATCAGTTGGTTTTATCGCAATTGCGGATGTGGGATGCCCTCGCGATAATTCTTTTGTGTGCTCAACTCTTTTCTTAATGCGTAAACGTTTAGAAAACCTCGGCATCTAATCGAAATCGTTCTTAAGTCGCTTCTTTCACTTTTTCCTTAACCTAAAAATCCAAATGTTTTTCTTTTACTTTATCGCCTTAGTGCTCATGCACGGTCCCAATGACGAAGACGCGCGCTTTCTGAATTTCCCTTTTTGATTATATTTTCATTTCTTGTTCATTATTTTTTTTTGTTTTTTGTTTTTTTGGTACCACTGTTCAGGGCACAAAGCCAAGTCAAAGTCGCCAAACAGATATTTAAACCAATTATAACTTGTTCTTTGCACTCTCCACTTGCCAACGACTGACCTCCACAATTTAAATGAGGCTTTCGCTTTTCACCGCTTCGCGCTGCTTTTCACCGTTTTTGCATCAAGCCTCAACCTCACGGCAGCTGCATCCTCCTCTACATTTGTGCACATTAAAAGTCATTTCTCAATCCTCCAAAGGGTGGCCTCATTAAATTTTATGAGCTTTGTTAAAAGAGTTCTCTTAAGCCTTTATCGCTTACAAAAAAAAATTGTTTTTCACGTATTTAATATATCAGGCAGTAAAGGGTTAATGAAGCCATTTACTGAAAAAAATCATTATCTAATAACCAGTAAGGGTTTCATTTCAAATTTTTTACTTCTAATAGCAGCATTAAGACATTATGCATCGTTAGAAAATGGGTTATATCACGTCATTTAATATTCAGATGTATGACATTTTATAAAAATTTTTAAAAATGCGTTATTTTTTTCATACTTTATTAACGTAATATCATGCAGCAAAGGGTTAAGAACATTTAAACTGCGAAAAAATTCTGCTTATTTAACATATCATGCAATAAAGGGTTAATAAATTCATTTACTGGGTAAAAAAACGTTTTTCACGTATCTAAACTTCATGCAGTAAAGGGTTAACAACATTTACTGTGAAAAAAAAAGTTTTCTGCTTTTTAACATATCATGCAGTAAAGGGTTAATAAAACCATTTACTACGAAAAAAAGTTTTTTCACTTATATAGACATCATGCGGTAAAGGGTTAATAAAAAAAAGAAAGTGGAAAATGTTGAAATTTGTTGTGGTTCTTCATGGCTCGATTGGAGATTTGAATAAACTCTGTTTTGATTTGGGCACTTCCCCTTTGTCACCATGATGTTATACATAAATTAAAAAAAAAAAAAAAACAATTTCTTTCCAAATATCTAGCTTCCCACAGCTAAAGGCCACGATTTCCCTAAAGTTTGACACCTCCAGTCAAAAGAAAAGCGCTAACAAGCAGTTTTGGCTTTAATCGTTTTGATCATGAAAACGAGTTTTTCTGAACCGTGGTCGTGCCGATGAAAACCATCCTCCACTGGCTCGGCGGAGCCACTCAAAGCGCTCGCGATGTTGCATGTTGGCACTTTGTTGCTATTAGATTTTTTACGTGCCGTGTGCCATCGTGGTACTTGCACGTACTTGCCCGAGTACTTTCTTTCGGCAGACCGAATGCACTGTGCGGAGAAAAACCTTAAAATGTGCTGCGCCTCTTCGTATCTCCGCCAGTATCGCAGCTTTGTTGGCTTTTTGCTGACAAATTCATTCAGAATCGTTTAGAGTGCTCTAATGGAAGTGGCCTAGATTCTGCCCGAGTCGAGTCATTCGTCAAGAGCTCATGCTGACTCCAGTCGGTTTGAAGATTTGAAGACCTGCTGCCTTGGCCTTGCCTTTCCCTTCCAGACACTTTCGTACTCCAATAAAGCGGAAAAGTGTCTGTCTGCAGCGTCATTAAAACCGCTTAAGTCTGCGTCGCTTTGGCTTCGACAAGTCAAATCGTGTTTGTTTACTCGTCTGCTTACTTTTGCTCACCTTTTTATGAAAAGGTTGAGCTCTGTTTTTCCCACCTCATCGGAACGTTGAGTTTTTGTGTTCAAATAAGATAGACTTATACATATATACATAAGTAGGACTCCAGCGGTGGACTTAAATGCCGTAAAAAGTTTCATTTACTTTATTTTATTTTTTCTTTGCTCCTAATCTGACCCATTTTTGAAGCAATTTTTTATCAGAATTCCGCTTGTGTTTGCTCGAGGATTTGCTATTCAAATACGGTGTTGGATTGGATGCGTGGGTTAAGATTTGCATCATTTTGAAAATATTTCGCCAAGTCGTTCGCTTTATCGCGCGTACTCGAGTGAAGTGAAATTACGAAACAACACAGCCAGAGGGTGAGGTTTTTAACGAGCTAACGTGATTGAATGCTGAAAATGGGTCTCGAAAAAAATTCTTTAGTTTTTATTTCACTAAATACTTGTTCGTTTGCAAAAAAAAATTCCAGTTAAGTAATCATGGGTTTGTTCGTATGCACTTATGTACATGTATTCCATACATACAATGTATGTCTATTTCAGAATTAATTATGTTCTTCGGAATGTCAAACAAAAGGCAATCAGAAGAACGCAATAAATTCTAAAAAAAAAGTACTGAAAGCTCTTATTGAACTTATGCCACGTCTGCGTCTTGCAGTTTGTCCTTTTGCAATTTCTTGTCACACTCTGCCATGCCCTGGCTCTTTAATCTCCATTAATCTCCATTAATTGACTTCACTCACTATCGACGCTAGAGCGAAAGCGAAAATAAAGCCCCTCAGCAGTCTGGTTTGATTATTGCCACACAACCCATTAAATTATAGAAAATTAATTCATTTAACTTTTGCTTATCTGAAAGGCAAATACTCGCAGCAAGCTCGTAGATTGAATAGGAGGATGAGAATAAGGAGGAGTAATGTCTTGATAATTCCCGTTGCACAAAATATCTCGCCCTTATGCTCTTAGTATTGTGCCCTGGGGCCTGAGTGCAAATTTTACTTATTCTCGCATTTTTTTCTTACAGTCACTGCCATCGTTGAGTACGATTACACAGCGAAGGAGCCCGATGAACTTGATCTGGTCAAAGGTGCAATCATACAGAGTGTAAAGCAAATGCCAGGCGGCTGGTGGGAAGGGACGCTGAAAGCAAACGGAAAAACCGGCATGTTTCCGGACAACTTTGTGCGGGTCATTGATACGACGACGTCGTCGGCAAGTGATGAGAGCGCCGTGACGTTAAGGTAGGCACACAATATTTGCAATCTTGCGATATACAACTGGGGGAGAGAGAGAGAGCAAAAAAAAAAAAAAAAAATAAATATTTTGCTGATACAGCAGAGGAAACACTTCCTACAAACATTGAGGCATATTTTATTTTATTTACTCTTGATTGATTCGATGCGGACAAAGAACTCGACGCATAGGAATGTAACTAGCGGAGTGTATTCGTTACGAGAAATTTACACTTATGGTTCCATTCTAAATGAACATTCCCCGGAAACTTTTTCCCTAGAAATTTTTCTCTACAGAAATAGGGGAAATCTTAGCGTAATTTAAAGGAAAAATGCGATGACCTTTGCTCAAAAATGTTTGAAGTTCTTGCTCCCTTTATGTATCCCTGTTGGAAGAGTAGGGTAATTTGGAGCCCTAGCGAGTAGTTGTGGAGTATAGGAAAAAGTACACGAGTAGAGATACGGACAGTAGATCCAAACTACTGGCATGGTCAACGAGGCGCCTACAGTTCAAATTTTGCTCACATGATAATCTAATATGTTCGCTGCACGCGAGTCAGATAGGTCCGTGACGTAGGGAAAGCGTATTCGCCTGGCAATCTGAAAGGCTCGAGTTCGATTCTTGTCGCAGGCGAAAAAATTTGGAAGAATGTTAAAATTCGAAAAACTATTTGTTTCAGAACGTTGCGAACAAACTTTTTCGAAAAATTCCAATTAATTTGAAACCTTTCTTTTTTATTTATTTGCTTTAAATTCCTATTAGGAATAATTTAAAAAAATATCGGCGTTCGCTTGGGCGGGAAATTGAATCTGTGGCCCATCGGATCGTGAGGCGCATGCGCTACCCACTGAGGTACCATTGTTCGGGCCGTTCTCCTATATTAAACGTAGTATATCAAATGTATTGAACTGGCCCCGTTGCTTCTACTTCTGCGCTAGTTCGAACGCGAGTGTAGATTTTCGAATGACACCTCAGAGTTAAAGTTGACAGTTCAATGCATTGGCGGGGAAATTACGAGCGAGTAATTTGGGGAGCAGTGGAAGAGTACTTCTGAGCTAGTTCAATTTCTTACAGGGCCCCTTCCCCAGTGTGCTCAGAATGAGAGAATTTTTTCTAAAATCCGCTGAGAAAAATGTCCCGGTCACTTTTCGAATCGTCAGAAAGGGGTTGAAGAGTTTTTAATTTTTCTTATATTTAAAATCCATTTATTTTAATCTTATTATTTTTTCATTTTTTTCAGTTTTTATACCCGACACACTCTGTGTCGAGGGTATATTGCGTTTGTGTGGTTGTGTGTAACACCCAGAACCAGTCAAGATAGACCATACAAAATATATATAGAAATGATCAGCGTCACCAGGAAATTCGATTTAGCCATGTCCGTCTGTCTGTCCGTCTGTTTGTATACAGTTATCTTATCGAAGGAGTTGAGCTATCTTGATGAAATTTGGTATGCGTAATCAAAGGCACATGAGTAAGAACAAGTTCGAGAATGGTCCTGATCGGACAATTTTTAAGGGTACCTCTAGTACTAGGGTCTGTTATGAAAATCACAAAAACTGCTCCAAATCCGGAATGAAATTTGATAGTTGAACATATTTGTAGTCAAGTTATTCAATTTCAAAAAAATTGGAAAAGTAGGCGTGGCCGAAGGGCGTTCTTCGAAAATGGCTTCCTACACCCGAAATTCAAATGGGACTTGAACGAAATTTAGCAGTTATGCTTCCTTTGTAGCCATATACATATTTCTCCAAAAATTTTTTTGATAGGTGCATTATTAAGGGTACCTCCAGTACCAGGGTCCGATTAGAATTCAAAAAAATTGGAAAAGTGGGCGTGGCAAAAGGGCGGTTTTCATAAAGAAATTCAACAAAAGTCGGTATATGGGGCCCTTATGGCCTTAAGCAACCTCTTGATATTAAAAATTATTGGAACATGTGTGTCTGTGTCGGGTATTCTATTGTCAGGCTCGCCTGACTATAACACCCTTACTTTTTTTTTTTTTTTTTTTTTTTTTTTGCTGAGCGGTAGCAAGACCAGGGGAAAAGTAAATTATTTACAATTGTTATAATTTCCACTCTCTTTGACTAACTGACCTACCGAAGCCACCTAACTTCAATTTGAAATCTTGCTTTTGAAAGCAATTTTCTAAAGTTCCTCCTTTCATGAATTATTCAAGCATTTTCATTTCTTTTTAATTTTTTTGTTTTGTTTTTTTTTTTTTTTTAGTTTCTCTTTCACGTTTCTTATCGCTTTTGCTTTCTTACTTGAGTTCTTTGATTGCGGTGGTCTCAGCGAGTTTCTAGCTAATTTGATATTGTTACAAACACAATAGACCAAAGAAGCAATTTCCAGCAAGCAACTCTTACCGCTCTCCTCTCCATTTAAATTACGCTCTTCTCAACTGACGACGAACATTCGTGTATTTCTGTAACTTTCATTTATTGACGTTTTGTTTTTCTCTGTTCTCTTCCTTCACGAACATGTGCACGTACATGGGTACACACGCAGGGACAAGTCAGCTAACAAAAGTCGCCGCTGCAAAGTCATCTATAGTTACGCTCAAGTAAACGACGACGAGCTATCGCTGGCCGTGGGTGATGTCATTGAGTTCCTCGGGGAGGTAAGTCGTCCAAACGGTTATGTACACATACGAACACACATATTCACATTCGTTGTAATCGCGAGTCACAACTAACTCATCATTATTACCATGTCAAGACTAGTGAGAATTCCGCTCGGCATACATGCTCACGATGGACGGACGACACTCTATAAGCTCTTTTCTTTCATTCTCATCTCTGTTTTCTTTTCTATCATTTTTGTGCTTGCACATTCAGGTCGAAGAAGGCTGGTGGCGTGGACGCCTTAAGACGAAAATCGGTGTGTTTCCATCAAATTTTGTTGTGGACATCGAACCATCACCAGTATTAGCGAGCAAGCGTCCACCAACGGCCGAATCGTTAGCTTTAACGGCGTCACCGAAGTCAACAACAACAACAACATCCAACAGTTCAGCGGCAGCGTCATCGTCATCGAATACGTCAGCGATGACTGCTTCCGCATTGGCGAACGCCGCTCTAGCAGCGGTCACAACAAAAAAGTCAAATCGCCTAAGCTATCACAGCTCGAAGGAGGATCTGCTCGCGCCGACTACCACTACGACCGAGGATGGAGCGCCGGCACCAGTTCTACCACCGAAACCGCAACGCGAATATTGCCGCGTCGAGTTCCCGTATGCACCGCAGAACGACGATGAATTGGAGTTGCGAGTCGGTGACGTTATAACCATAATCAGCACGGAGCTGCCCGATAAGGGCTGGTGGAAAGGTGAACTGCGCGGCAAAGTGGGAGTGTTCCCCGACAACTTCGTGAAGCTGCTGGCGCCACCAGATGGTAAGTGTCTAGTGAATAGTGACTTGTGACTATTTAATGACTTATGACTAAGCTACGCGCAAAATGGCAAGGAGCGTAAAAAAAAGAACGAAAATGTTATTTTTATAATTAATTTTTTTGTTTTTGTTTTTGTTTAATTATTTTTAATTGAATTTGTCATGAATAGCCGCGCGCGCGGTGTTTGCTCACAAAAAGGCTAAAATGTCACTATGTTACCAGTGGAAACAGGTCGTCGTTTTCCATCAAATCAGCAAACGAATCATCACTTCATGATTGAATATGCCATGCCGTTCCCGAACGTTGTTCGACACGGCGCAATGCCTGACGCTGTGTGATGACTCAAAGGCGAAAGAAAGAAAAAGTAGCCAGTCGAACATACATAAACATTCGCTTAATTAATTTAAACGTCTCGGAAGATTATCAGACGCTTTTACTGTCGCAAATGAACACTCAAAGCTGCAGTCGAGCTAAGCTCAGCGCAGAGATCGGCTTGGCTTGGCTTGGCTAGACTCGACTAGAGTATCTTGTTCGCGGCACCCATCAGCTGCCTATCGATTTGTTTTATCCATCACTTAACGTTTTTACTTTCTAACCGTTGTGTATTTTTTATGACTATTTTTCCACTTCCTCTTTCTCTTTTCTTTCTCTTCGACTGGCTCTCCAAATCGTTCATATGTTCGGCGATAATCGTGCAAATGCGCCCATATAAACGCATATAAATGCATTCACACACATACAATACACATAAACAAACACACTTTCGGCATAACCAGCCCGAGTGCGCCTTACTCACACGAAAAACGACACCATCGGCAACACGGCCACCGTCGCCGCCGCCACCAACATGAATAATACTTTTACAACAGTCAACAAGCGCTCCAGTGACGGTAACAATTTCAGTCAAAGCCAAAACGTGGAAAAGGCTCCCATCGAGATCTTTGGCGCTCGAATGGCCAACTTTATCAATACGTTTTGTATGTAAACGAGTTTTTCAAGTACTCCATTTCATTTCAGCACCGCATCGAATCGAATCGCACCGCACTGAACCACACCGAACCGAACCGAACCGCACCGCAACCCCTCGGCTCGATCCCAAGTCGAAGATCAATCGAGGCTGTAGTTTAAACTTAAGCTCACCGAACTCCTTGTTCAATGCGTAGTTGCCCCGTTTGTTGGGTTGTTGGCTCGATCGCTCGTTCGTTCGTTCGTTCGTTCGTTCGTTCGCTAGTTCGTTCAATTGTTCGGTCACCATTCGAAGCGATTCGTTTCGATTTTGCATTTTCCTGCTCGCTTAGACTTTTCACAATTTTTGTTTCTTTTTTTTCTATTATTATTTTTTTATATTGAAAGTTGCATTTGTTGGATTTTCTTGCGATTTTCTCGTTGCATTTGTATTGGTAGTTGTTATTGCTTTTAAAATGTTTTCATACGATTTTTTTGTTTGTTTGGACTAAGCTTCCAAATTTGCATGTGATAAGTGCTTGAATACAAATGAAAAAGTTTAAACTATAAACCAAACTTTCCGATTCTACTAATGGATATTATAAATTGATTTAATTTTAATTAAATTGATAGACCAGATCATCCAAATCAAATCCGTTCATCCATGTAGTTTGCCAATTTTTTGCGATCATCAAAATCACTTTCTTCCAAGACCAAGACTTTCTTCGACAAATGATATTGCTTAAAAACAATAACCAGTAATATAGTTATTAGTTCTCACCTACTCTTGATGCGCTTTTTAATTTATATCAGAATCATTTGAAGGCTCGCAAACATGGTTTATGTTTTCACTTAAAAGTTTTTTTTTTTGATATTTTTGTTAGTGATGTTACGAATGTGATTTTTTAAACATTCGCGAATATCTGTCGCTGATATTCGCGAATGCGAATGTTCAGTTTTAGTTAAGCGCCACTTATCTATGTTTTGGTATTGACAGCTGACGTGCCAATGATCCAAAAAAAAGAAGTTATTTAATTTATCTGTTTTCGTAAGGAAAATGAATTTAAATTTGTTCTCCAAGCCTTTTTTGAATAACTTTTAAATATTGTTATTAAATCTACAAATCAATACACATATCAATCCATATAAAAGAAATATATAACATCTATAGGATTTGTATATTTTTCGAACGTTAATATTCGCCAAATATCCGCATAAAATTTTGCGAATGCGAATACGAATGTCCAGATATATGAGAATATTCGCGAATGCGAATATTTGCAACTTCACTAATTTGTATCTATTGTAGTACTTTTAAAACAAGTTCTCACACATGTCCAAATCTGATTGTATTCCTCAATATTGATTGACTGTGTTCAAAGCATCGACCTCTTCAATATGCTGACTGCCGCCCACGTGAAAGAGATTCATAAACAAGAAAACTGTGAAAATATTCACAGTAGAGATGTTGCGAATATTCGCATATTTCTGGACATTCGTATTCGCATTCGCAAAATTTTATGCGAATATTAACGTTCGAAAAATATACAAATCCTATAGATGTTATATATTTCTGTATATGGCAAAAAAGATCAAAAAGATCTGTTAATGATCGCGGTGTTAAATATATTTTATATTATTGAAAATTATTCGAGCTTAACCGCATTGCACCTCCCGCCTGTGGGCGGACATGGCCATGTTTCGTCACTTCACCACTCGTGACTCATCAGCGCCTTTGGGGTGCTAAGGAGTTTCAAATTTCTTGCACCTTATAAGTGAAGAATTTCAAAACCTCCTGAGAAATATACACACTAATAGTAAAAAATTAGTGGTATTGAGGAATTATTAACTTTCGGTTAACCAATCTTCCTCTATTTCTTTTATGTAGATTGAATTGATTTGTGTATTGATTTGTAGATTTAATAACAATATTTAAAAGTTATTCAAAAAAGGCTTCGAGAACAAATTTAAAATCATTTTCCTTACGAAAACAGATTAATTAAAGAACTCTTTTTTTTGGATCATAGGGCAACACTGTAACAAACAAGTAAGAAAGCTAAAGTCGGTCAAGCCCGACTTTGAAATACCCAGCGTCCCGACATTATGAGTGCACTATGTTTTTCTTCTCTATTTGTGGGCGTGGCAGTGGGACGGCCACATAAATTATTTCCCTACACCCTTCATTCGCCTTGGTGAACCTATGTTGCGAATTTGAAGCTTCTACGCCTTTTACTTCGGAAGTTACGAAAAATCTTCATTTGTGGGCGTGGCAGTGGGCGGGCCACATAAAATTTTTACCTACACCTTTCATTCGCCTTGGTGAACCTATGTTGCGAATTTGAAGCTTCTACGCCTTTTACTTCGGAAGTTACGAAAAATCTTCATTTGTGGGCGTGGCAGTGGGCGGGCCACATAAAATTTTTACCTACACCTTTCATTCGCCTTGGTGAACCTATGTTGCGAATTCGAAGCTTCTACGCCTTTTACTTCGGAAGTTACGAAAAATCTTCATTTGTGGGCGTGGCAGTGGGCGGGCCACAAAAATTTTTTTCCTTCACCTTTTATTCGCCTTGGTGAACCTATGTTGCGAATTTGAAGCTTCTACGCCTTTTACTTCGGAAGTTATGAAATTTCTCTAGTTGTGGGCGTGGCAGTGGGCGGGCTACATAAATTTTTGTTCCTACACCTTTCATTTGCCTTGGTCAACCTATGCTGCGAATTTGAAGCTTCTACGCCTTTTACTTCACAAGTTATGATAAGCCCTAATTTTTGGGCTTATTTGTGGGCGTGGCTCGAGGAGGGCGGCGTCCATTTTTTTCCAGGAAATGTCTCTTTTCGTAGTTTACCAGCACACCAAATATCAATTGAATATGTTGAGTGGTTCGCAAGTTACAAGCATTTTACTGAAAACACAATAAATTCATTTGTGGGCGTGGCAGTGGGCGGATGTCTCCCATTTTTACTTAGGATCATACTCGGATCCCGATATACCTGTGTGCCAAATTTTGACTTGATTGGTCCAGCCGTTTCGGAGGAGATCCGACCACGGACGGACGGACGGACAGACGGACATGTCTAAATCGATTCAGTTTTTGATCCTGATCATTTCTATATATATTTTTCTATATCTCCGGAGCTTAATTCTCCCTGTTACAAGATTTGCACAAAACTAATATACCCCGCTTACGCTGGGTATAAAAATATGTGGGGTTTACACGGCACGTCAGTTGTCAATATCAAAGCATAGATAAGTGGCGCTTAATTTAAAACTGAAAATTCGTATTCGCGAATATCGGCGACAGATATTCGCATTTGCATTCGCACTCGCGAATGTTTAAAAAATCACATTCGTAACATCACTAATTCACGGTATTCACTAATGCGATGCTTCATATGCGAAATATTTTTTGATCGACCAATTAACATTGAGATGAATGGGCTTGATGCGCCACCTTCGGCGATCTTTTTCATTTTTAGAAACCTTGCTTTAGCCATAAGCGGCATAATTGATTCAATAAACTAAAAATGAAGTCAGCATCTTGATACGCACTATTTTGATCGCCATGAAAAATATTTAAATTACTTACAAGCTTCAATTTCGCTCTTTGTATCAAAAAATACATCGTCAGATCATGATTTAACTCCCACTTTTTTTTTTCAATATGTATAAAAAATTCATTTTGTACTTCGATCGCTTCATATTGAACATATTGAGTCGCTGAAAGACGCTGCGTATAATTTCGTGCTTGTTTAACACGATTTAATTACTCTTATTTTTGAAGTGTATGTATCGACTGAATTTCTTATTTATATATCAGATTTAATTTTTCTCCCGTTTCCCGTTCACTTGAAAGGGGCCTCTCCCTTATTTGGTTTTTTGTGATTTTTTGTCAAATTTATTATCTTTTATAGTCCGTGACTCTTTCAGTGTTGTGATATTCTGGGATTTCCCCCCTTTTTTTTAAATATGGGTATTTGGAGGATGACAATGTCACAAGTTTTCATGCTTTTAAGCGGAGATTACTTATATCCGGACTGCCTATGTCCAAGAAATGTCGTACATTGGACTAGTGCAGTGCTGCCCAACAGAGTCGTCTGCATTTCTCATTTCTCATTCTCATTTTTCACATATACGTGTGCTTGAGCGAATCATATGCACTGAAAGAAATATTTGAAGGTAAACTAGCAATAATCTATAAAATCTATCATTATGCCTTTTCATTTTGCTTTGTCTTATATTGGTGTGCCGCACATCAAGCATGAATTTGACTCTTTTTGAAGAAATTGCTCCATTATTTGAAATGAATTTTCAAAAACGTGCCGAAGGCTCCCTGGGCTAGTGCAGTTCTATTTTATAAGCGTAGTATTTGATATTATGCCTATAAATAATTAATAAATAAATAAATAATTTTCAAAAAATCTTTGGATACATGCATTTTTAACCCTTTAATTCCTGGCTCCGGAATTTTTTCGAGCAAATCATCAAAATAATAATAATAATAATTTTCAGATTCGTTTTTTTCTACCCGAAATTAGTCTTATATGAACTTTTCACTGAAAAACATTGTAGCGTTAGAGGGTTAATTAAAACATTTTTTAAAGAATTTTTTTATAATTAAAAAAGTAGTTACCTATATATTAAAAACTTGCTCCCATTAGCCATTTGGAAACTTAACTAACATCGAAGAGAAAGGAAATGAATATTTAATCAATTTATTTGCTTAATTTCTGCATTCGTTCCACTGTGTCCGTTTGTTTTTTTGCTTCTTTGTTTTTTCCTCTCGATATGTGGACTGAATTTTAATTAAATTCTTCTTGACTCTCTAAATTGAGTGTCAGAGCACGAAAAGAGAAAATAAACAAAATATTTTTAAAAAGATAATTATAAGGAAAAGCAATAACAACAACAACAACAACATGGAATTATGCAAGCTCGTATGACCGCCAGCACGACAGACGGCTATTACCACCGCCCATACACGAGTGAGAAGCTAACAGGTTTTATTTTCTGTTTCTGTTTCTGTTTCTCTTTGTTGCCTGTTTTCTCCTTTTTTTTTCTTCTTAGCATATTTTCTTCTTACCATAAATAATAAAATAATTAAGTGAATACTCAACTGACTGTACGGTGCTTTGAGTGGAATTCTCTCCGAGCTATTGAGTGCGGTCTAATCGGTCTGATTGTTCTTGGCGTTTTTTTTTTTTTCAACTATTCCGTCGAATTATAACGTTTAAATATTTGTCTTCGCTGGAGGGTGTAATTTCTCTATCGCAATAATTAAGTGTTTTCTTTTCATGCTGTTCTCTTCCTCTACGCATCTTTTTGAGTGTCTTTGGTTTTCTATTTGATTGGGAATTTAATTTTATTTTTGCATCTGTTCAATTTAAGTAAGAATAATTAAAATAAATAACCCTCTAACTATACAATTTTTTTAAATGAAGAAACCAGGCTAATTTCAGGTAGAGATAAACGGTTCTGAAATTATTTTTTTTATGTAAAATCCGTCTGGAGACAGACCCTGGACTTAGGGATAAATTAATTAATTTCATGACAAAAATTTGTCAAACATAAATCTCAAAACTTCCACTCTTCTATTCTCACTCACTCCTTGATAAAAAAATGCTCAAAATTTGGGAAAAAATTAGAAAAAAAAATAGAAAGAGAGAATAACAAAAAACAAAAAACCACTCAATGCCGACGACTCAGACCTTTTGTGCTTTTATTTCGAATCGAATTGGACTCGTACTTAGTTCGTCCAGTGTGTGACTGTTGTTCGTGTTGTTTCTCGCCGCCATTTGGCTCACAATTTAATAAATTTGAAAACATTTTCGCGTAATTCTTAATCAGCACTCGATGAATTAACTAGCCAGTGCCGGCTGTGGAGTCTTATCCGCGAAGTCTCTATGCGTAGACTTGCGTGTTTTGGTTCAATTCGAGTGAATTCCATCAGCGGCGGTACGTACGTACGTACGCCCGTTTGTCTGACTTGCTAGCCAATCTGTCAGACTGTTCAACCAATCAACCGCACAACCGCCCGCCCGCCCGCTCGCTCCGTGGCGCATTCAATCGCAGCGCTGCAAGGTTGAAATACTTATTAATTTTTCTCGCGCATCTAACGTTGGTTGAGGCCTTTGAAAAATGCCGTCATCGTTTGACATTGAAAAATTGAAAAGAAATCATGAAAGAAAATAATCGTTTACGGAAGTGATTTAATGTTTTTTTTTTGTGTGCTCATCTGCAAAACCCTATGAAACGCTGTTTTTCGTTGAATCGTCGTATTTTAAAATTTAATAATAGTAAAACACTAAATAAAGCCTCGAGTGAGTGGAAAAGGAAAACAGCTGAAGTTGAAGTTCGTTGCTTGAGTCTTTTGTTTTTGAAGTGGTAAGCGGTGCGTGCGTGCGTTGCTTCGCTTTTTCTTTTCTACAAAAAAATGGAGATATTTGAAATTTAATTTTTCTTTGCTGAAATTATCATTTGAAAAACAAACCTCTTATGCTAAATTTTTTTTCTTTTATTATTATTTTTTTTTCAATCAAAAGTTCAGACAAGACTAATTTCGGGGAGAGGATAAACGAATCTGAAATTTATTCTTTTATACAGCCCGATTCAGAATATTCCCGGAGAACGCATTCCCGGGGAATTTACTTTTCTCGAGACTAAAATTGACATTTTTTAAATAAGTAGATATGGTAAGGAAAATTATGGGTATGCGTCAAATACCCATTCCCCATCAAATTTCTTCCCCCAAATATTTAAAAAAGAAGAAGTTTACTCTCCAAAAAAGTAAATTCCCCGGGAATATTCAGAATTGGGCTGATATTCTTCTTTATTTATTCGAATAAACTCCGCCTAGAGATGGAGCCAGGAGTTAGAGGGTTGAAGTGTGTCTTTTTAAAATCAATCATAAAATTATAAAAGAAACTGCGAATTTTTCCAATTGACTAAAACGTAAATACGTCCCGAATTTGGATTTGCCGATTTTGAAATACATTTTCTACCCCAACATGTCTGGAGAAATTTTATTCCAGTCACGTTTTCATTTTTATTCATTTATTTTACTTTTATGATATGAATATGAAATGAAATCTGGCGCGACCAAAACAAACTTTTGACACAATTTCATCTGCACCCATAAGAAGCGTGTTTGTCTGTAATTCGAATAACTCTTCCGATGCGACTTTCTAATTTATGGTCGCTAAAATTACGTTCCCAAGGTTTCGCAATTAACTCTTCTTATTTTTTTATATTAATTTTTTTTTTTTTATAGAAAATCCATATTCCCATGCGTAAATAGGTACACACATAAAACACACTCGAGAAGCTCAACACAAATGAAAAAAAGATTGGATTCTTGTATGAATCAGAACTTTATCATTCCATAAGCTGCCTTCATCGATAATAATTTTCGTTAAATTGCACATTTTTTTGTTTTGTTTTTTGATTCACATTGCTTTGTTTGATTTCCCTTTTTGTTCAACAATAATTCAATATTTTCATACACAAACAACGAAGCGTAAGAAGAAAAAACTATGGTATTTGTGTTCTTGAAAGTGGCGTCATTTTACTGTAAATAGAATTTATTATTTTTTATTTTTTATTTTTATTTGTTTTCTTTTCACATACTAGCCTTCGATTTTTGCGATTTTGCATAGCTTATAGCTTGCGTTTAAATCTCTTTCTCATGCCTCCTTTTGTCACCCCGTCTTATTTATTTCTCTTTTTGAAATTTATATTCGTAGCCCCTAAAAAGTCTTCTCGAGCTTTTGTTGACATTTAAAATGAATATAAAACACATAGATTGTAAAGATTTGCGTTGATTGTTGTGTTCAGCTAATAACGAGTACTTGATTTCTTAATAAACAAACCGACACGACGGCGTGTTAAGCAACCGAGGCATCTCTGAAATCACCGATTCAGTCATCAATCGAGAAAACGTGTCTTCAAAAGATGAAAAAAAAATTTTTTTTTTTTAAATCAAAAAAACTGATTTCACTTGCCGTGTTTAGTCACTCAAACAGTTTCGCTCTTTATAGAACTTGAAATAAAAATATTTTATGTTTTTATTGAACAAGCGATAATACATAATAGTGATGAACAATGAGGGAATATTTTGGAATTTGAAAATTCCTATTTGCCTGCCTTATCGCATTATTATCAACGTTATGAGGAGGATGTGAACCTATTCAATGTGGGTGCAGACAGTTTAAAGATAATGTTTTCATTTTAATGTTTCAATAGAATTAGAATGTTAACCCTTTATTGCATGATATACCCTTTCGGTACAGTCTTGCTCCCGCCTTCGACGCTGCTTATACGACTTGAACAAATCGTTGACGAAACGAAACAAGACTAAAGCATAGGTGGCGACGATGCAAAATCCTTACAAAAGTCGAGAGTTTCACGCACGACACTCTGTAGGACAGATCATTCATGAATTCATGCATCCCAAGTGTGCAGGAAGTCCTCCATTACTGGTCTTGTGAAGCGCACATATGAATACATACTTAAAATTTTTTTTTTTAATTTCAAAGCCTACTTCATAAAATGTAAATATGTATGTATATCGTCGAAGACTTCATGGAGGATTCTGTCTTGATCGAGCGATTTCTGAAAGGGTGCAGTCGAAGCTATCTATAACGAACTCCTCTATAACGAATTTCTCTCTATATCGAATCTTCTCAAGGCTGTCTCAAGCTGTGCCAGCTACATATTTAGTGCCTTTCGTCTCTCCATAACGAATTTTTCCCGCTCTTTTGAAATTCTTCGAAAGAGTTTCGAATGTATTAAATCAGCGGGAAAAATTTTAGTTTATAGTAAATGGTTTCATTAAGGCTCCAAAAATAACACTAGTTAACAAATAATTGAATTTTTTTTTTTTTAACCAGCAGATCTAAATGCACTTTTCTTAAAGCTCTACAGAATCGTGTTTTCTTGACCTTGTATCTCAAAACTTTGAAAGGAAAGGGGTTCGTGTGCAGTAAAGGGTTAAGAAATTTTCGAGAGCAAACATTCATAGGGAAAGAAAAAACCCTAGCCAAGGTTAATTCGTTTTTCCCGACCATAGAAATGTAGCGATTTATTTTAAGGAAATTCTATTTTGTTTTTTTTTTTATGATCCATTCGCTTTTAGAGCATTCATTGCCATTTAAAATAAATTAATTAGTTCTTATTGCGCTCAAGGGTTCAAATAGTATAATAAGTGTTAACCCTTGGCGTTAAAGTAATTGTCACTCTTCCATTGTGTAAGCTAGAATCCCGTTTGAGACAAGAAATCATTTTTTAAAAAACAAAAAATTCCTAATATAATATACTTTTTTTTTTTTTTTGCTTTCCTCCAGTCATACCATCTGCAAATGATTCGCCGCAGCCTCAACATCATCAGCCGCCGCAATCACATTCCCAAAAAACTGCCAAAACATTCAGCACGGGCATGAGTTCAACCACCAATTCGACCTCAACGATTGCAAGCCAAAATTCATCATCCAATACAACAACAACAGCAATCCCACAATCATCCTCATCAGCGGCTTCAACGGCCGCTAGTTCATCAAAAGTGTTCATTAAGAAATCTGGCAGCACGTCATCAACGCAAAGTTCCAATCGTAAGGACAGTTTCGGTTCTTATGATTCTCTGAACGACATTCTTTCCGAAACAGGGCTGCAGACGGGTAATGTAGCAGCTCAGCGAAAGTCACTGGAGAATAAGAACCTGGACCTAACTAATGCTCCCGACGCTGGCATACGTATGGGTATCAAAAAGCAGCAGCAACAGCAACAACAAGAAGCGACAACGAAAACTTCAATTGGGGGAACCAACAACAGCCACACTGCCACCGCCACCGCCACCACCGCATACAGTTCGCTGTTAACGACAACAAGTGAGCTACGAAAGAGTTTGGAAAATATGGATGAAAAGGCAGCGAAGACAACTCCACCTCCTGTGCTAACGAAAAAGCCGAATGTGCCCTCAAAGAAATCAACCACTGTGACGAGCGTTGCAGGTGAGTGCAAACGAAAATCCTCTTTAAAAAATTCCTTCATTATTCGAATAAAAAATAAAATTTCTTTCCTCCAGCGAATCTATTCACAAGTCTCAAGACCAAGGTGAAAAACGTTGAAAATACGCTCACAACTTCTGTCTCGCAAGATTCTGCCGATGGCATCGGCAGCAGTAAAATGTCACCTGCTGGAGGTCTACCAGATTCCGCTCCAAGTGGAAACGTCGTCATGCGACGAGCGGCTACAATTGCGGTAGAAGATACCGATTTCGATCGCATCGAACGGGCGTCTAAGCCTCTTCCCGATATGCGTGCCGGTCGCGTTAAGGCACCCAAAAGACGTCCACCCTCGGCGGCTATCAACGCAATTGGCGAGAGCAACAATAACTCAATATACCTGAACGGAAGCACTGAGTTACGCAGCAGTATGGTCGCAGAGTCCTCCGATGAGCCAACCCGACCACATTCATCAGATGATAATTCCACAAGCGAAGAGCAATTAGCAAAGCCCAAACCCCGTGAATGGGAGAAAAAGAAGGCACCTTGGATGGAAGAACTTAAAGCGTCACAAGTCAAGAAGAAGACCTCGCCCAGTGTTGAGCCACGCACGGATGGGAAAATTGAAGCTGCGGTTTCCTCCACCACAACGAAAGTGCAATCATCATCCATATCATCATCATCATCATCATCATCATCCACAGTATCCACGTCCACAACGGCACAGCAATCGACAACGCTCGAAAGCTCCACACATCACATCACGAAGAAAGAACATAGCAATAATTCCTCCAACACAAATTCAAGTGGTGGTGCCAACAATGTGGATGTGATGTCAAAAAGCTTAAGTGGCAAACTAACAACGATTGCCACAGACGCAACAACAACAACAACAACAAGTCCCAGTACGGTCGACGATGTACGCGCCGCACGGCCCAACAGCCTTCTAATACGCGATCGCAGTTCATATTTGAGCGATAGCAATAGCAATGCCGCCAACGTGCGCAGTGTGCTGAAAAGTGCGTCTTCATCAACATCTTCCAACGATGGCGTAACGACGCAGTCAACAACAACCACAGCCACAACATCAACTGCTGCGACTACTCATTCCTCCTCAGGTGCCAATAAGACAACACACCACCAACATCTAAACAATCATCATTCTCATCCATCAACACCATCCACATTCCCATCACAATCCACATGGAAATCACACAGAGAACGATGGACGCATTATAGATTTGGAACATCGTGTCGAGAAGTTGGAAAATGTAGTGCACACACAACAACGTACAATCGATGAGCTGGTGAATAAGCTGCGCGAGGAAACGGATCGTGTGAAAGTACTTCGTGGCGAGCTAGACAAATATGCGCAGTGCGTGACGCAAGTTTAATTGTGGCTTTTTAATTCATTTTGTCTGAAGGCCTGTCTATGGCTTTGTCTTTCGGTCCGTTCGACTCTGAAGTTCAAGCAGTAGCTGTAGTCTTAATTGTTTTCATAAATTAAGCGCAGTGCATAAAGCCCATTTCAAGACCCCTTCTTTTTATATAAGCCACCCACCAGCGATGTCGATGCATTTATAAACGTTCTTTGTTCCTTTGTTTTCTTTTTCTTTTCCTCCATTGTCTTGATTTCTCGTGAGCGGCTGCATTCCAAATAATTTTAAAGCGTAAAGCGTCTAATTAGTCGACACCTATAGTTTATTTAGTTACTATATATTTAAGCATGTAAAGTTGTAAATTATTAATTAATTTTATTTCCAACAATTCGAGATTTTTACGTATTTTTCTCATGCATCTTTTGCAGAAATTGCTGTTCCTCAAAGGTGCAATTACTTATAAACTCAGAGTTCCGGCCTTTTTACATGCTTTCATAACGTCAAAATGATTAAATGTTTAAAGCTACAAATGCTCTTGGGCCATTTATTATGATTCGAAAAATTGAGTAATTACTATTGATAGAACAAAATTTTTGAAATTAAATAGAAATGGTTATCTACTCCTTAGTGGGCACTGCCATCCTTTGGATTAATTTACCGGTTAATAAACTCTATGTATAAATGAAAATCTAGCTTTTCAAGGGATGCAACATGCATGAGAAAATTTCGTTAAAAATTCCGATGTTCTATAAATGTTCTTCAAAATCTTAATTTTTTTTTTTTTAAATAATAATTTAATAATAATTTGCAAACTCATATTTTTCCTAATAATTCGTAATTAATGCTTAATGATTTGCCATTCAAGCGAGAGCTGTTGTAGCTGCTTAATGTGTATTATATTTGTATGTATAATTTGTAGGAGTATTTCTATAAGAAGCGTATTATCAAAATATTTTATATAAATACCCCGATTTCGTATTCAAAATTGAATGATTATTTATCAGCGGTGAAAAGTGGGATTTTTTAGTTTGCTGTGTAGCACTGTTGCCAGTTTTTAAGGGGAATATTCCCCCGAATGTCTCAAAACAAGACCAAAGTTCCTTAAAATTTAATTTTGCAATATTCTAAAAACAATAATTTGGTCCCATAAGGTCCCATAAAATGTTCCCTCCTAACTTTTCTGCCCTAAGACTCGACTAAAAATCGTAAATGTCTTTTAATTTTGGGGAAATTCTCCGAAACTGGCAATAGTGCTGTGTATTAAAATAATGATGCCTTCGATATGGCATTGATCGTTGACTCTTGTTGAATTCTTGATAGCAATAGTTGGTAGCAAAATAATTATCAAACAGCTTGGTTGTCATAAATTCGTTCACGTTCAATAAATCGGTCCGTTTCGGAAGGTCATGGACCCATTTTAGTCCTTAAGTAACCATTTACGAGAGGACCAGGGGCAATTTCCGTTGACTCGATGTAAATTGAAGTTTGCTTTGTTCCTCAGTGTCTCATTTTTTGTAATCGAAATTTGCATAAAAAAGTATTAGAAATGAAGAAAATTTACTCTTTCGAATTCCTGGTTCATAATCGATAATTGATTGTTACAGAGTGTTTGAAAGAGCATACGTAACTCCACAACATCATCTTTTAACTTTTCAAAAGTCCTAGTATCTTTGCACGCCGACCTCAGGCACTGTTTCATTTCAATTCGAAGATTCAGGCCAGTTCCTTGGCGTGTGTAGATCCTTCCACTTGCGTCTAGTTTTTGTCTGTTGACTGAAACAACACTTCACATGGTAAGGCTATCTAGAGCTGAAGCTTACTGGTTGTTATTTTTATTTTTATAAAGCTCCAACTATCAACAAGCATATGGTGGAACTCTTTCTGATTTCCAGAGAAATGTGTATATGGCTATTTTTATTCATTTAAAAACATGTTGAGGGATTGTGTCTCCTAATCTGACATTAAGGCTCATAGTTTTCAACCTAGTTTAAGCTTTATGAAGGTGAAATGATATCTTCAGGAGAGTTTAAATCAGGCGTATTAAATTTATACAAAATTTTTGGAAAAATTCAAATATAGCAAAGGTTTTTGATTCAGTTAAACAGGCATGAAAACTAAAATGTATTCGACAATTTAAACTTTCGAAGCTCATAGGCTCGATTTTACCAAGCTATTTAAATAAAATTGAAATGAAAATTTACTTTTTTTATATGAAATTTTACAGTTCGTTTCATTTAAGCTTCATTTAAATGGCTTTGTGAAATCGGGCTTAAATCGAATTGAAGACTACGACGACCCCAAGAACAATAACAAAGGTTTTATTGAATTTCTGTTGATTAATTCGACAAGCGTGACTTTTTTTTTCTACCCGATTTTGACATGTTTTCATAGAAGGCAATCAATACTTAGGAAGTAATCCTTCACTCGTTTAAAGAATTAATATTTTATTACAAAATAAATCCGTTTCAGTACACTCTACATATCAGAATGTCACTTGTACTTCAAAGAATTGTTGCCAGCATATTGAGGGAATTAAAAAAAAATCGTCTTAGCTGGCTTAAATGCACGATGAATACTAATCCTTTATAAAAGTTTGGTTTTCCTTGGACAATTTGAATTGAAAATAATGCGTCTTAAAAAAATAATATGAAATCACCTTCAAATATTAATTACCATATCACATTGTTAATTGTGTTAGTATTTCATTCCATAATATATATTAATATTAATTCCACTGAATAAAAAAACCAATATATTTACTCGTTGAATTTAAATTAATTTTATGAATTATGCGGACCATTCCAATGTCGCACCGAAATGCATTTACAAAGCAAACTCAGCGCCTCTCAGCTGAAAAAATTTGTAGATTGCCTGAACCTCAACGTGTTGTTGAAAAGAAAATTAAACTTAACAAAATGCTGTCAATTTATGCTTTTAAAGTAAGGAAAACCGATTTTTCTGAAAATTACTCATTCTTTATTAATATTGTGAGAGCCACGAATATTTCCGCTTGCTTTCATTCGAGGCAAAGAGATTCAGGAATTATTTTCAAAAATTATTTTTACGATTTTTTTCTTTCTATTGTGAATCATTCCCAATTTAGTAATTTGTTTAAATGTAGTTATTTTTGTAGTAAAATCAATAAAAGTTAGCTTTAAGAAGAGAGAATTTTTATGTAGCTTTAAATTTTATTTTTATACGCGTATGAATTGAATTTGATTCATTGATATGTCCTATGGGAAATGATATGAATTCTAAAATAATTAGGTACTTATTCATATGAAAGCGAATGTAAAATATAAATGAAAACGTAAAAATACGTGTGGTTTGCCTTGCGGAATCATATTAAATACTGTAAAGGGCGTTTAGCGGAGTAGGACTAAGTGGAAATAAATTCTATTGTTTTATTAAAATGTATTATGAATTGTTTTAAAATTATGACATGAAGTATAATTGAAAGGTAAGGAAACTCTAGTTGTGGCGAAAAGTTTGTCCGAAATGCTCTCTAATAACTCCGAATTTTCTTAACGGAGTGTTCAAGTACATATTTAACCCAGATATCGAACATTTTTAAACAATGGTCATCACTTTTTTTCTTTTATTGACGCTTAGAATACTTCCTTTTTCCGCCGAGAAAAATTTCTAGAGAAAATTTCCCGAGGAATGTTCATTTAGAATAGGGCTGATTACGTAATGCGACTTTCAAACAATTTTCAGCCTCTCTCCACCCATGTAACGCGCCGCAGCGATTTTCTGCACCGGTCCTGTAACGCATCGTAACGTTTTACAAGACTTCCCCTCCCCCGAATTGCGTTACGAAATACTTGAACGCCCCCTAAAAATATTTCCATTCATTGTTACCATAATCGGATGCTGATGCAGATGTGTCGTTGCTTTCATGATCCAGTGACGTCTAAGGACGTTAACTGATGTTGTGTAATGCAACTACTGCTTGAGGGCGTTTCATAGATAAATTTACATTTGCCATGTCGAATTGCAAGTGGCCTCAGAACGTGTAAGAATCACTTTGACTTGATAAAATTCAAGCGGTCACAGCAGTAACAGCATCCGATCGTCGCTGTATGCAGTCAGAGAACAGTTTGAATATGACTGAAATTAGGGGAAATAACTGCAACTAACTGCTAATAGAGGGCGTTTCATAGAACAATTGTACATTTGCCTGTCGAATTATTGCAAGGGATAGAACAATTGTATTAAATATTTCAAAATAATCAAAACCAATGAGAATATTTAATATTTAAAACAATTTTCCTTTTAGAGTTAACATGCAGCGTTTGTCACATTTATTATTCGCCTTGTGTTTGAGTTGGTTTTTTTAAGCATTTTAAACGACACCAGCCTAAAAGTATACTGTAAAAAAGTCGAGAAAACAGCGAGCATACAAAATAAATAGTGCCACGAAGTTCAGTTATGATTTAATTTATTTAATGCGAAATGTATTTGCTTCTTTCTCATCTGTTGGCAGTCATAAGAAATGTCTGGACTATTGATCTTTTTATTCTAAAAATCAAAACAGAAAAGGGTTAACAAAGAAGTTCCGCTTTTAAGCGTAGCCAAATTCAGTGACGACGGCGATTGAACTCGAAAAAAATAGCCTACATAAATATATTTAAAGTGTGTTTAAATCGCTTTCGGTTTTTCTTCTCTCAAGTTTCAACACTCTGTCCCCAGGTGCTCACTGGTGACACCGACACCAGAGCTCCACCTAAAATGGCGTGGGTGTGATTGACGTTTATGATCGCCGAGATACAATTTGATTTACAATTTGAAATATCGACGATTTGAGATGTCAATTAAACGGCGTCAAGTATGCAAAGAGCTGCGTAAATATGGAAAAATGGCAATAATTTACCGTTAAAAAACGGCGATTTCAATTGTTGCAGAATTTAATTACATCGGCAGAGAAAAAATCTCGCCGTGAATTATTTGCATGCTTTGTAGTTTTTTTGTTTGTTTGTTTGGCTTTACAATTCGGTGTGGGCAAAGGTTAAGGCGCTATTATTTGAATAGAGTTCTATGGCGCATGGATTCGCGGGTACTGTTCGAATAGTTTTTGGCATTCATTCAATAAAATTCTGATCGATATACTTTTCAGTGTAAAAGTATTACCTTTACTGCATGATTTATTAAATAGCTTAGGTATGGTTGTGCTACCAGGAATAATGGGAAAACAAAGAAAAACCAAAACAGAATTGATAAGAAAACTCCAATCGAAGAGCGAGTTACGCTCTTCTACGGACGTACTTAGGTGGGAGAATAACGATTTAAGAGATTTCGTTTTCGATTTCGCTTAGAAAAAACGACTTTTTCGCTGCCGGATAGAGCTGGAGAAAAAATCGATAGCACTATCGATACTATCGATGGTTTCAAACTATCGAAAACATCGATGGTTTTTGAAGACTATCGATAGTTTTGAATCATTGATATTTACTTTAGCTTTGGAAATGTGGTGCTGGCGGTGACAAAGGGCTTTCTTCATTTTGAAATGGACATATTCCTAAAAATGCTTTTATTTAGATAAGGCCGAGAACTGCTCGAAAATTTATCTTTCAATTACCAAAATTACCGATTGTTAAAATTATCGATAATCGAAAATATCGATGATGATGGTGAGGTTGGGGATGATGAGATGGTGATGATGCTGATATTGATGATGGTGAGGTTGGTGATGATGATGGTGATGATGTGATGGTGAATGATGATATGGTGTGATGATGATGATGATGTTGGTGATGAGTGATGATATGGTGATGATGATGTGGTGATGGATTAATGTGTGATGATTAATGATGATGGTGGAGGTTGGTGATGATGATGTATGGTTTGATGATGAGTAATGTATGATGATGGTGTGTGAATTTGAATGGTGATGATGTGATGGGTTGAGATGTGATGATGGTGATGGGATATGTTTGATGGTGTGGTTAGATGGTGTGATGATTATGATGGTGATGATGAGGTGAGGTTGGTGATGTATTGGTATGATGATGTGTGATGTGTTAATGTAGGTGTGATGATGATGAGTTATATGTGATGGTGGTGATGATGATGGTGATGATGATGGTGGTGATTTTGGTGATGATGGTGTTGATGATAGTGATGATGGTGATGATGGTGATGTATCATGATGGTGATGATGTATTTGAAATATGATGTTGGTTATGATGTGGTATGATGTGGATAGATGATTGGATGTGAAGTTGGTGATATTGATGATTTATGATGTGTGATGGGTTGAATGTGTTATGATGTGTTGATTGGTTAGTATGACTGGTTGATGGATGATGGTGATGATGGTTGTTGATGGGATGATATGAGTTGTTGATGATTTGATGATTGTGATGATTGATGATTGTTGGTGATGATGATGGTGAATGTTTATGAAGTATGATGGTGATGGTTATGTAAGAATTGGTATGATGTGATGAGGGTTGGTGATTGATGATGGTAAAGGTTGGTGATGATGATGGTTAATAGTTGGTGATGATGATGGTGAGGTTAAAGTGATGATGATGGTGTGAAGATGGTGATGATGGTGTTGATGGGCTTGACGGTGTTGATGGTGATGGCGATGATGTTGTTGATGGTGATGATGATTATGATGGTGTTGATGATTATGATGGTGATGAATGAGGTGAGGGTTGGTGATTTTTGATGGTTGATTGATGGTTGTGATGAGTGTTAATGGTGAGGATTATGTGATGATTAGATTGGATGTGATTGATGTGTTGTAGATGGACGATGATGGGTGGGATTTGATGTGTGATAGATGGATGATGGGATGGATTGATAAAGATATGTGTTGTAGGTGTTTAAATTTTAAAATATACCTTCCGTTAGTTCTCCAGCTCTACTGAGATGACTGAGAAATTCTTCAATTCATGGCTTTATATACGTTTCCGAAATCATGAATTCAGTGAGAATTGTAGGAATTTTTTGAAAAAAATTACCATTTCTCGGGGTAGTTTTGCATTTGGAGGGAAATAATGATTGGAAATTTGTTTTCAGGACGAATATCATCAAATGGAACTATGAGCGTATTCGGAGGGTGCCTTGGGGGGTTCAAGCCCCCCCGATATGTTCGGAATTACAAAGGGGATTGAGAAAATGATCTCGGTGGATAGTTTTGTTATGCCTTAAACTTTTTCCGAAATAGTTTTCTGCGTCGGTGCGTTTCCATGTCCCCACGAACCCCACCATGGCTTGTTTTAAATCAGCCCTCGGACTTAACGAGACATAGATCTAGGCAGTGATGCCAACTTAACGCTTTTCGCACTAGATCTAGCGCTTTTGGAAGGCCCGCCACGCGAAAACTTCTTTTTACCGCCAAGCGATTTTTGCTCGATATCTAACGCTTTTTCGTTGCGATCATTAAAGTTTTCAAAGTAGTTTTTCACTCAATTTTCAATATTGTAATAACGTAAGCCAAGTATTGCTTCCTAACACAACAGCTGTAAGATGAACCAATGATGAATCTGGCAGCTTTAATTTTGTGATTGCACTTAGACTAGAGAAACATTTTACGTGACTATTTTGGGATATAGAATGGCATTTGGGAAAGAAAGGAATGGCTGTTCTGTGCCTTAGTCACATCGTTTTGAATCTAAAGGCAGACTTGTAAGAAGCATATTTAATCATTTGTTTTATAACCTTTGTTTTATTAACCCTTCCAAAAACGCTTTCTTTTGGTTGATTTAGCGCTTTTTGAAATTTGAAATTGGGAATCATTGATTTTCGTTGCTTTTTAGCGGATTTTCGAAACTAATCAGCGCTTTTTGCTTCTGAGGAGTTGGCAACACTGGGTGGTAATGATGATGGTGAGGCTGGTGATTATAGTGAGGTTAGTGATGATGGTGATGATGATGTGGATGATGATGGTGATGATGACGGGGATGACGACGGGGATGATGACGGCCATGGTGATGATGATTATGACTTACGCACGTACTTGCTTCATCACGTCTCGAAACATATTCAGAAATTCTGCGAGTCTTAAGTATCCCATTTTACAAACCAAATGAGAATTATAGGCGTCATGCTAACATTTTATTCTATGCACTGATGCCAGAACGAAGGGTTTTTTCCGATTTGATGGAATTTTTCGATTTTACGTTTAACCAAAAATCATTTCAAATGTTTACAAGGGATTTTTACTGATCACTTTCCTAAAGAAAATAGAAATAAAGGGATTTTTTTCAATATCCAAGAGAAAAGAGTCACCAAAATACTGCCTAGCATCAGTGCTGGTTACAATGTATGGAGAATTGAGTAAGAAAGGTTTTGAATTTCGTCTTCTTTAATATTACCACGTGATATTAAATGAGAAGGGACACTTATGCACAGTATTTTATTAAATCATTATAGGAAAACAATTAATTTTTTAAATTTTAAACTTTCAATTGGTTGATATTTAAATGTTAAACAGCTCAAACATGCTTGATTGAATTCACTAGCAATTTTCCAATGAATTTAGTTTAAATTTTAAAATATATTAGGTGTAGTAAAAAGAAATCCATTATTTTTGCATTAAATTGAGGGCTTTATTTAAGATAGTTAGAATGACCCGATTTAGGTCAAATATGTGCCGTTTTGTTCGATAACTTGTTGCCATTTTAAAGGTAATTTCATTATGCCTCTCTCATAGAAGCCCTCGTTCCTATTAGCAAAAAATTGAGACAGTCGAATTTCAGAAGCCTCTCTTGAAGCGAATGTTTCACCAGCAAAATTGTTCGCCATGGACAGGAACAGATGGTAATCACTTGGTGCCAGGTCCGGACTATAAGGTGGATGCAGAAGAACCTCCCAACCAAACTCCCGGAGCTTCTGGCGAGTCACTATCGATGTGTGTGGCCTGGCGTTGTCCTGATGGAACACAATTCCTCTCCTATTGGCCAAAGCTGGCCGCTTATGGGCGATTGCTTCCTTCAGACGGTCCAATTGTTGACAGTAGAGTTCCGAGTTAAGAGTTTTGCCGTATGGGAGCAGGTCATAGTAGATAATTCCCTGCCAATCCCACCAAACACACAGCAAATCCTTCCTGGCCGTCAATCCTGGCTTGGCCACCGTTTCCGCCGGTTCACCGTGTTTCGACCACGACCGTTTTCGCTTGACGTTGTCGTAAGTGACCCACTTTTCATCACCAGTCACCAACCGCTTCAGAAATGGGTCGATTTTGTTGCGGTTCAGCAGCGATTCGCAGATGGAAATTCGGTCTATGAGGTTTTTTTGCGTTAACTCGTGTGGCACCCATACATCGAGCTTCTTTGTGTATCCAGCCTTATTCAAATGGTTCCAAACGGTTTTTTGTGCAATCTTTAGCTCTTTTGCAATCGAAACAGTGCTAACATGACGGTCGGACTCGATAATTTCCATGATTTTATCGACATTTTCGACAATTGGCCTTCCAGTGCGTGGTGCATCCTTGACATCGAAGTTACCGGAACGGAATCGACGAAACCAAAATTGCGCATGATTGGCTGTTACAGTATCAGGTCCATAAACGCTATTCACATTTTCAGCCGCCTGGCTTGCGTTTTCTCCCTTATCGAAGAAAAACTGTAAAATGTAGCGAATTTTCTCTTTGCTGATGTCCATCTTTGACAAGCTCTCAAACAAAACTGAATCAATCAATCAAAAAAGTGTCAAAAAAGCTTTTTAGTAGGAACTGTCATCTTTCTAATGCCCCCTAGCGGAACACGATCGGACTTATACAACGCGAGATGCAGATAAATAACGCCATCTATTAGAAAAATAATGGATTTCTTTTTACTACACCTAATATCTTCCGATAGTACTATCGATACTATCGATATTTCACACTATCGACTATCGCAACTATCGATAGCAATTTGCCAATGAAATTAAGTAAGTAGTTTAAAATTTAAAATATGTCTGCCGATAGTACTATCGATATTTCAGACTACCGACTATCGAGAATATCGATGGTTGCAATTATCGATACTTCTCCAGCTCTACTGCCGGAGGAACGTTTTTAAATGTCTTTTGCATGTTGAGCGCGAACAAATCAGCAGAGATTGAATTACTCCAAGCCTGCACCAGAGCGCAAAAGCACAAAGTGGCAATAAGTGAGCGCCTCCTCGTCAGCCTCTCGCATAACTCGCTTGCGTGCTAGTGGCCGCTAAGTTAAGATTGCAAGTTGAGATTTGGACCATAAACAATTTTTACCAGGTGATCGCGCGCGCGGTCAAGACAAAAGCGGTTTCTTTGCAGAATGAGCCGTTGCGAGAGACTCGATGAAAACCACATGAACAGCAACAGAAAGAGCGAGAGCGGGATCGATAGCGAGAGAGGGATCGAGAGAAGCGGATGTCTTCTGGTTTGCGGATATTTGCCGCAGACTCTTGGCGAGCTACTGGGTTCTGTTCTGTTCTGTTCGATTCTCTGCTGGGCACAGCCTTTTTGAGGTAAATAGCCATTAGTGGGTAACTGGCCAAGAGTTGGTTGCCCGTTGCCTGTTAACCGAAACGCTTGTCGTTCTGCAAAGCTGTAAGCCGTTTCATTGCTGCTATCAATTTCAGTTTCAGTTTCAGTTCGAGTACTCAGAAAATCAGTTGAGTGCGGACGTTTCAATGATTCGGACGCGAAATTTGGCTTCATCGGAAGAAACAAAGAGACGAGAACTTGAGGAAAAAAACGAAAAAACAATCGGCAAAACCTCAAAGCGAAGAAGTCCAATACACAAGCTAGGCATTGAAAAAATATATATGTATATATACAAAAATATATACATACATATAAACATATTGTATCCCATTGACTTGCGAAGCTCGTGTGACGCGATCACAGCTGAAAACATATTTAAGGACATTTCCGAAAGTCAAGCGAAAAATCAGTTAAATAAATGTTTTCAGAGTGTGGCCTAGATTTTCGTTTTTGAAAAACCCTGAGAAAAATACCAACAAATTGCGGAGTTTCTTTTATTGTCCGTTCAAATAGTTTTTTTTATTTTTTTGTGAACGCCGAGCTGCGAAAATTAAAATTCAAAACATAACGAAAAACTCCAAACATTTACGCTAAAAGACGTTAAAATTTTTGGTAATTTACTTTTGAGCCGAATGCAGCTAGCTGCGAGGAGAAATATTCGCCACAGAGATTAATGCAGTTTAATACGTTTTTCTGTGCTCTTCCCTCCCCTCCGTCTTTCGTCGAGTGCTCGGAGCCGATCGATTTGCCAATCCAATCGACACCAAACGGAGGCCTGAAATCGCACTGGGGCAAAAAAGCTAAATAGCTACAAATAACCCAAATAACCCAGTCGATGATGACTTCGACGCAGCTTAAAACAACAGCTTAAAGACCAAAAATAATAATAAAAGTAGAAAAGGTTTTTTGATTGAAAAAAAGAATAAAGAACGCGAACGGTATTTTTACACAAAACGAAATTCTTTTCGTACAAGACTTAAGAAGAGAAAAATTCGTAAATACTTGCACACAGCTCAGGGATTAAAGCTAAAAAAGGCGAAAGGTAGACAAGAAAAAACAACTCAATGTGGGTGAAGTGGTAAGTAATAGCAATAAATTTGCCAAAAAAGACAAAAAAAATAAAAACCAAAACCAAAGCCGAAACCAAATTGGCTAATACGAAAATCCACCAGCTGAAAGGCAACAGCACCAGCCGCAGTGCGTTAGCGGGTTATGATATCAAAAATTCAGTCAAAGCGGCAGCGACTAAAAGCCCAGCACAAAGCACTAAGCCCACAAAGACAAAAAAAAAAAAGAAAATAGAAAAAAAAGCAATTCGCATGCTGAACCATGTATCCGAGTATCCAAGAAAATAAGTTAGAAAAAAGCCAACCGAAATGTGAGACCAAGACTGAGACTGCGACCGCTACTACCGCTGAATCCAAGTCTGAATCTGAATCTCAACGCGAATGCGAATCCATAATGCATGGATTTCTGGTGCTGACGCTGATGCTGGTGCTGGTGCTGGCTTGGCACATGGTGCTAACCGCTCTAACAGTTCAATGAAGTTGGCTATCGATATGAAAAGCTTGATTTTTTTTCTGCCTTTTTTATTCCTCTGAGAGAGACCAAAAGCAACAATGTGAAAAACAAAATCAGCAGCTGTTGCTGTATTGGCAGTAGCAAAAAAATAATAAAAAATAAAAAACAAGAGCCAACACAGAAATATGCGCCAAGGTCATGGATGAAAGTGAATGAATCGGTGTTTGAAGCGTACAGCTCGGAACGGTTGAGAGTCAGGGAGGCCAATGATTTTCGTATTTTTCTTTTGGTCAATAAAAAAAAAAAAATTGGAAAAAAAATTGAGGGAAGGAAGTCTTTTTGGATTCGGCTTTGGACCTGTGAATTGTGAAATTCCATCGTCGTATGGGCAGGAAATCTTGATGATTAATTCGGTTTGATTGAAGGGCGGACATGTGGCTTGATCGTTTCTTCGACCGTTCAACGCATGACACGTTGATAGACAGCCTTTGAATGACGCGTGCGCTTTTACAGTGTGATGCATGAAAACAGTTGCAGGACTTTGGGGTCAGAAAATACATATAGCCTTCGACTTTATGACATAATTAATGTGATTCTTATGCAGTTGGGGATTTTCCTTTGCAACACGAAAAATTTAAGGCAAATTTTGACTGCACTTCGTAAAAGTAATCGATAAATGTAGATAATCCATATACGTATTTGTTTTTCTTAGATTGGCTACAGGTCAATTTTGAATCGATCTTGAATAGTGTGGCCGGGAATTAAGTTGCGCACTTACTATTGGCCATATCTCAAAAACCGATTCAAACTTTTTTTTTTTGTCTCTAACGGATACGGAGAAAATGACCGTACTCATAGCTGACCCGAAGAAATCCATCTAGTAAATTCAATAGATACAAATAACATAAAAATATGAAAAATTTACAAAAATTTTCCACCTCTTTTTACCATTTCTGGCCCATAGAATCAAAACCAATAAGAATTTTATAGACATTTTTTAAATCAAAATGAAGAAAAACTGAAACTGAATAACTCCTTCCAGCACCCCAACTGTATCTGAGCGCTCCTTGATTGGGTTTTGATACTGCAAAGTTGAATGTTTTTACCCGAAATCCGAAGAAAATACTCCAAAATTACCCTTCGAATATTCTCTAGAATTTTTAAATCCTCAACTTTGTCCTTGGCCGTGTTTTTGGAGACAATTTAAACTTATCCTGTGGCCGATCTAGGATAATTAAATAAAGGCATATCCTATACACGTATATCAAGTAATTTCAGGAACTGAAGTCAAAGTGTTTTTAAATATTCAATGACCTCAAAAATAAGTACAGTGTACTGTCTCTTAAGCCTGAAATCCACTATAGAGTTTTTTACGTAGAGAAAATATTGTAGAGTGTAGAGATTCTACCTTTATTGTGTACACTGAAGACATTCTCTACAATTCTACAGCTCCACGTAGAGCTGTCGTCGACATATTTATAGTAGAGCTCTTCCATGTGCTCCATGGCTATTTAAACTGCAAAAATATGTTTTCTCTACGACTCTAAAGTACTACAGCTGTACTGTAAATATGTCGACGACAGCCTTATGTAGAGCTTTAGAATTGCAGAGACGGTCTTCAGTGTATACAACAAAGGTACAATCTCTATACTCTACACACTTTTCTCTACGTAAAAAACTCTATAGTGTATTTCAGGCTTTAAGCGGACATATTTTTCGTTCCCGTATGTATCCGCTTTCGAGGAGAGAGCACAGAGAGCAAGGAGAGAGCACACTGTATATGTGTTCTTTTTATTCGTACATACGTCAAGAATTTTTGATTATTTTAACCCTTAACGCATACGATTCCATTGATGGTTTCTGAAACAAAGGGAACAAAGGTACTTTTTCATTTTCATTTTATTTTGACAATAGTACCTACATTAAGAAGCAGTTCTTTTTTTGTACATAAGCAACTAAGAATAATTTTCAACATAACATTTCAATTTCATTTAATTTATAAATTATAATACTAATTATAAATTATGGAAAGGAAAGGAAGGAAGAAAAAGTAAGAGAATGAGTCTGAAAGAGAGAAAAAAAAAAAAAGAAAAAATAGATAGGCTAAGTGTGCTTGCCACCAACGGTGTGACAGTTTGGCCTCACATGGTGTGTTGTGATGCCACGAATAATGGGTAAACAATGAAATACACAAACTGAAAAAAAAACGACACAAATCCCAACGACCCAGCTGGGAGTTAAGCCCAGAGCCTTTGGCTTCGTAAATTGGCATACTCTGCCAACTACTGCACAGAGGCCGACCACTAAAGGGTTAAGAGAACAAATTTATTTCCGATAAGAAATATTTCCAATACATTTTCTCTCGATCAAAGAACATCTTATTTGAAAAAGAATTTTTGTTTTGTCTCTGAAGAAACCGATGATCCGATTTGAATTCTGGAAACGACTTGATTCGCACTTGAATTCCAACAGACTGTAAATATCTCTTTTGTTTATAACGCAAACGCCAATCACTATGCAAGTGCAACACCTGCCCGAGTGCCCGATTCTACCATCGACCTCTACCCTCTACAAATGTTGGACATCAAATGTACAGAAGAATTGCTTTACATTTTCGATTTTGTAGACAACAATACCGCTGATCCGAAGCGATTATATTGCTGTGGCTAGACTTTTTAAATGCGTTAATAACTTTATTGTTTTGAATAAAATTTTGACAAATAACAAAAGCAACAACAACAACAACAACAATCAACGAGCAACAAGCAACGAACAATGCAAAGGAAACCAATCATGGGTTTTGCAATGCTAGATTTAAAGTAACTTTAGTACAAAACAAGAAAAAACAAGAAGAAAAAAAAACGATAAAGAAGGAAAAATTTTTTAAAATAAGAAACCGAAAAATTGAACACAAAAATTCGTGAAGACAACAGAAATGTTTTTCTTTATTAGAAAAAAAAAAAAAACCATAAGCACACACATAAGCATGGCACATACTTGCTGATTGGCATTTTAGACAAGTTGAAGCGCTTGTTGCGGCTGCTCATGGGCTGCATGATGGTGCTGCTTTACTATTTACTGCGATTTGTGCTTGTGGTCTCGGCAGCGGCACTAAGCGCCCAAGAGACTGAGGCGTTCAATTGCAATTGCAACAACTAAATTGTTGCTGCCATCGGTAAACTTGTTTTCAAATGTTATTACCGCGAAGAAATACCAAAAAAAAAAAACTCAAAATAAATGAAAATCAAAATAAATAAAAATGCAAATAAAAATGAAAATCTAAATAGAAAATATCTACAAATAAAAATAAACAGTAAAATATTTTATGAGCCAAACAGCGAGCAGCGAACGGCAGAAGAAATTATACGAATTAATCGCTAATGTTTGGCCAATATTCGGTGGCCGAAAAGCAACAATTACGCCATTTGAATGCGGCTTATTAAAGGGGATAGCACGAACTCCTGAATTTGGCTTGTGTGTTGTGTAAAGTAAAGTATGGAAAATATGTCCGATGACAGTTATTATGTCTTCATTTAAATTCTAAAAGCCAAAATAAGCCGCGAGTCTGTGCGAGCGCTTTTGAACCAATTCGAGAAGGCCAATTAATTGCGTGCGAACACGCTGAAACGATCGAAGTCAATTAAGCAGTCAAAATGTTGCCCAAAACGTTTTGCCAAAATTGCTGAAATTCGCGTTAAAATATATGAGAGAACATGAATTCGGGTGCGTGCGCATGCGCAACGCGCCAAGAGTGCATTGACAAAGTTCTCCTTTTTTTTTTTTTTTGATTTTTATTAATCTTTATTGCCGTTTTGCTAGCCACTCAAACTACTACACTTGACACTATCGGTTTTTTATTTTTTTTAAATTAATCTTTTTTTTGTTTGCGTTGTGTTGTCCATCGTGTGAATTAAATGTTTATTTACTCTACGCTCATAAATATCCTAAACGAGTCTTTAACATTTTCCTGCACCCAGTCGCTGGCTTTGCGTGGACATTACTCATACGACAAGTAGTGCGATCGAGCATGTTTCTTGGCGGCATGTTCGGTCAGCTGTGCTCTGCCTCAAGATAATCGGTTAGTCATAGCTATTTTTTTTGGAGATTAATGACTTTTTGCTCTTTGTTTTCAGTTTCCTTGGTCGTTTCGAGTTCGCTTTTAAACATCTTACTTTATTATTATTGTATAAGTTTGTTTTATTTTGATTTTGATTTGGATTTTATTTTATTATTATTTTTATTTGCATGCTAATGTACTGGAATTCCAATGTTAGATTTTGTATTTGTTCTCTAATGGCCCGACTTTGTTTTATTTTATTTTTACTTATTTTTATTTTTATTTAATTTATTTTTTTATTTTAATTTAATTTAATTTAATTTTTTTTGCAATTTAGATAATTTTGTGCTCCGTTGTTTGTTACGCATGTCGATTGTGATTTCTTTTTCATTAAAAAGAATTATTCCCCTTTATCTATTCATTACCGCTATTTTATGAAACTTTTTTGAATCTTATCAATTAAAAAAAAAAACCAAATGTAAAAAAAAACTTAGCCTCCAGATCGGTTTCGTGAGCATAATGATCTGCACTGCGCCCAGTATAGTTTGTCTTGCACTTTATTTCTGTTCCTATTCGCGTTTCACTCTAGATTTTGTTGTTGTTGTTGTCATTTTTGCTTCTCGAATCTTTCGCTCTTGGCTCTGGCAAACATGTTTCGAATCAAGTTATTAAGCCGGACACTCGACGACTATCATTTAAGGGTGTTCCCCACGTTTTCAATTTGAATTTGCATTCGCCCGTCGCTGGCAACATTGTCCATCGTCGGCATTGGCGGCTGGCCAGATCTTGGTCTTGCGCTGCCTTGCCACACAGAGGTGTCGTCGGGGTGTTAAGGTTTCGCGGTGCTGAGGGAAGCGATTTGTGAACTTTCATGCTGTGCTGTTTGATATACCATTATTATTTTTATGTACTGTACTGTACCTACTTACTGTAGACGTCTGATTTATTTCGTGTTAGAATTAATGTAATCGTTCTGCTTTTAAAATTCCTCAACATTGAACCTAATTGTCTTGCTGAAAATTTATGGAGAATCGAGTCGACTAAACGCTTAGTTACAATCGTTATAAAATAATTAAAGTTGTCTTTGCGGGGGGCAAAGTGAGAGATCAACATAATTGAATATGAATTAATTAGGGGGAATATTTCTAATATTTTTATATTTTTTATATTAATTATAATTTATATTGTGCGACAAGCGTTACTGATGCCGTGTCTCGCAAGCATGTCACATTGGCCAAAGCTCTTATGGGCGACATTTTTATGGGTAATCACGGTGAGACTTGTACTGTCATATCGGAAGAGTGAGTTTTGTGTGATGTCTGCTGTATAATTGGATATCAAAGTCTTAACGCATTAAAATGTAATATGCTTTTTTTTTATCATTCTAAATAAGCAAATGTGGTCCACAAAAGAACTCGGTATCGTCTGCTTAGATGAATGGCAGGCAGACAAGTATATTTTCTCATTGAAATCGGCTTCAATAGTTGTTTAATTAGAATAATTTTATTAAAAAGATATTTCCTCTTAAGAATCCTTAGCTTCATTTCCCACAGTGTGCTATGAAGCCCTTTGGCTAGAATAGACACCCGAGACCGGAGAAGAATCGCCTCATGAAACATGACCTTCATTGCTAAACACGCTATTTAAAGCACAAATTCCATTCCATCCAATATGCTTTTTCTCCATGATTGATCAGCAAAAGGCACGCTGCGATGCATAGAGAGGTTCTCGATTATTTTTCGGATCTTTTAGAATTTCATAAACAAATAGCCAATTAATTCCTTCGGCATTGAAACATGTACATTGATACTAGGAACACACGTGAAGTGCATTTGTTTGCGAAAGAAGTTCAACGATTCCAAACAGAATTTCGTGATTCACTGAAACCGCTGAGATTTTGTTTGTTTGTTTTTTGATTTTGAAGAATTTTTCGTTTTTGTTTCAATTTAATTAAATTTTTGTCTTTAATTCTTCTCACTTCGGCCAGAGTGTGAAATGCACCTTGACATTTGATTGAATGGATAGGAAAAATAGAAACAAAATAATAGTATAATGGAATTCCGATTTGCTATTCTATTAATTCAAAAAAAATTTCATGCTAATTCTTTGTCTTCTGAAAACTCAGTCTGAGGTTATGAGTTTGCGAAAACTGTAGGAAAAAATGTTTTTTTTCCTAAAGCCGAAAATTTCTGTCTTCAAAATTTTAACTTTAAAGATTTTTTTTTACCGGCATTTTTTGAACAACTCATTTGGGGTTTTCAGAAAAAAAAAAATCAAAAATCCAAGTAAAAAATTATCATTCAAATAAATGAATGTTTGCCAAAAATATGAAAACCAAAAAAGAAAAGGCCAAACCCTCATCGTTGATATCGTGATAAAAGATTGGAATTAAAAATATAATATTTTTTATACTTCAAAAAATTTCAATCAACAATTACATAAATTATCATTAGTGCTCATTTAACGAATTTAACGAAGACAATCACCACTGATTTAAGTGTTTTTTTTCTGATGTTTTTATGAACAACATGAACGAACAAGAAGAAATATTTCATCTGCTCTTCTATGGATGGTGAAAACGTTGCCAAAAGACGTGAATAATTCGAATGAATTGATTAAAAGCAATAGATTCCGTTAGGTTTCAGGGGGCCGTTCAACAAAAGGTGGGCCCACTTACACCTAAGAAGGTCCGTTGTGATACCCGCTATCCAGCTATTTAAGAAACCAAAATTTTTCGCTCAATAAAGCTTGCTATCCTCAAAGGGTTAAGTTCCCAGAGTTTCAATAGGAGAGTGAAAGAAAATAACAACCCAAGGTTCTAAGTCTCAGTGCAGCAAGGGCTGGGCAATGCAGGAGAAGATGATGAGGTGTCTCCTCTCTTCTTCTACATTTTGACAGCTCCTGCAGAAATCAAAATCAGGCGCCCCGAAACCTTCTGGAGACATTCTAAAAGCATTAAAATATTTTTTTTTAAATTTCTAATTGAAATTCTTACTACTGCCAAATATCTCGACCTTAATTCAGAATACTGCTTGTGTTTCAATAGCGGAGGATTTCTGCACAGGAATCCCTAAAAGTATTCAGGACATGCAACTATATGGAACCAATTATAATCAACTTCAGATTTCATTGTAAATGCTACCATATGTTTGTATTTGTTTAATATTTGATGGAATTCCTTATCCTTATTAAATCAGGCATTAATCTCATTCATTCTTAACCCTTAATCGCATAGGAACCTTGTATGTATGTTTATGTGGGTATTGACAGAAAAATAAACAGAGAATTTTTTTGGAGCCTAAGTAAGACCATTTACTAAAAGAAATTTTTTATTTACTTTTTCAATATTTCATGCAGTAGGGGGTTAACAAAATTATTTAAATAAACAGAGATATAATTTGAATCCTAAATAAAATCATTTACTACAAGAAATTTTTGTTGTCTTTTTTTTTCAATACATCATCCAGTAGAGGGTTAACAAAAATACTTACAGGGGAAAAATTGTCCCAAATTATTTAATACTTTATGCAGTAAAGTGTTAACAAAACTTTTGAAAGCGAAAAAATTTTGGTCCCATTATTTAATATTTTATGTGGTAAAGGGTTAACTAACTATTGCTATACCTACAGAAAAATTTTTTTAAAAATTATTTCATGCTTCATGCATTAAAGGGTTAATAGAACAAATTAAAGTGAAAAAAATTTTCTCCAATTATTTAATATATTATGCAGTACCTAAATGGTTAAAGAAAAATAATTTCTTAAGAGAGATTCCTTAGGGTTTGCTTCATTGATTGCACAGCCCCAAAAAATAAAAAAAAGTGATCATTCCCAGAGGTGCCACTGTACTTTTGTGTCGCTGAATCCGAATTTTTGGTCCACATAGTTCCAATGGGTCCAGGTTTTGACATAACCTCAAAATAAGGTCCTAACTAAAAATATTGCTAATATGATTTAAAAATATCTCTCACTATTTTCCTTCTCAAAATCATTATATGAAATAAAGTTTTTTAATACAATTTTTACAGGCTCTACTCGTGAGTTTTCCGTATTCTAGGAACCCATTCTAAATGCTTGTGAGCTACGATCAGCTTTTGCCATGCTAAATAAAAGCAAGAATATATGGAATATATGGGAATAACAAAACATAAATTATATCACTCGAAATGAACCAGTTAGCTAGCTTTTATGGTTCGAATGGGCAGAATTTACGTATTTGATAATTTCGTATTTGATCGAGAGAAAGAAATATTTATGCGTTCTGATGGTGGAACATCGCCGATCAATCTCATTCGAATTGTTTTGTAGCGGTATTTTTGTGCGATCGAATTGTTTCCAAAGAACCCGAAAACCCATTAACAACGCCCCTTACGACCACGTAAGCCGTATGAGAAAATCAAGAATTCTAACTATCCAGGCGCCTATTGAGAGGTGAAGAGTCTGGGCGAAGTAACCGACCGACAGACCAACCGACCTGTTTCACCAGTTCCGAAATCTCACTAAAAGTGAAACTGATGATTAAAAAACCAAACAACAAAAATATTTATTTTTAGACGCCTGATTCGTTCGTTCCCTACAAGTCTCCAATGCACAGTGGTTCCACAGTAGGCCATAAATTCAAAACGGCTTCTTTCGAAAATCACTATTTAGTTACCCGTAACGATGGACCGATTACCAATCTACACAAAAGTATCAATAATTCTTCTATTCATATAACTGTCACTTACATTTCTCCTAGCAAAGTTAAAGCATTCTTACATAAAAATAGCTTGTCATTAATTTATTCAGTCGATATTGTTTGTTCAGTTTCAAATTCCACTCGATCGTTTTATTTGCGAACAATCTTGTAATATGGATCTCCAAAAAGAATGTATGCTTATACTATTTTGACATGTTCGATACTTTTTTCGCGATTCATAACTTGTGTTTTTTTGTGTGCAAGTCCATACGAAAATTTCTGGAAATTTTAGCTTAAATGCAAACTTTCCGTAGGTCCACAACATATGTCCCCGCATATCCCATATTCTCACTTACTTTCAGATAATCGGTAATATGTCTACTTTCATAAAAGAAAGATTTCGCGTGCCGAGGTTTGCCTATTTACCTGTTATAACTTCAAAAGTGAGATGCATTTGTTCAAAATTTCCATATTTTTGAAGACTAATATATTTCCCGTGGGAATGTTGAAGCTATTTATTCCTTGAAATAAAGACAGTTAAAGTTCATATTTTGAAAAAAGGTTGTTTTTTAAAAAATTATATAAAGCATTCATAAAACTCTAGGTGGGAACTGCAAGCCATAAAATATACATTTTTGAGCAGGTATAAAAACTAAAGTGGGCGTGGCAGCCCCATTATGATTGATATTTTTTCTTTGGAAGAACACATCCAAGACGCGTATCAAGTTTCAAAGTCCTAGGAAAAAAAATAAAAATTTTGGAAAGTGTCGTTATAAGGGAGGTGGGCGTGGCAGCAGACGGATTTCCAAGATTTTTTCAAAATTTCTTAATTTGGAACCCAGAAGTGCTCCTTCCAAATTTCAATGCTCTGCGACTTCTCTTTCTATTTTTGACCGCACGATATATGGAGCCGAGACCACTGTGCAATGCTTTCTGCATAGATGTGCTGCTAATGCCTCTTTCCCCGTAGGGGATTTCATGAGCTTCTTTGGTTAATTGCTCATTTTGGCTTAAGCTTAATTATCCGCTAAATTAATTTCGATCGAGATAATCAATCTGCCATTGTGACCGCCTGAAGTGGTGTCTTTAATCTTGAAAAAACAAACACCGTCGGACATGGGGTTTTCGAATTTGATTAATATTATATAATTTATTTGATTTTTCCTGATTTTATTTTATTTCTTATTTTATTTTCAATAATCTAAACAAAAGAGTTTTTGCGCACCCAAGCCAATGGGAATTCAATGAATAGCGGACAACTTAATGAAAGTAAAAGTTAAAAGTCCATTGAGCGACTTAAAAGCTTGATGGAGATTAATTGTTGTGATCCTATCGATCGATTAGAAATCCCGATAGAAAGTCTCGGCTGTCGATTTCTTACGATAATTTTTTTTTTTTTTTTTTTACCGAAGACTACTTAGGATAAAACTGGAATGGAGTTTCTTAATAACAGGCTAGAAAAACTAGTTTTGTGACGGGAAGTATCTACGTAGTAAATTCATTGGGGTCTAAGAATGTTTTTTTTTGAAGAGTTAATTACCGTCAATGGAAGATTATTTTTTCTTGTCATTTTTGGAATTTAAATGAGCTTTTCTTTTTTTTATCAAATAATTTGCCAAGCCTTCCTAAAATGTCCATAGTTCACTACTCTACAAAAAACCAAAAGGTCTTCGTTCCTTTCACCTTCAAACCTTAACCGTTGCGCAAGCGTAAATCGCAGTCTACTTTTTTGTGAAACTAATTTTCACCATTAATCCACCCACATAAAGACTAAAAATGAAAAAAGAATAAAATCGTTTCTCACTTTTTCCTTCTTTTGTCTGTTTTTTGCAGCTTTTGATGTCAAATGACAACAATATCAGCGGAACAGCAGCAGCACTCAACGCAACGCAATTGAAAAGAGCAAACCACAAAGCGACCGCGACGGAAAAATGCAAGGCACAAAGATTTGTCAGTGGACACAATTAGCCATTTCATTATGATTCAACGAGGACATGGCAGCATGAATCATGTGCGAGGTGCCTGAGTAAGAAACGAGCTGCAATTTTTGGGGAAAAGCTCAAAGATCGTACCGAAAGAAACTGGATTAAAGTGAACGTGACAAAGCGAATTGTGTCGCCGAATCTTCCAGAAATATAAAATTCTATATAAAATTCTCCCTCATCGATAAAAGCTGAGCAAATTAAATCATGACGATCATAAAAGAATATTGGCTTACACAATTGATCTGCCTACTGCTGGTAAGTGCTTATACATACATATATACTCGTGAGTGTTTTTCATAATTAGACGTACATATTTGTAAATAGTTGGCTTGGTTTGATATACTACCACTGTAACCTTACAACAGCAAAAGAATTCCTCAAAATATTCAACACATCGAAATATATGGAACCAATTACAATCAAAATAGCTGTTCATTGAAATTGCTTCCATATGTTTGCTTGTGCTGAAGAAGTATTTGTAGGAACAGTAGCGTTATTGGATACCAGGTACATTAGAATCTTTAAGAGTTCGTTTTCAAACATTGATTGAGCTGCAATTAGCCCGATGACAGATACTCTTTGAGTACCACGCAGGTACACCAGCAAGGCGTTTAGCTTAATTACACTAGTTTACAAAAAAAAAAATAAAAGCCATCGCTGAGATACATTCTTCTATACTACTTCAGGGTCGCTGATCACGAAAGTGGTATCCTTTTATTTTCAAAGAATAGTTTTTGAGATACACTCGACTCTGAATAGAGTAAGTTCAAAATTTGCAAGGCCAGTTCATATTACAGAGGGTCAATTCTTGTATTTTTTAATTGCTTTGTTTTGTTCAAACATGTCCGAAATTTTACATGTTGGTTGGTTGGTTACTGTGGCTGCCACCAAGGGTGAGACACTTAGGTTTCACATGGGCCCATTGAGATACCACGAAAAGTTTCGAAAACAAAAAAGAACATAAACAGAAAACCCACAGAAAATACTAACATCTACGCCCGAGCTGGGAGTTGAACCTAGCAGAGCCTCTATCATCGTAAGCTGGCATCTCAACCAAAGACCTTCTCGTAATAGTTTCGATAAGTTAGAACATCAGCGTTAACCCTTTTTTTTTTAAACTTCCCAGCCAACGAAAAGAAGCAGCACGGCATTCCTGACGACTTCTTTTCTGGAGTGCAATGCTCGTAAAGCGCTCCGACAGGAAGTCAAATTTTTTTTTTTATTTTAAACTTTCCATTATTTATTGTATCTCCTTTAAATAGGAACTAACAATAAGTATTCAAATCTTAATTCTAAATAGATTTTAGCTACTTATACCGCATGTAAAGTATAAAGTAGTATTTCGATACGACGGGCCTCAATTCAAGGGATGGGCTGCTGATGGATTTGAGCCCCTCGAAGTGAGGGCGATGTACTTTTCGACGGGTGGCGATTGCCGCCGCTGGACAATCGTTTGTCGCAAAAGTGTTCGACGGGTATATCGCACCAAGTAGACGGGTGAGGAAGTCTAAATTAGCTCGTTTTTTCGGGAGAAAGGAGCACGGAGCCTTATATGGAAAACGTTCGCTTTTTGTAATCTCAAAATTTATCATTCATGATTGCTAGAATGCTCCTTAAAAGTCTGTTTCGACTCTCTTTCAGATGTGAGTAATTTAAAAAAAAATGAATCGTTTGGTCTCCCTAAATGCTCTTAGGCGTTTTTGTTTTTTTTACTTCGAAGAGTTCCGTTAGGAGTCCGTTTGCACTCGTTTTTCGGAGCACTCCGTATATGGTTGGCTGAGTTCATATGAAGGACTCTTGTTTTTGAGAATAAAGAAAACTTCACTTTATCGAAATCCTTTAAGAAACAAAGTACTTATGAGGTTGTACGCTAGCTCACTAGAATTCCACCATGTTAATATTGCCCACACAAATTTTGTAAGCTAGTGTAATCGCTGTGAATAATTACAATTTTTCATTCACTTTTTATCTTTTTTTTTTGCCAATTAATTAATTTTCTTGTCAATTATTGGTTGAAGTTCATTATTGATTGTCTCTTTGATGAACTTTACTGCCCCCGTCTTTGTCACTTCGACGATTGCTTTGAAAAGTTTTGCTGCTTTGGATTGTCTTCGAAGCCGGCGCTTCTGTTTTCATATCACCTGCGAAGTGTCACGATATCACTAAAGAGATTAGCGTTAATGAAAGATATCTATCTCTGCGATTGAAAGCACTATTTTTTTGTTTTTTTTTTTTTGGAATTCACAAAATTATTTATGAATTCAAACTGAAATTTCAAATGGATTAAATTTGCATTGAAATGGGGCGAGAAATTTTAAATAGTAACATAAGGAAAATTATTTTTCGATTGTTTGTATTGTTCCACAGTCCGTCGTCGTCGTCGTCGTCGTCGCAGTGTAATCGGGCCAGAATTTGCTTGACCAGAATTCTTCGAAATAAAATATACACGGCCCTCGATAGTCGGCACGTTCTTGTCATCACAAGTTTCTTAAAATAGAATCGCCGTTGTCATTGACTGTGTTCAATGGCTCAAAGTTTTTCTGCTAAAAAGCAATAAAAAGTCGAAGATCATGAATCGAATTGATTAAATATTTTCTTTTTCAAAGCACATGAAAAATTTTTCAAACATTTCTCGGTTCGATTAAACGTGTTAATTCACGTTGTTTATGCAATTTCGATATAAACAATTCATTAATTGCAATCATATCGCATATTTTCGGAGCTTTTCATTACGTCTATACGGTTATAATTGCTTGGATAATTGCATTAGGTAAAAGCATTCATTCAATTGCTAGCAAGTGTCCCTACCCCTACCCCCACTTATTTAACTAGTGTGCATATGCTAGAATAGAGCATGGATGTGGAGTGGATTGTGGAGTTTAAACGGTGGTGGTGGCTTTAAATGTGGCTATCTCTTTCGCTGCTGCTCGCCGTAATGTGCATATTGTTTGTATTGATCTCTATACATGAACCATTTGCTTTTTCTGATTGCATTGTACTGCAACAAATTGTTTCGGTTGCATTTGCACGGCTACGACGGCTATTTTAGATACTGAGTAGGTACTCATTCGTAATATAATTGCACGCGATCGGCTGCGCATGCGCAACATTTACTTTAGTTCAGCTTATAGCCCTGGTTGAGCGCTATAATTTTTTCAAATTATTATTACAACGAGCGCCGCATAATAATGGATCGCCAATGGATCGGCCGGCCAGACTGCCTTAGTTACACAAATCCAGCGCAATAGACTTTTGACGGTCCATATTTGGCTTACAGCACAGCACAGCACAGCACTCACACATGCGCAGACATTCTAGCGATTACTTTTTCCTTTTGCCAACACGCCCGCCCAATCGTCTGAACTGAACTGAAAGCGGGCGCGTTTATCATTGACGGAGAAGAAAACGCAAAGATTCGAATCAAAATTAAAGTACACGCTTGCCATGGAGAATTGTTGGAAGAAAATCGAGGTGGAGGTGTAATTAAAGCGAATTTTATTTCGACATTAGGCAGGCTTAGCTCAAATCGTCCAGAGGAGCAGCGGCAGCACGTGCCAAAAGTCGATTAATGTCTCAATTCGAAAGAACCGAAAGAAGAGAAATTTTTGGCTTCCATCCATGTTCGAGCTATCGATCCGGTTTTGTGGATCGGAAGACTTTCGAGTACTGACACCCTTGCTGACATTTGATTCGTCCGACAGTAGTCTGTCATTGTGACATGCTTTTGAAATTTCGACCGTAACCCGGCCAGAAGGCAGACAATTGCCAATTGGCAAGTGTCTCGCCCGGTGGACATTTGAAGTCGAGCCAGCATGTCCGATTTGTATGTGGCAATCGAATTTGAAGCAAAACAAAACAAAACGAAACAAAACATAAATGCTCACCCATTGCTTTTGCTGACACATTGCACCTTTCTGGCAATTTATTGCCACCGTTGTTACTGCAACGCCTCCGAGCCATTTGCAGTCACATCGTTGCGGTCTACGATTGTAAATTTTAAGAAACCGAACTGTAACAAATATCCGCAGACATCAATTGGAGCAGCAGGGGCCTTTTATCATTTTTTTCTTTCTTTGAAGTTTTTTTTTTCTTTCTATTTTATTTTTCTCCCATTTTCATTTGCAGCCTCGTAGGACCAGGCGCGAGAGTTCAAGCAACACGGAAATGAAAGGTTTTTATTTTTTGGGTGGTTTGTTGTAAAGAAATTTATGTGGGTTAATTGATGACCTCAAAGAAATTTCGATAATAAGGGCGTTTCGTTAAGGCTAAGACACTATTGACTGTTCGGCCAATCGATAGCGGGCGGAAGGATTGTGTGGACTTACTCCATCGATGCTGCATGAATTTTCGAAAAAAAATAATTTTTTTTTTTAAAGTTTAATGGTCTACAGAATCGTATTTTCTTGAGCGATCATAAAATTATGTAAGAAATAGTTTTAGAGGCGTTAATTTTCTTTAATTTTCGGGACAATTCGTTCAAATCGGATGATGCATTGTCGAGTTTTGCTCGATAAAAGTGCAATAACCCTGTAATCCTTTGCTGTTTGATAGATACATATGTATGTATGTATGTATGTATGTTTAAAAAAAAGGGAAAATTTTTGCGCATTAACCCTTTAGTGCATGATATATTCAAAAAGTAAAAAAATTTTTGTTTCAAATTAAATGATTTTATTAACCCTTTACTGCATGATATAGTAAATTATTTGTTCGCTGTAAATTGTTAACCCTTTACTGCATGATGTAATAAAGTAAAATTTTCTAATTGGTTTATTAACCTTACTGCATGATTATTATTAAAAAAGTGGAAATTTTTCGCAGTTAATGGTTTTATTAACCCTTTTCTACATGATGTAATAAAAGGTGACAAAAATTTGGCTAATTGGGTTTATTAACCCTTCACTGCATGATATATTAAAAAAGTTGGGAAATTTTTTTTTTGCAGGAAATGGTTTCATTAACCCTTTAAGCATCAGGTCTGAGTGCGCCCTAGGGGCAGTCCATCTAACTAACTAACCTAAACCTTTAAGCATGATAAAATAAAAGCAAAATCAAAAGTATCTACCTTTTTTTTTTTGTCAGAAACCATACATGGATTCGTATGGGTTAAAATTTGTTTTTTCAAAAACTAATGTAGAAAAAACGCTTCCATAAAGAAATTTTGATAATATTATTTTCATGTTTAGAAGGCCAAAAGTGCATGGGAAAAGTGCATTGAGAAATCCTGCAAAAATCAAAAATAATTCTTTGTAAGCCAGTGTATTAAGCAAAATATGCTAGAAAGCTTCAATATTGAAGCAAACAGCCCTTGGCCAGGACTATCCTTCAGACATAAGCATCTCTTTTTAAAATTAAATATTTTTTCCTAAGCACGATCGAAAGGCAATTACGGATGGTTTTATCCAACTGGACTTATAATTTTCCTATCAAACTATCAACTGCTTTGTACTCAATTATTCATTTAATCCGTGGCTAATTCATGATTTCAATAAATTGTTCGATAAATTCCGTAACGAAAAATTGCATCATAAGTTAACATGCTCATGAAAGAATACAAGTGAACTGCATCGAGCAGAGAACACCCGAAGCCCAGAGCTCTGCATTCGTGTGTGTTGAACTTTTGAACGATTTTGGGCAGTCGCAGAAAAAATGAAAAACTCAAAAGCAAACAATATCCGCGAATCGTTATAAATCAACATGTCGAGTTGTCAACCACCAACGAAAGAACAGACAGACTGACAGACGGACAAACAGACGGACAGACTGAAAAGCTGCAAGCCCGAAGACATATTTATTATTTCCAAAAACAAAAAAATTCCCAGTGCAGTCGGATGAACCGAAGAAGTCGAAAAATCAGAGCTCGAAAGTGGAGCCGAAGTTAAGGCTAATTAAAAAAAAAAAAAAAAATCGATTGCTGACGAGAGATATGATAATTTCACGTAAAAGCCGATCGTTGTTGCACTCGATCTCTCTCGTCTCGGTGGTTCAAGAGGTTCAGAGCAAATTCGCCAAGTAAATCACTTGAGCTGCGATCAGAGCGTGTCGCATGCGAGATCATTATCAGTCATAAATTGAAATTAAAATTTGATTTCGGATGGAAGTGCGATAACTGGGCGGACCGGGGGCAGTTGTTGCTCAGAGAGCTTTTTTGTTTCGTTTTGTGTGGCTCCGAAATGACTATAAGTCCGTGTAATCTCGCAATTGTTCTAGCCAAATTCTTAACAACTCATAAAAATCGCACGCGGCCGCCAATTTGTGCACGCAAAACAAGCAAGTTTTCACGCTCGATCAAGCCGAGAGAACAATGTAGAATATTTAATTTTATTTTGACTTTTATCACTTTTTTCGGAATTTAATTTTATTTTTATGACTACCTACAATTATCAGTGAACGAATTGTCGAAAGTGAATTAAGCATGATCGAGTGGCTGGACGATGGTGGTGGCTTTTTAGTTTGTTTTCGGTCAACTTCCGCCACATTGACAGCCGTGAAAATTGTCACTCGAACACGGGTAATTGTTTTATGAAAGGCATGCGCACAATAAAATGATAAACGAGTGCAACGAATAGTATAGTAAGAGCCCGCCAGAGCATAAATGGCCTTATGAGCTTCAAGCCTTCAGCTTCTTGCAAATTGAGAAGGGTTCCGTCTTAATCATTGCGTGCCATTCTGCTATGAATGAAGAATGCTTTTGTTTCTTTGACTCGGAATGTTATTAATTGTTTTAAAGGAAGCATTCAATGGACGGTATCCATGCTTAATTGACGTCACAGAGCTGTGACATGCAAACAATTGTGAAGATTTTCTTTTATTTAATAAGGTCAAAGTACGTTTCAATGATTTATTTTCGTGGATTCGCATTGATAAAGCTTAGAGCAGCATTGTATTTTCCTCATTCGCCAATCGATCAATATTTCATTACCTATTTCAGGAATGTGTGTTACACGCATGTACCTACTATGTCGTTGAATGTGTCTTATAATTATTTTGAATTCATCAATATGGATGATTAGAATATTCTAAGAAATTCGGGATTTTTTCTAATTATGAAATTTAAGCTCAAATTAATTACGATGACTTCACTGTTCTTTTAGAAATTCGATCCATTCAAATCAAAAATATGACAATCAAAAGGAATGGCATTAGAAACAAGATATCTTACATATATTGAATCCTTATAATAAGCTTAAAAAATTTTCAATTATCCGGCTGAAAGTTTCACACTCCAATGAGGTCAGCAAATTCTAAGGAGCGGTGCTCAATCGCCCATAGCTTTGTCTCTCGAGGTCTTACGCTTTCTTTTCCCAGCATCGCAATTTGTTTCGGCTTTGGCTCTAACCACATTGGGTTTTTTTTTTTAAATGTTTTTTTATTATTAAGGTTTTTTGTTTTGACTTTTTACTTCTCATCTGAGTTCCTTTCAGTGTTTCTGTGTCAATGTTAAGCGTTATTGAGTAATATGTCTGCAGGCTGCGTCATTACGATTTCGCTTGCGCTTGCGCCATTCTATTGCAACGCTGCATGGCGATTCTTGTACTTCTGCAATTTTATACTTAAAAGGTAGTCACTTCGTTGGTTACTAACTCACTGAGCCAGTCACTCAGTCACTCTCTCAGTCACTCACTCAGTCAATGGGTTGTTTGTAAATAGTGCAAAGTGGTAATTTCAGCACATGTGCGAAGGTGGCTCTGGCAGTTTATTGTTTTCGAGTTACTGCGATTTGTGTTTTTGTTTTCTTTCTGGTGTTGCTCCTCGGGTGCTGGCAAAGCTCTTTTTTTCTCTCTCGCTGGCGACTGTTCCATGACAACAGAAATCTATTGAATATGATCTAAAAACGCGCCCACTTAATTGCAGCGCGCTTATTTTTTTTTTTTGTTGAGCTCCAGTGTACCTACTTTGTGTTCTGTTTCTAATTTTTCTTTACCTATTATTAAATTTAAAAAAATCCCTATTAGATTATGTACAGTGTGATCTCGTGATGTGAAACCAACCACTGCGTGTTAATCAATGAAATTTTTATCCCACCAAATGCCATTGAGAAATGCTCTGGGGCGAACAAAAAAGCAAAAACCCTCTTCACTTGCGAGTTGCGATGCAATGAATTTTTTTTTTTTTTTTTCGATGGCGGATAAATGGACAGCTAATGTATTGTAATTGCCACCAGGCAGAGATTTTGCTCGTTTCTACCGGATGTGGTTTGTCGTTTTTGTCGTTTGATATGCGCTAAGACTGAAAACAACAATACCAACGCAACAAACAAGTCACCGTCTCCGGCTCGTTTTTCTTTCTTAAAATGGGAGCCATTTTGCTCTAATCAAATTATGTTATTATTTTATTTAATAAGAAGCAGATAGTCGCATGCAAATGAGGTTGAAAAAAATTGAACTTTTTTAGTTGCTGATTTGTTTTTATTTATTTATTATTTATTATTATTATTATTATTTTGTTTTTGAAATTGCAATCGATCGAAGTGGCTAAATGGGCAAGGCAATTTTCTGCATGTATGCATGTTTGTTTGAATTGCAAATCTGTATTTAATGATTTTATCATTCTTATTGGATTATTAACACATACATATCGTTATTATAATTTGTGTGTGGCAAAATATTGATTTATCCGACAGATTTGGAATTATTTGAACAGCGTGTGTTCTCAATTTCCTTTCAAGTTCGTTGCTTGAGTCTTTTGTTTTATTTCATTGAATTTTATGGCCAGCGAGCGAAAATTATTCAAAACGGTTTATTGAACTTGACGCTTTCCGAATTCAACAGTAATGTTTATTTTTGAATATTTTCTGTTTTTTTCAGCGGCTAACGGTTTAGTATAAAGAATATTTTAGCACATCCTTTTTTGAATTTTTATTCGCTGCTTTCATTTTTTTTTTCAAGTGATAAAATTTTTTGACTTTTCACAAAGTCTTTTAAGATCGCATTAAAATTTACTCCCAGCTTAAGTTAGTTAGGGTATTCCATTAAAAGTGAAAAAATTGAAAAAGCGGAAATGTGTGAAATTCTTCATACAAATTTTCATTCATTAGTTTTTTAGCCTTTTTGATTTACGAGCTCTGGAGGCAAATACATATTTAAGGGAGAACCGCTAGTATTTTTTTGTTTATGTTTTTTTTTTTTTCTATGGAAAAGGGAGTTAGCATATTTTCAGTGGTAACATGGATGTGCTAAACAGCTGTTTAAAATAAGAAATTTTGCCTTTCATTTGAACAAATTCAATCGTAACACAAAACAAAGACAAAAAAAAAAAAAGAGAAAATCCGAAAGAATATCAGACTTCTCGATGGTTGAATGTTTTTCAACAGCTGCTTCAACAGATTTTAGATTTTAGAAGGCTTTAGAAGGAATGTTGCCATTTTGCCCCATTTTAGCATTCCTTTTTTGAATGGCCTTAAATATTTTTTCCCTACCAAAAGAATTTTTGTTCAAACTGTTTTCTCTATTAAATATTTTTTTGATGGCGCACAGAAAAGAGCTGTCTTGTAAGCACCTGAAATTCCATTAACTTTCAAAAGGTACAATATAATAAAATATAATATAAACAAGTAAAAATGTAAAATTCAATCGAGTCGAATCGAGTCGACCACTAGCAATAAGATAAAGTGTGCTGGAGGTTTTCAATACCATTAAGAACCCTTACATGCCAATGTGTGTTCAATTAATCTTTGGATAATGTCCTTTTGCCAAGCCTACATTTCCAATTTTTTTTTTTATATTGGATCGGATGCTTAAATATACGCTGAAATTTTTTTAAAACCTCCTGAAAATTTCAGAAATTATAGTCCATCCGGTCGATTCTCGAGCTTGCTTTTACTCATGTCCCCGCAGACACATATACCAAAAATCTCGTGAAGAAAGCTCAATTCGTTCAATACGAAAACTGTATAGAGACAGACAGACAAAATCACGGACGGGCGGTCCTATACGGAATCAATATCAATGATTCTGGATGTTAAACAAAACCGCGAAAATTATAAAAAGTATGTCAGATATAAAAACTAGGGCAGGGAATGCGGTAAAAATATTTTCAAAAAAATCACCTGTTACATGGGTTTGAAATCTTTGATTTTTTCTCTTAGGTCACTCCATTAGAAAGGACGATATTAGAATTGATATTTGAGCTTGAATTTTCCGATGAAAGTTATGCCCAGCTTCTTCGTTTTTCAAGTACTTACAGGTTTAAAGATTTTCATCGTGTGAGATAGAAGTCTTCTTTTTATGTAGTCTCTGCTGCACTTCCGTTCCTGTAATAGAGAAGAAAAGGAGTACTCTGAGGTTACTTGGAATACGACTAGTCAAAATGTGGAGTATTATATACAATATATAAGATTTGGCAGGACCTTTAGTAGCAATAAGTGGTCTAGATTATGGTCTGTTGTTTTAAGTCATTGCCTGCTCAGGGGTCCTAACATAACTACACTGTGTGCCTACCCTGATGATTTAGACTGGCCCTAGACTGGGTTACCTCCTCTTTGCATCAATAAAAAAATTTCATTCACTACCCTTTGGCCATGGGCACCATATTAACAAGTTCTTATGGTCAACCTTTCTAGTTGTTAATAAAAGCTACTACCAGTGTGATTAAATACCCAACCTACAGCACTGTTAAACTGTTCGCTAAGATCTGCGGGTTTGCCAAACCCATAACCACCCGAGGGCGGTCACCTCGTGGGAGGTCTACATAGAAGAAGGCAGTTAAAAAGCTTGACCAACTTGTAAAAATTAGAAAATTGGCCTATAATTGACCATACGAGATCTATTCTGGAGTAGCAAATTTTTGATGATATTATTTGTCACTTTTGTGACTAGTCGGAAAGTAGTTGGAGAGTAGTAGGAATTACTGCAGGGTTTCTTTTAATAAAGAGATTTTTGTGTTTGAGGGAGCATCACATCAAGTGTCTACGTGAAATTCATCACGACATGGAGAAATAATAGCCGAAGTCCTAAAAAAGAAAAAATCCAAATTAATCTCTTAATCTACTCAAATCAAGCATTACAATACCAAACATACTTGATTTTTTCTTACGCATTAAAACATCAAAACATAAAGACTTTTGTAGTTGAACATATTTTTATCACAAATTTTGACATGACCTAATTGATTTTCCGAGTTCATTCAATGCTCTGCGTCATCTGGATGCGAGATTAGCCATCCGATAAATAAATAAATGACTATTAATAGACAGCACAAGTTAGAAATGTCAAAGCGGCAAATAACTCGGCGCAGTTGTAAACGGCATGCCAGAAGAGACCTGGCACCGTTGTCATCACAGACGACGTTTATTGCAGGAGAAAAGTGGAAAAGTGGAAAAATGGATTTAAAAAAAAGTGATTTACATTCGAATTAGATTTACGATGTTCGGATTTCTATAGAAATTCTAATAACAATTTAAATAGAAACGCATTCAATCACTTCGATTGCCATGCGTCTGCGCAATCCAAGGCGCTCATTCGTGTAAAAGCTGACTCTAATGCCAATTGTAAATGTCGACTGGCAATTGAACAGTAATCTTGATGGCAGGCGGCTACCGCACTGAGACGTATTGAACTGAGCTGAGCCAACTGTTTTATTGCATGCTATATTTTTTAATTTTTTTTATTGTAATTATTTATTTGTATTTCTTTTATATCTTCGACTTTTCTTCTAGCTGATGTCGCGAGCCGTGCATGTCGTGGACACACGACCAACGAGCCGAGGCAGTGATCTCATAACCGGGAGTGAATTCCTCAAATTGTTCATGGAACGTGACGAATTGCAGAGGAGTTTCCAAAGCGCTGATTATCAAGGACACGGCGATGGAACACGATCGAAATTGCATACGCTGACGGCGGAGGGAAATAATTTCGGCTCTGCAACGACAGAAGACGATGATGTTGTTGTTGTTGGGCGCGTTGATGATGCCTCAATGAAATTGAAGGCCCGCAATAGTGGCCGCAGCATCAACTACAACGTTCACAGTAGCGGCAATGACAACGATGGCAAACAGGTGGTCAAACTAGTGACTTCCGGTAGTAAGATTGTCTTTCTCGAGGAATTCGATGAGGCCGATGATGCCGTCGTGGACGCTGTTGCGCGTGATATTGATTTGAAGCGTGAAAAAGCCAAGAAAGTCAACCAGAAGACCGGTGAGCAAATCCGCTTTCATCACCAGGAAAACAAATCGACCCCGAACGATGAATTCAAAGTTGTTGCCGTCAGCGTATCATCATCGAGTAAGCGCGGCAGCTCCAGTCATATTCAACAAAAACAGCACCAAAAACAGCAACAGCCGGTGGCCAAAGAAACACCAAAACAAGTCAGTAAATTTTCTATTAAATCGTCATTACCTGACGCGATGGAATCACGTTATTCCGCTGGCAGCGCGACGACCAAAAGACCATTTAAAGTGCCAATTACATCGACGGCGATCAACACCATTAACTACGATGACGACAGTAACGACAATGTCTTCGTCGGTGGCAGCAGCGAATGACATCGACGACTTCATCAATCGCTCGCATAAGAGTGAATTTTCGATTGAAGAAGCCGAACCGTTGACCATGCCACAAAAGTCGCACAAACAGCGCCGTGCGCACCAATCGATGGCCATTGATTCGCAGAACAGTGCATCCACCAATGTGCAGAAGGTATTAGCGTCACCGGCACTGATCTCATCGGCTTCGTCGTTACGATCTAGTTCCATTGTGCCGGTGAGTGTCAACGTGAATTCAACGCAGTCGCAAAATGCAGTACAACGTCAGGCGCGCATAAATCAAAGCGAAATGACATATGACAGCAGTGCGACAGCAGTAGATGACGTCGATGGCGATGCAGATGGTGCTGGCAATATTGGAGGCGGTGAGGAAAAATTACTGCCATTTCAGACGGTGATCTATCACGACACCAAGGAAGGCCACGGACCACAGTCAAGATCAATATCGTACAGTTCATTATCGCAGAATGTCGATGATCTGCGCTCGTGGGAACACACCGGTATCCTTGCCGAAGCGAAAAGAAATGTTAGCGAGAGTCTGAAACCGATACCGAGACAAATGGCGGCGTCACCAAAAACTCTGACCCATCCGCACGAATCGGAGCCTTCGAAATTCTATTCTATCCCATCGAAAATGTACAGTGTTCCATCGAAATTCTATTCTGAGCCAGCGAAAGTCTATTCAGAGCCAGCAAAGGTTTACGGTGAGCCGGAAAAATTCTATTCCGAACCGGCAAAAGTCTACGGGCAGCCATCAAAGTTTTACAGCGAGCCAGCGAAGGTCTACTCGCAGCCAGCGAAAATCTACGGTGAGCCAGCCAAGACGTATTGGCCTCAAACGACATCGATCACAACGACAACCACATCAACTAGCACAACTACCGCCACCGTAACGCCGGCATCGAAGTCGATCATTACAACGTTCTCACCGTTTGCTTCGCCGTTCAACGTTACTTCTCGACGGCCAGCGATCGTCTCACGCATTGCCTTTGGCGAGGCACAAAACTCATCACCATCGGCGCCACTACCACCCGCTGGGATCGCAATGAATTTTGCTGCTCAACGCACTTCAACGCGCGCACCTGTTGGCGGCTATCGGCATGAAAACTACCACCATCAAAACCATCAGCACCAATCGCCGAAAACTTACCAAGAAGCTTCTTCATCGAATGGACAGGGCCAGAATACGCAACCGCGACGTGTTCTCTTCAATTTGGATAAACTGCCGTACGACTTACTCAATGCACCCGAGCAGCATTTGCTCGAACCGGATTTATCAAAGAGTCAGGCCAATCCATGTTCACAGCAACGGCAACAGCAACAACAACATTCACGTCAACATTCATCATTTTCGGATCAAAACTCTAATCAAAATGCCAAAGGATTACCCAATAGAGGTGAGTCGCTCTCAAAGATATTTCTGTGGTTGCACGTTGAGAAGCAACGACCGACAGCCGACAACCGACTAACTTCGACGTCATCTTCAAGTCAAAGTTGATCATTTTTCTTATTGTTGAAAAAATGCCGCGCATATTTTTGTAATGCTTCTTTTTCTGTTTCTTCTTATTTTTCTTTTTCTTCTACTTCTTGTGCAGATCTAGTCAAATGTGTTTCCAAATTTTCCGTTCATCATTCGCCTGCAGCATCGGAGTCGGCTGCGAGGCGGCCGCCGCCGCCGCCGTCCCCGTCTTTGGCACACAGTCATTTCACCACAGAACGCAGCCACATCGATGAGTTGTATCGCCCGACCCCAGAGCAGAATTACGAAATCGAGGAGTCCGTAAGTGTTATGACAAATGGACGAGCCCATGGCATACAAGACGGTCTGGTCGGACGTGGCATAGGGTTGGGAATGATGACAACGACAAGCACCACTTCGGCACCTCCAAAGGTTCAAGCATCGCGCAATCGCCTGCACCCGGGCACTGCAAGTGGACTGCGATCGTTCGGCCATGTGAAAATCAACAGAAACAACGAAGGCGTTGATGACGGCGACAATGGTGAAGAGCATGATGCTGCATTGATCCATCAAAGTAACAAAAATAACAACAACAATAGCCACAACAATAAAAATAGCAATCATCATCAACACTATCTAAACAACAATGATTACAACGACGATAATGGTGACGAGGAGGATAATGGTGACGTTGGTGTTGATGGTGATGGTGATGGCGATGGCGATGGTGACGATGACGATGATGGTGGTGTGGACGAAGCCAACATCGGCAATGGTAACGATGAAAACGATGACTCGAAAGTGGCATACGTCGTCGAGGGACGAAACTATCGAAAATACCGCGTCGAAGAGAAAACGGACGACGGTTTCATCGTTGGTGAATTCGGAGTGGTGAATCACAACGATGGCAATTTGCGCGGCGTACGTTACACAGCAGATTCAACGATCAATCCCAGTTTGATACAAAAGGCCTTATTGACGTTCTTGAAACTAAAATAGGGCCAGGTCCGTTCAGACTCCGCCGAGTCCGCTGATTGTGATGTTCGCATTTAATTCTTGCAGCACTGCAGCGCTCTTAACTTTAGATTAGAGCCAACTTCGCTTTGGCTGATGCTGCCATGAAAGTGTGAATTTATAACTTTTTGTGATCCAAGTCGTATACTCGTAGGTACATACATACTAGCTCTAAAAAAAAAGACGTACTCAATAACTAATTGTTGGCATTATTTACAAAATTATTTGCCCGTCTCCCACTCTCTGTCTCTCTCTTATCTCTATCTCTCTTTAAGATTGTTTGACGTCAATGATGTCGTCGTCGTCTTTTTTTGCCGTTTCTGTCGTTTATTTATTGAAACTGTTGCCTTTTTAATTTATTGCGATTTTTTCCTTAGTTAAAGGTATTAAGACTATCAAATTTCGATGTAGTTCTATTAATACTTGCCATACAATTAATTAAAAAAGATATCCAAGTATTTTGTTTTAGACCTTTAAGTACTTAAGTAAGTAATTAAGATAGAAGAATAGAGCAACATCGATCGATTGATTGTCATGTAATCGTTTCCAATAGCGTAAGAATCCCTGCAAATATTCAACACATACAAACATATGAACCCGATTCTAATCAACGGCGGATTCTATTGTAACTGAGTTCATACGTTTTACCTTTGTTGAATAATAGCAGGAATTCTTGCACTCCTATTTATATTGGAAACCAAAAGTTCTTGAATATGTAGTTTGAAAAATATTTAGAGTCATGAGTTTAGTTCCTTGCTTAGGTCGGTGGATCTTAGTCAGAGCAGGCTAAGACCATTGTCTAAAATGAGATTAAAATAATTCGATTGAATTCTCGACGCTGGCTTTCAAGCTCAAGAGCCTCTAAGGCTTTATTGTTTTGAATGCCAGCAGGTGTAATCGCTTCACCAAACCGTCTGCAGAGCACTGCCACGGCCTCAGTCAATACAGATAATTTATTAGTCCGGTGTTCGCAATTCTTTTCGACTACAAGCAAGCCCATTAATTAAAAGATTCGAACTTTATTTCGCTGCATTTCGAGTTCACTTCATGCCATGCCATGCCATGCTATGCCAGGCAGCTTCATCATCATTGTTTGAGGCCAAATCCGAGACACCGAAGTGCCAAAATAAAAGCATCGAAAGAAGAATTAATTACTTTGATCAGTTATAATTTAGCAATGCTCATTTTGAAGAAAAAAAAAAAAAAAAACCTCCCATTCCATGTTAATGACTTCCCAATCGCAACATTTTCCTTTAATCAATCGCTAGGCTTGATGCGGTCCGCTCCGATCCGATTCGAATCCGTCTGATGAGACACAAAATTCATTGGAACCTTCTGACAAGATTCGCCTTTTATGCTTTTCTCGAGACCTGTTGAAGGCTCGATTGAAAAAACAAAAAAACTAAAGTTGAAAAAAAAAATTGAGCTGAAAATGTAGTCAAAGTAACGCTTCAAACGGCTGATGAAAGGTCTATGAAAAATTATATTAAAAATAATAGGTATTAAAAAAAATGTTAAAAAATGAATTAATAAACTAATTTTTAAGCTCCAAGACTTCATTTCGTAAAAAAAAAGAAAAACGAAAACAAAACAAAAGACAAGAGCACACTATGAAACGTATTAAATAAATACAAAATCGCGTTCCTTTCTTAAAACATTAGAAACTGACTTCGCGGGTTAAAGCCCAAGCGAAGACAAAATAAAAAGTGTTATTGCTCAAATAAATCGTGGCGAATAAATGTGCAACGCCTTCATAAATGTATTTGTGACCATCATAGTCTAGCACCATTAAATTATCTAAATTAGTACTTAGCTTAAGGTATCGCTTAACGTTAAGTTCCATGTAGCCATAATTGATAGAGTGAATAAATTTTGTAAATAAATCCAAGTCGCTTCAACTCAAGATTCCAGGTGAATCAGGTTGAGACGAAGAATTCAAGTAAATAAAAAAAAAAAAAATAATAAATAAAAAAAAAATCGTATAAAAATTCAATGCGAAAAAAATCGACTTCGTAATTCCTTGCACTTCGGTGCTTCGTTCTAAAAATAAATGAAAAATCAGTCAAAAAATTTCAGGTGAAATATATTAATCACGCCAACGGTGCTTAATTGGCCGGGCGAGCAATCGAGCCGCATTCCGCAAAGGAATCCCAAGCAAGAGGCCAAGGAACGTTGAAGAAGTTGACTAAGGTGCGCACGGTTTTCAGATTTTTCAATCAAGATCAATTTAGTGACTATCAGGCTGCAGCAACCAGTTCCCGGTTTTAGGATCAGCCTCAACACACAAAGAGGGGCAGGATCTATTACGCGCAATAAAAATAAATTTTAAAAATAAACATGACCATTCGCCGAAGGGTTCACGAGAAGAATTCAGCGCGGACTCGTTTTGCCCTTTTTATTCGATTTTGTGCTTTCGTTGTTTTTCTTTCGGATCTTCGGATGAGCAAGAACCTGTTGCAGAGGAATGAGATGCTTATCAATGGCATTGCACCTTCGCCTGGTGACATGAAGATCGTGTTTGAGACAAAGCACGAATTTATGCTGCTATGTTGCAAAAGGGGGAATGGAATATCTTGCAGTTTTGTTCTAAAATTGCTAAGAAGACTTTTGCCGCTTGACTTGCGCTAGCTCCAATCATCTCTCGTTGGATTAAAAATCGTTACCAGCGTTACGGAATAAATGCCTGTGCCGATTCCATGCCACAATCAAGATGCCGTTAAGCTGTTCTGAAAATAGTCCATCCATCCATCCATCCATCCTCCCATGGCACATAGCAGTGCTATGAACCTACGATGGTATGAAGGTCGCTGAACGGCCTTGCCATCGACCACATCGGAACAATGCAGAGATGATGTCGACTCACATCGCACATCCTGCTGCAGTCATTTGGCGTTTTTATGTTCACTTTCAAAGTACCTCGTTTTTCTCCTCTTCCATTAATGAGGGTTCCTTTGTTGTTTCATTTTCTTCTTTTTTCTTCTTATTTGTTTTTTCTTGCTTGTGCTTTACATCTTTGCATCGATGAGTTTACTGTTGTGGAAAGTTTTGTAACGGTCGAGGTCTTTATCGATGGAAGAATGAGGTTTCAAGCTATTTTTAGCGATGGCTAATTTGACGGTCCATAAATAAATGACCTTATTTTTTTTTTTTTATTAAATTTAGATGACTTGGAGAAGAGGGCAAGATGGTCTTTTCGAAATGATTTGTTAAAATCAAAATGAACGATTAAAGACTCTATTCGTCATGACTCATGACTGAAAATAAGTCGAATTCTTTTAGAAATACTTATTCTGCTTCATTCCTAGGTTAGGTTAGGATAGTTGCCCCCTTTAAGGGTGACTCATTTAGGCCGCATATGGGCATTTCCCGAAAAAGTAACGTTTTTGTCGCGTCCGTATACTTATGTCTTGATTATACATATTTCGGAACGGTATAGAAATTTTAATAAGTATAAAGGTGGGATCCCACTATCTGCGTAAATAGCACAATCTGGGCCGATTTTTTTCGGGCCAGATCGGCACAAGTTTCAACAATTTCCACAATCATTGTTTGGCTCACATTATCGTCACAAATTGTCAAAAATATATCCGAGAATAATAACATTAGGACAAAAATCGTTCAAGAAGATCACACTTGTCAGCATCAGAGTCCGAAAATTGCGTTCACACTATCGGCGTTTTGATTTCGGCAAAAATCGGCGCATTGGGCAGATAGTGGGATCCGGGCTTAAAAGTCCGCATGAGCTGCACGAAAGTATTTAGAAAGAAAAGTACTATTTACCGCGTCATTGAATTCGGGGCTTAATGTTACTCACGTCAGTGACGCGTCCGTGTGGAAGGACCCATGTGAACCCGTAGTGAAAGGTCAAGGTAATTATTCAATAGCAATCACAAATTCTACTTGACAGAAAAAATTAGTTAAGTCAAAATCAACTGAACTTAACCCTCTAATTCCTGGCTCCGTATCTAGACGGAGCCTATTCGAATAAATAAAAAAATTCATTAAAAAAAATAATTAAAAAAAAATTATAATAAAAATATACCTAATAATAAATATCATAAAAAATAATTTAAAAATTAAATAAATAGAAAAAAAAAATAAAAAAAAAAAAAAAAATGAAAAAATAAATAAAATTATTTAAAATAAATAGATAAGTAACTAAAAATATTTTCTTTAAATAAAAATGTAAATAAAAAATAAATAAAAAATAAATTTAAAAAAATTTATAAAAAAAAAAAATTAAATAATATATAAATAAAATCATTGAAAAACATTTTGGTATTAGAGGGTTAAGGCTAGAATGAACTTTCAAAAAAATATACAAATGATAGCCGTTTCTTTTGGAACAAAGCCTCATTTGGTTTGTTCATTAATTCTTGAATTTTTTACTCAGGCGGATCCGCCGAAAAAATGGGGAAACATACGCTTCTGTAGTCGCCAAGACCCAGAAATGTCACATTATTCGTTAACAGTTTAAATCGAGGAAGAATAAGAAGACATCGATAATGTTTTTCACCTTGTTGAATACGCCTTGCAATTAAGTTAAATTTGAAAAATAACTTCTTCCACACGATCCTTCGAGGCTTTTACTTTTCTCTAAAGCAATTTAGTAATCATGGTATCTGGTGCTCTGCAGACCAGCCAGCTTTCTTATCTCAAGCGATATATCGTCTTGTTAAGATATAAAACTCAGAGTTCTGATTGGAACGTTCTTTCGGCTTCGCATTCTCAGCGATAAATTCTCTTTTATCTGCAGTCTTCGACGTTCCTCGAGGCAAAAAAAAACGGCACCAGGCTGGTGCCGTAATGGTGACGGGCAATTAAGGCGTTATGCCTCTTTTCAAGACGGCACGAGCGAAAGGAAAGCGGTAAGCTGCACTGATGCGGAGCAAGGGACATCGCGGACTGTCCCGATTCCTTATGTGATATGCCGATAATTGCAGTTCGAGAATGGAGTGGAATGAAGTGGAAGGGCTATCCATAAGGCTATCCTACACTTGTGGCTGACTCTTGTAAAATATGACGACGCTGACAGTTTGATGGGAACTTCTGGAACGCCCACCGCCTACTTTGCTAAATAATGGCGCATTGCTTTATCGTAAACGATTACATCGCGGAGCCGTAATCAAGTTCGACCGATTGCAGTGCTTTCATTTCAGGGCAATCACTTTCGGCTGAACGTTCTTCTGTTCGCCTCGTTTTTCTTCTTCTTCTTCGCTTTTATGCAGGCTTAATGCCTTGTAAAATGATTTTATTGTGCTCGTCCACGCAGAAACGGAACATAACGAAGCCGAATGGCATGGAAAGCTACTAATTCAGCAGACGCAGAACACATTCAAAAATGCCATTTAGTGGCGTCAGGTCCTGCGCATGCGCACCGTTTTAACTGCCTTTATTACCGTTCTTATTTTTTTTCTCTCTCTCTCTCTTTTTTTTGTGTCTTGCTTTTTGCTTCGCTTTCGACTCATTGTTTTTCTGGTTCAACAATAAATTTCATTGCTAAAATTAGCCCACTGTTATCTGTCTAGCCGCACTATGGTCACTGTATGGCTAATTTATAATTGCATCCTCACGCAACTGGCTTCCTCCGCGATAATTAAGACTGCTCTACGTACGTTTAATGGCATTCTGGGGCGATGGCCGCTCTGATGGAGCATCACTTTCTCGTTGCAGAGGAAATGTTCTGTGAAACGAGTTCCGTTTCAGACGTGATTTGCGGAATTTTTGATGGATGCGTTCAGATAATTACACTGTGCCCTCTATGGATGGTGGTGGCACATGCAGATAAGGTGACCACTTAATTGCGACAATTTTCTTGTACAAAAAAAGTAATTTTTTTTTTTTGCGAATCTTTTGACGCCAGGAGCAAATTTTGCTGGGGATATTGCTATTTATAATTATTTATTTCATTATTCATATAAATAATCAATGAAGAATCGTTACTGTCACTTCGTTTTGAGTTATCTGCCCTTGAGTTTTAATTAAAATAAATGAGATTACTCAAAATAATTACACCTATTCCAGGGCGATTGAAGTGCAGAGCGTAATCATGAGATAAAAACGCTTTCTGTAATATCGTACAAATTGCTTTGCGAGAAAAGCAATTCAGAAAAAAAAAAAATAAATAAAAACCTTTTCTCGAATGAAGAACCTAAATCATTGCGGCGGTCACAAGGCAAAACTGATAATATCGGATTTTGCTGAGTTGTACAAGAAAATTTAATGTTTTAATTTTTTTTTTTTTTTTGCTTTTTTTTGGGATCGTTCGATGTAAAATCTGCTGCTCAATATCTTATTTAGGAAGTCGTTTAATTATCTTCGCGATATTTGCAGCGAAGACAGAAAAGTTTTTTGCATTCGGTTTATGGTTGCCATACTTTTTCATTATGTTCACAGATTTCTGTTCGATTCTCGTCCAGACAAAATGAGTTCCTTCCCACAATCAATCAAGCGTTCATGCTCTATTTAATGCTTTGTATTTTCCATTTCCAAGTTATTCGCTGTCATTGAAATCGATTGATATCCAAATAGATAGATTATGAAATCGACAAAAAATTCCTGTAGGTGGCATGAAAATCATTGTCGATTATGGTACCGGTTTCATTTTCGAAAATTGTTATTTGTCGATTTTGCCTTTCAACGAAATCGATTACTCGTTTTTATTGTCGGATTCAAATCGAGCATTGACGTTCGCTTCTTCGTGACTACGAGGCGATTTCATCACACCATTTGAAACGGTTATCGTTTTTCAATTTCGAAATATTTTAAAATCGAGACATTTTTCATCAAAACCGTGAATATCTTATTGTTTTTATATTTTATGTTTTCATTTAATTTTCTTTTGATTTTAATTGTATTTAAAGTGTTTCTCAACTATTTGAAAGTTTTTTTTTGTTCCAGTGAAATAGTGGAAATATCTTGGCTGAGCAATTTCTGACATATCAGAGCTATCAAGACAGAAATATTGCTCGATTATTTTTGTTTAATTTAATAATAAATAATAATCTCTTACTCTACTGAGCGTAATTTAAAACGTCTTTCATTTTTGAAGCAGAGCAATTAAGAGCCATTAGGAGCCAACCCATTGGATTAGCTCCTGCCTAAAAGTGTGCAGCATAAAATTTCAAAAACTTAAATGCAAGCGATCACTTAGACACCATCATGTAACTATGTACTTTGTTTTGGAATGAGGAATTTTTGAATACTTCCCATTTAAACGAGGTTAAAAGTATTGCAACTCTTGAATGCTTAGCACTCCAGATGAAGCCAGAATAACTGTAGCAATCACGAATAATGTTTGAATTTGAAATAATTTTTAGGCATACAAATATGAAAAGACTTAAAACGTTATTCAAAAATTTCATCAAACGTTCGAAAATAAAAATCAACAATAATGCTCTTCTCTCTGGTGCGCAAAAATATATCCTCTGGAAAATAGAAATAATCCCGCTTACTTCAAAGCTGCAAATATGCTCCTTAATACGGACAAAAGACTAGAAAAAACGTTTTATCAAGGAGTAAGAAATCTTGAAAACCCACTCGAGGCGTGAGAAGGTAATGCAATGTTGCCATTATCGGGCCTTACACATCTTCGATGTCATGGCTACTTAGCTACTGTTCGGCTTATACCGAAATATCTCACTCAAGGATTAGAACAAGGAATCAAAGTGCTCACAGGACATCCTGCCAAGGACATGAAAACTGACTTATGATTTAAGGATCAAGTAAAAAACAAAAAAAAAAAAAAAAACAAATATGAAATGATTCGCCTCGGAGAGCTGCTAACACAGTTTATCAAGCACCGAAATATTTATGTATATCAGCGAGCATTTCGAAATTCATGAGTATTTTGTGAAAAGGCAAACAAAAGTCCTTAAGTTATGTTTAAAACGTCATTGGCAGGCAAATGGACGCAGCGAGAACAATGAAAATAATTCAACAAGAGGGTTCGAATTCCTTCCCTCAGTATATAAGAAGCGTACTTATTTCGTATGCCGAGCCGAGAAGTTTTTAAAGAACGGGAAAAGGCAAAAAAAAAAAATTGGACAACGATTCCATCACTTGTTTCCTCTCGTTTATGTTCGAAATTTGTATGAATTTGTTTTTCGCTTGCTTCGACGTAATAATACAATAGAAAGGGACTTATGTCTCTTTTTTTTTTTTTTTTGCTGAAAGCGGAGACTTTTGAGATATCAGGTTAACAACGGAGGTGTATCCCGTGTACCGTCGAATTGAGTCACTACTTTTGCTCTATTGTTCCGAAGAAATCGAAGTTGAGGAGCCTCCTTGTCTTTCCGCGATTTCTCTTGTCTTTTGGCCATCAGCCCAGAATGAGTGCGAATGAGACAGCATTACGCTGCACGTGCAATACGCTGGGAATCCAAGGAGACCACGGACGAACCTCTCATTTTTATGCGTCTGTGTTGTCACAGAAGTTGCTCAGCTTTTTGCCTTGCATGGCAGAATGAAATGAGGTCGTGGTGATATACATAGAAATGGAGTGCTCGGTTGTTGCTTATGATCATTGCGCTTGCGTAATTTCCCTGAGTGTCTCGAAGTCTTTTGATTCACATGATTTCAGCATATATCAAATTGCTTTGCGATGCTCTCTTGGCATTGTTATCCTTCGAGATTCTTTCGTTGTTTTTCTTTTTTATTTTTATTTTTTGCTTTATGATCTATAAATGCGCGTCTTTTTGATTCGACGCGTTGGCTTTGTGCCTTGGATGCATTTGTCTTTGCCTTTCTGCTTTGTGCGCGTTCCTCTTGCTTAATATATCCAAATTTTTTTTTTTTTTTTTTGGTAATAGCCCATTTCCGGGGCTCCATTTACATTTGAATCGAGTGCGAATAAAATATTGAAATAAACATTTTCCTGACGTGATTCCTTTAGTCGTTTCCTGCCGTTCATGCTTGGGGATCCTGTTTTTAACGGGAAGTGGGCTGTTCACTTTGGCTTGACATACATTTTGAGTGCGATCTTTGGGAACTAACTCCCGAGCTTAAATTGCTTTGTTGACAGGAAGTTGACGAAACGGTTTTTCATATCCGGTCGAATGGGTTCGCATGTCTTTTGAAGTCGACCATAAGAAATGAACTCAAAGAGACAATGGAAATCGGGACTAATGATTCCAAAATAATTTTTTTTTTGTAATTTGAAGTTATGTGAAATTCCTTCGTTTAAGGTAACAGGTTATGTATTTAAAAAAAAAAATTCAAAAATAATTGGATGGACCGATGAAGATTCATCATCAAAGAATGAATTTAATTACCTGCTCTTTATAAGAATATTAAATTGGCCTCGAATTGGGCATTACGTTATAGAATTTTCCTGAAATAGGCTCATTGAAACGATTACTTTTTACCTAAGCCTGCTGTATGCAAAGGGTTACTTTATATAGTCACATGGAAGTCTCGAACTTTTGACCAGCTTTTTATGGATTACTAAATATTTTCTTAATTTTTTGAAATTATTGACCTGGCCATTTCGACGAGTGGTCAAAGGATCGTGCTATATTGCTATTTCAATTTGAACTAAAACCAATTTTTAAACTGTGAGGCTCAAACCCTTGTTCCGATTTTGATCAAAAAGGTACTTGTCGATCGAAACTTAGGCAGGTAAAAAATTCAAAGTAAAAATCAAAGATAATGCTCTTCTTTCTGGTGCGCAAAAATATATCCTCTGGAAAATAGAAATAATCCCGCTTACTTCAAAGCTGCAAATATGCTCCTCAATATGGATAAAAGACTACAAAAAAAGTTTTATCAAGGAGTAAAAAAAATCTTGAACACCCACTCGAGGCATGAGAAGGTAATGAAATGTTGTTGTATGTTGTACAAATATATACATATTTGTATGGTTTCTTAATTTTTTTAAATTAATGGTCTGGCCATTTTGACAAGCGGTCAAAGGACCATCCTCAAGTGAAACTTCAATTCTCTGGACAATTTTAAAAACACTTCAATTTTTCTCTTGAATACACATAGTGCTGAATTCATACAGCTGAGAGACACGGTATTCGGAAGGTGTGACTTTTTCAAAGACACTTAAAAAAAAAAAATTAAACAGGAAGTACCCAAGTCCGAATAAGAGAAGTCAAAGCAAATCCCAAAAGTTAATTCATGAAAACATATTTCTTAATTTTTACCAACTCAAACCGAAATTGCAAGTCATTGGCGAGCACAAAAAGGAAAAAGATCCACTCCAAATATGATCGTTTAAAAATTGAAACTCTACACTTAACCGACCCGTATAATCCTTTTCCTTCAATTGAAAAAATGGAGCAAGTGAGGTTCGAGCGAGGTAAAAGTGTTAAATGCAATTACGAAGAAAAATACGCCACCTCAACACATTTGCTAATCCGCAAGTGTCAATCGACAGGCTCGATTGTCCAGAACTGTCAACTCCCGCAACAATACCATCACATTTTGCTGCAAAAAAAAAAAGAAAGAAGAAATTCCAATGAAAATATCTCCAACAATCACTCAATCTCAACTCGCCTTTATGTGAAGGACGTAGGTACATGTGTCGAAAATTGGCAAAAAGGATAAGTGAAAAGTAAAATCTATTTCCATAGCTATAAAGTCTTTCAACTGGTTCTCCTGGTCGGTTATTGAATCATCGAACTCCGCTTGATCGAAAGACGCTTGATTCATCTCAACTTCTTGCGAAGCCGTCATACGATATGCGTTGAAAATAAGTAAAACCGCTCCAGCGATATTAAATGAAGTTATCACCAAGAATACGCGAAGGACAATGGCACACGGAATGATTTCAACGCGCCGATAAATGAATTTGAATAAAAGAAAAAAAAAAAAAAAGACTTCATGATGAAATTTCAAATTAAAAAGTCCCTCATGAAATTTATTCTCAAAGCCTCCAATTCATCTGAAGCAGCGATCTGCTGGAATCACTTGGACATGTTGTTGACAGACAGATATTTCTGCTCCTTTGGTAGTAAGTGTCACGACATAATAAGCATGAAATTATCATGTTGTCCCTGATCTCGATCGCATGATAACACTTTACATGCCCAACAATAGCTTTGCGTTCGTTTAGCGAAATGATGAGGGTCCTATTAAAAGGATTCAATAGAGTTTGCTAGAAAAATTCGCTGCCCCGAAAGGACGCCCACTCGCTCGATTAGATTGCTTAGACGTTTTTCTATGAAATTTCATTATTATTCAATAAAATAGAATTCTATCGCTATTGTTAACCCTTTAACTGTCAGTTTGATCGTTGAAGCATATGAATAAAAAAATATAAAAAATTCTAAAAGGACAACAAGGATTTTCGGCATTGAATTTTTGTAAAAAAAAAAAAAAATTCTAGTTACCCTGAAGTTGTTTGAACTTTGATATTGACTGTTGATCGTGAACGTATTGATTTCGTATTACCCCAGCTATTTTTGTTCGCCTTTCTTTCCATTTTCCTTTCACCCGCATTTTGCTTTGATATCCTTCGAATGCTCCTTCACTTGTCTCATTGCACTTGTTTTCTTCGTGGAATTATGTAAGAGGCTCGATCTTATAAAGCTACTGAACTGTAAGCAATTGCTTGTAAGAAGTTAAGGGATCAAAGCAATTTTGTCTATTTATTTATTTATTGATTTTTTTTTTTTTAATGAACATCGACGATTTATAAATATTAGTTTCGGTGGACCATGAATCCTTAAAGGATCTTTAGTTGTTCTTTCAAATTGTTTGCTTTCTCACAGTCGATTTTGCCGAAGGTCAATGAACGTGCCTTAATAAAAGAAGACGACTCTTTTCAGATTCCGCCGTTTATAAAGAACAAAGTTCCCTATAAAGGGAATTGTAATGAGGAATTACGCGAGAATATACATGAAAAAAGTCCTCCGATTTTAGTACATATTTCATGCTTCTCGAAATGACCACTATCCTGTCGAGCTACTCAAAGGTTAGACTACGTAATTGCTTATGGCGCTGGCTTGCGCCTGAACACGACTTTGGATTTTCCACCAATTTGTCTGCGCAGCCGCGTCGTCAATGCAGTCGCGTTAAAAATTCAACCGAAAAATTTTTGTGAGTCATAAAAAAACAAAATTATTTATGAATGAATCTTCGGCTTTGGGCAGATGATCTCGAAATTGTTGCAAGCGCGAACTTGACAATCTGCGTTATCTCAAATGGTATGTGGTATTACCCAGGACTATTGTCTTAACCCTTTCAGTTGATGTTTTCGAGTTGTGTTGCTGCTGATTCTTCGGCTAGAATTCGTTTTGTCAAAGGCAATTAGTGACTGGCGTCGACGCGCCACTCTCTGACGCGTCCTTACAAACAGTCACATTCGGTCGCTTTTCTTGTCCTTTTTGTTTTTTTTACATAGAATAATCGACAATTTAACCCTTTCAAGTGTGGATTTTCCCACCGCACGTGGAAAGTGTCATTCGAGAAGAAAGGCCGCAATAAAACTCTAAAACAAAAACAAAACAATCTTTACTTCACATACGAGTACCTGCCGGACAATGCCCCTCTGTTCCCTTCAAAAGTGCTTGACACAAGTCGGTAGTTATTGCTCTCTTCCGCTCGCTGGACACAAAGAAGTTGAACTATTTAAATGCGGCCCTATTCATGCTATGAACACTAACTTACTTAGAAGTCCTTGAAATTTGGCCGAGCTACTATTGTTGCAGCAACATCCGGTGTTGCTAACAAAAGCCACAAGAACATTTTATGATTTGTGCAAGAAATGATTAGTTTATTTTATGGCAATCTTCGCCTTTTTAGACGCGAAAACTGTGATCATGTCATTCATGAATGAACAAGATAAATGGAAATTCTGCAACGATCTCATAACGAGCTATTTCCGGCATTCATTTTGATGATCAATGCTATACAGATTACGCGAATTTCGTTGCCATTATTTATTCGAAGGTGGGTAAATATTAAAATCATTCATGTCCATGGGTGGGAATCCTTGTATATCGATACCCTAAAATATTCCATCCCATTGGGAAGTTAAGGACAACGTAGCATCATCGATAACATTCTCAGTTCCCACGCTCATCACACAAAATAATTATTGGCGACGCACAGGCTCAATTCTCAATTCATTGCACCAGAAATATTTAAATTATCAAATGTCATGTCATCTGGAGTAATGTTGCAGCAACAATAACATCAACATCATCATACCTAGTTCATGGATGATGCATCATCAGCGTAGAAAAAGCATAGCATCACACGCGATGAACAAATTTTCCATCAATGCGAATTCCCATGCACTTCACTCTTAGAAATTATTATTCAAGCACTTCCAAGCAGGGGTGGCACAATTTTTCATTCATTTATTTTCCACCTACACTGTGTGAAAACAATTTCGACCCATGCAACCCCTGGTTGTTGGGCTGATATTTTTGACTGATGTCAGGGTGAGTGCAACGGAGCACGTTAACGGAAAGGTGATTCTAATTAGACCTTTTCCCTTGATTGCTGCTCTTTTAGTTGGCTTCGATGATGGGACTTTATATTTAACAAATTTTTGGATCACGTGATAGAATTGAATTAATCGATCGATACGCAGGACGAAAATAATTGGGAAGAGAAGTGAATGTCTTGACTAAAGCCATTTGCTCGCTGATTTTTCATTAACTGTAGCAAAATTTAAAAAAAAAAATATTTTCAGGTAAAACGAAAGAAGGAGATTTTCAAAGTCTTCCATAGCACTTCGGTCGCGGCATCGTATGATATTTAGGTACCGATTTTTTCGAATTCACTTAAATCTATTCGCATCCAATAAAAAACCTAAAAACTTATATCTCAAAAGAGTCCAATAAAGTAACATTCGGTCAGGTAAATCAAGAGTTTCACCCACCAAGCGCTCAAATTATGCGATTTTGCGAAAGGAGGTAGTCTCAAATAAAACGTCTAAAGATTTTTTTGCGTTCATAGCTGGAGATGAGGCAGAGGTTTGTGTTCTTGGAAAATGAAGAAAGTTCTTTGCCGAGCTACAACATCGTCGTTGTAATGTAAAAATTTCAGCTAATATTTTAAAAATACAAAATAATTCATATTTCTTTATGTCAAATGTTGATAACACTAGTCTACAAATATTTATTTTTGAATTTCTCAAGAGATTTCAACCACTTTTCCCATTGTTTTTGGCCTTCTTGATACGAAAGTAATATTTTAAAAATATTTATGGACGCCTTTTTATACCCGACACACTCTGTGTCGAGGGTATATTGCGTTTGTGTGGTTGTGTGTAACACCCATAACCAGTCGAGATAGACCATACAAAATATATATAGAAATGATCAACGTCACTAGGAGATTCGATTTAGCCATGTCCGTCTGTCTGTCTGTCTGTCTGTCTGTCTGTATACAGTTATCTTATCGAAGGAGTTGAGCTATCTTGACAAAATTTGGTATGCGTGCTCACGGGGACATGAGTAAGAACAAGAATGGACCATTTTTAGGGGTACCTCCAGTACTAGGGTCTATTACGAAAATCACAAAAACTGCTCTAAAATCGAAGTTTTTCAACATATTTTGATGAAATTCGATATTTGAACATGTTTCAAAGCAAGTATTACGATTTAAAAAATTTTGAAAGTGGGCGTGGCAGAAGGGCGTTTTTCGGAAATTGTCCCCTACACCCGAAATTCAAATGGAACTTGAACGAAATTTGGCACTTATGCTTCCTTTGTAGCCATAAACATCCTCCCAAAAAATTTCCTTGGTCGGTCCATTATTAAGGGTAGATACCTCCAGGACTAGGGTCTGTCACAAAAATCCCAAAACTGCCTCAAAATTGGACTTTTTCGAAATATTTCAATGAAACTTAGAATTTGAGTGTATATTTAAGCCTTCGATTAGAATTGCAAAAAAAGTGGAAAAGTGGGCGTGGAAAAAGGGCGGTTTTCATAAAGAAATTTAACAAAAGTTGGTATATGGGGCCCCCTAATGGCCTTAAAAACCTCTTGAATATTCTTACATAGTGGTCCTGTTTTTGGGCGTGGTTCAAAAATTATTTAAACAAGTGTCTGTGTCGGGTATTTTATTGACAGGCTCGCCTGACTATAACACCCTCCCTCACTAATAAAATTAAAACTTTGTCCTTTATCCAAAGACTTTGAAAATTAATATCTTAATAATAATAATAATGTGGGTCGTCAGCTCTCATCAAGTGGCCCCACTGAAGGATTAACCGAAGTAGCGTTGGGTGCATTTTCGTCCTTCAAGACTGTCTTAAAGAGCTAAAGCCCTATATTAGGCTTCTGCCCTTCTATTGAGTCTATGTGCGCTGACTGACGTTTGTCATCTGCTTCTCCTTTGGGACTAAATACGTACCGAGTTACCATTTTCCCTCCCATGGAGTTCCAGTCGAGCACGTCAGTACCGAATTGAAAACTGGTACGAGCTGGACTGTGCCAATCCTAGCCCTACTCAATTTGACTTTCATTAGATGTTTCGTCTTGGTAGTTGTTCCGTAAAGTGTTCGGTTTCAACTCTCTTGACTACATCATCCGAAAGTGTAAGGAAGGCTTTAATTTTGAATTGAAATCATATTTTTAGACTTAATGATCTCCAGAATATTATTTTCTTGACCGATCTTAACCCTGCTAGTACCTTAAAAAAGTTACACTAAATGCCTTAGGGGCAATTTGTTCCACGGTGTATTTTCCATACAAGATACATGGTAAATATGTATAAGAATTTGAACTCTTTTCGGAACAAATTGTTATGCCCACGAGTAAATAACTATGTGTGTGTGTATTTCATCCTTCTCTATAAATTGGCCTCCCGAATGTTGCGCTTCGGATCAAATAGTCCTCAGGCACAAGTAGGGTTGAAACCATGTAAGAAAAAGTCACAAAAAGGACATTTTTCTTTAATTTGGCAGACAGTTGGTTCAAATCGGATGATGCATTATCGACTTCTGCCCGAAAAAGCTACAATAATCCTTTAAATTATATTTTTTCAAATAGTATTGTAATATAACGTACAAAAAAAGCTTCCATTAAAATTTTTTCACATATTTTTTTCCGTGCTTAGAAGGCTAAAGTCCATGATAAAAGTGTCTTGAGAACTTCTGAGAAAAAAAAAACTGTAAGCTAGTGTAATCAATCGTCTTGAAAAATGATCATTCCCTTTTTGATTTTGATTTTTATGCATCTTTGTATGATTACAAGCAATACTTTATAATATCTTTGTGATCAAGGATTTATTCTTAAAATCGAGTCTAAACTTTTCTCTCTAAAGATCTAAAGATAATCCATTTATTATTCACTTATTGAATTAATCCTCATTATTATTATGACCAGTGCGGGAATTTGCGCAGTAATCTTTCGAATAATCTCTGAAAACTATAAATGAAGCTGCATTCGAAATAAATCAATATTGGAGGCGTCAGACTTGAATTTTAATTCAACTAATCTGATATAAAAATATAATCATTTTATTGCTTTTGGATTAAAATTGAGGCCATAAATTAAGGCGTCGATAGATATTTTTTTGCACATATCAAAATCGTGCAACAGATCGGAACAGGTAGGCGGTGGAATTTTTCATTCATTTCATTTCATTAGTTTTGATTTGATCAAAACGAATAAAATTTCATTAATTTAGACGATAATCCGAATTTCGAATGTGTGATGACGTAATTCCATTCAAATATCTTCCGATATTTAATTTTATCCTTGAAATACTTTTATCCCTATTCTAAATGAACGTTCCTCTGGAATATTTCCGCTAGAAATTTTTCTCTGTGAAAAAAGGACGTATTCTATGCATCGAAAATAGGAAGAATGTGGCGACTTTTGCTTAAAAATGTTGGAAGTTTTTGGTCCTTTTATACTCCCTTGCGAGTCTGCTTAGAATGGAAGAATTTTTTTCAAATTCTCAGCAAAAATTTCGACAGAAATGCTTAGAATCGGGCTGTTCAATTAATCCTCGAAACACTTTGGTATTCGATTGTTTACAGAGTCCTTGATTAGTATCTGACGTCATAGTGTGAATCTTATGGAAATTCAAAGACCTTTTGTGATTGTGCATTTCAAAGTTTTTCGTCACGTTCGATATCCTCTCGAAATGTCAATATTTTCATATAAATTTTTTGTTTCTCATAACGGAAGACTTTATCGAAAACAGTGACAAACGGACTTAAATTCTGTTTTATTGAGTTTTAATTGAATCATCACATTTTCTTGCCATATAAGACGATCTAAAGATAGAATAAAGCGTACCTTCAACTGTATAAGGAGCAACCTTTAAGGATGTGAGTTACTACCAGTGACATGTTTAATAGGTTCATTGAGTCAAATTTTGGTAATTTTTAAAAAAATATTTTTTCTTTCTATGAATATCTTTCTTTAGCCAGAAGAATCTTTTTTTGAATGAATTTTTGATACTTAGATAATTCTTTTTTTTACCAGTTTTAATTGAACCAAAAAAAAAAAAAAAAATTGCAAGAACTTGTAAAAAGACAGAGGGACGGATTCTTGTGGGATTTCCACAACCAAAGCGATAATGAGTGCATCATAAAAAAAAAAAAAGAATTCAAGACAACGGAAGTGGGACGAAGGTGGTGTTCAAGACGTGTAATAAAACGAAATCGCATAGACGAAGGCGAACAGGTACGAAGGGCAAAGAATCCGACGCGAGTCATAACAATGACATCGATAGCGAGCGCATAATGATAATTACCGAAAATTATTGTCTTCGAAATCTCTTGAGATCAATGTCCAGGTACCAGGCCAGGACTAATGCTAAAGGATACATTATTTTGGGTGGAAAGGTCATAAAACACTGTTGAGCGTTTGAACCCTTTCGTTCGATCTAAAAAGTTTCGCAATGGCAACTGAGAGCACAGGTAGACGACAGCGGCTCACAGGATCGAGCGCATCCTCTCACAACGTGTACGTTTATGTGTGCGCTCGTGCATGAGTGTGCGTTGTCGGCGAGAATTCTACGGTAGCTCGTAAGTGCGAGAGAGCAAACAGCATAGTCGCTACCCCTTGTCGACCAATCGCAGCTCGCAGTTCACATTTAAGGGTGATCGACTGCTGAAGGGACGTGTATTTATATGAGGCAAAGGTAGAAGGCTTTGTTGACTCCGTTTGAAACCAATTGAACACGCACATAATCAGGATTCTGGAAAATTGTATTAAAGCAGAAGTTGCTCGATGTTGCGTAGTCAAAAACGTTTCAGAGCCCGGCGAGGAGAGTAAAGCGCGGCGCGCATTTGTGTTAGACGTTAACTTATCATAGTTATATTCAAAAAAAAAAAAAAAGAAATTATTAGTGAAAATTGAAGAAAATTTAAACAATTTCAAAAATTAAACACACAGAGACACAAAATTTTGAGTGCATTTTAGAACAAAAAAGATCTTGTTTCAAATGATGTGCGAAAGTATGACACCAATGGATAGTTCGCCCGACATTATGGATCAAAAATACAACCAGCTTCGGCTTTCACCAGCCGCCTCAAGTAAGTACTTTATAACCATTAAATAGCTTCTATTTATTTGGATCAATCGTTGGCAGCTATATTTAATTATAGTGCATTGAGATTGCTGCAAATGGCCCTCGCCATAGCAACCCTTAATTCGAAGGAAATGGGTAGAAACGTTCCTCAGCCCACAGATTTCTTTCAAACGCCTCGAAATTATCGAAACCGCTTATTAAAATTTTGCTCTTTTCTTTCTTTACTTTTAGGCCGCATCCTGTACCACGTCCCGTGCAAAGTTTGCCGAGACCACAGTTCGGGCAAGCATTACGGAATCTATGCATGCGATGGATGTGCCGGGTTTTTTAAGCGCTCCATAAGAAGAGCTCGCCAATATGTCTGCAAATCACAGAAACAAGGACTCTGCACTGTGGACAAGACGCACCGCAATCAGTGCCGCGCATGTCGACTACGGAAATGCTTTGAGGTCGGCATGAATAAGGATGCCGTGCAGCATGAGCGTGGGCCGCGCAATTCGACACTAAGGCGCCACATGGCAATGTACAAGGACGCAATGATGGGTGCCGCAACAGATTTGCCTCAGATGCCGCATGAGTTGTTGATGAATGCTGCCGCCTTGGCTGGTTTCCCCGGAATACCGACGCTACAGATGCCACCCACAACAACTGGTCCACGTCACCCTCCTCCAATGGGTGGAGCTTTTCAATCACCTCTTGTCCTGGATCTTTCGGTGCCACGTGTCCCACATCACCATAGTTTGCATCAAAGACATCCATCACTGTTTGCACCGACGGCTGCTTATATGAACGCACTGGCTTCGCGTGTTCTGCCACCGACACCGCCACTCATGGCTGCTGAGCACATCAAGGAAACGGCCGCTGAGCATCTTTTTAAGAACATCACCTGGATCAAAAATGTTCCGTCATTCGGCGAATTGCCCATGAGCGATCAATTGCTCTTGCTGGAGGAATCGTGGAAGGAGTTCTTCATATTAGCCATGGCTCAGTATCTCATGCCAATAAATTTTGCACAATTACTATTCGTCTACGAAGCGGAGCAACCGAATCGGGATATTTTCAATGTGGTCACACGTGAGGTGCACGCCTTCCAGGACGTTCTGAATCAATTGTACCACATGAACATCGATGCCAACGAATATGAATGTCTGCGTGCGATGACGCTCTTCCGGAAGCCTGTCTCGAACGGCAACGAAGATCTGGCCAACACATCACTTTGCACTGGGGGCGGCAGCCCAAATTCTAGCTCATCCGGCGACTCGCGCGGATTGATGGAGGCAGCTAGAGTGACATCGTTGCACGAGGAAGCCCGCGGCACACTGCTTGCCTACATTTCGCGAAATCATCCAAATCAACCGCTGCGTTTTCAAACGCTTCTCGGCGTTCTGGTGCTGATGAACAAAATATCGAGCTTCACCATTGAGGAGCTGTTCTTTCGGAAAACGATCGGCGACATCACAATTGTTCGCCTCATTTCGGATATGTATAGCCAACGTAAGATTTAAGCTGGAAATTAAATGAATGAATTCACCGACGGAGTACGATCGCTGGCCGTTCGCTGGTTACCGTCGCTATCGCAATATGTCCTTCAACATCGACTTGGAGGCTCTCGAAAGAGGAAACAAAATCATCATCATCATTGTCATTGTCATCATCATTATCAATACATATTTTGCGCTCTCTAAGTGCTGAGTTTGCGCGTTCGTTTCATTTGGGCACTTGAAGTGTTCACTTGGAAGTACTCTGATATCTGTGATAAATAACGTGTTGTAGTGCTTCGACTATGGGCGGGAAATCGAGGGGACATCGATGCAAGCTGTTAGCTCTAGGGCCTTAATAGAAGAATTTATTTTTTTGTTTTTTGTAAGTAATTTCGAACCGAATTGGATTCGAATTGAATAGAATTGATCGATTTTATCTTAGTGTATTCGAATGTATTCGAAATGTAGCGATGTAAGACTTTATTTTTCCCCCATAGCATTCATGATTTTACTTAGATTTAAGAGCTTTGTGCTGTTAGTTTTTTATGCTGCTTTAATATTTAACTAACCAAGAATTTTGCTTAAGATTTAAGACTTATTCTCGCTGGGATGGCGATTGCGTTCAAACTTTTATAACTTTTTTATACTGAAATAAAATTTGTTTTTGTTAAATGAATTAATTTCCTTTTTTTTTTAATTGAAATCTTTCTGAGGAGTAGAGGATAACTGAAGAACTGTCCAAAGGACCTTTGAAATCGTTGTGCTCTTATTGCTTTGATAAACAATGAAAAAACTTCGTGAACCAACAAAACGGAAACCAAGAAATCCTAAAACTGAAATTTCGCCTTAAAATATGCTGCAATTTTTTGGAATAACGCATTTATTCACTTTACTTCACTTTAATTACTTGTGTGAGCAATTCGAAAAATTGGTTTTTTTAAATATTTCGAAAGTTATACCATTGAGTACCTATATGCTGTGGAAAAATCAGATCGAAATTCTTAGCAAACAAAAATTACAGCCCTTGATCGGCTACTTCTCCGAAGCGATGTCTTCTGCGTTTTCTCTAGTGGTACAATTGATCCAAATATGAAGAACTTTCGGAATATTACCTTTTTTTCGTTGTCCGATTCACGTGAAAAGCCCCATATATTAATTTTGGAAGGGACGGTGACGACAGTTCTCCTGAACAATAAGTTATTCAGTTTCTTATTTCGAACAACATAAAAAAAAAACAGCCGCTATCACTAACATTGACTAATGACCTGCTTTTTTTTTGTGTCTACTTTTACTAAAAGAAAACTATATAAATAGATCCTTGTTAGTCCGCACTTCAATTGTTCGGTGATCGCTATAATTGGGCCGGGTAATGAAATGTTAACTGATAAGGAGATTGTGCTGGCGGTAATGTGGGAAGACGCTGAGTAAGATGAGGACAATGGCGTTGAAGTTCTCGCCTCCTTAAAATTTGGTACTTCAGAGGCAGTAGGAGCCTTAATCACTGCTTTAAGGGGGTTGTCTCCTTCGCGAGGCTTTTTTTGGACCATTAAAAAAAAAAAAATCCTAACAGGAAACGAAAAGAGCCTTTTCAATATTTATTTTTATTGTGTTCAGATTTAATGCAAATTAGTAAAGAAACGAAATTTTTTAAAAGAGAGCGGCTCAAAAAGTTCTTGGGCGGCAAAGTGGAGACTTAAAAAAAAGGTGTAGTGCCGGTGGCCACGATTTCTCGTCTCCATGTTTTCCGAAATGAAAAACAAAAACGGAGTTATAATCAGTATAGATGTCATTATGACCGGACCCTCGAAAATAGTTTTGCTATTTCTTTTTGACAAAATGGCGGTCATTGAAAAATGACTCTATCGATTTCGGGTATACTTTTTTGTAGTTCAGTGTAAAAAAAAAATAGTAAAAAATTTTTTAAATTATGACTGAGGGTCCGGCCATAATGGTGACAATTCTGCGTCGAATCCATTTTGTTTCATTAAAATCGGTCCAGTTGAACGTGATAAATCGTGGCTGCCAGCTCAAAAAAGTGGTATCGAGATAAATGCGTTTAAAGTTTGAAGCAACGCAAAAATTACTCATTTTGCGCATGCCTTGCTCGACAAAGAAGGCTATATCTTCCAAACTATGTATATCAAATTTGAAAAAATCCTTTTTAGCAAGATATTCTTAAATATCCAAGCTATAAAAAAATTAAAACCAAAACGCATTCGCATAAGAATAATCCCTATAAAGCTTTAAGATCACCAGAGCAGTCTTAGAATTTGAAATCAATTGATTTGAAATTAAGACTTTGAGCGAAACTGCGAATATGAATACTCGTTTTCTTTAACAAAGAATATAAAAAAATAAATCACCCTTTAAAACTCTTCGGCAAGACATTCAGCGATTGAAATTTCCATTCAAAATGGTCTGTTAACGCCTTATTAACCTAATTTTTTTCTTTTTCATCGAAAAGAGGATCTCGCAATCACTGAACATTTTATCCGTTTCTCATACAATGAGAATTCTTGCATAGTAAGCTCAAAATTTGACGCCACGGCAGCTGGTCTACATTATTGAAAATTAATTAAAAATCCCAAAGCATGCGTTAAACATATTAAAATGTAAAATAAGCCCATCTACACGGAACATGCACGAATTGAAGTTTCCGGTTCGATAATCTAAACTCTGGATTACGCTTAAAATCAAAAGAGCACCCAGAGAATAAATGCCGAAATCTTTGTACCCCATATTCCTGCAATCCTTGGTATGTGTTCGCCGGGATTTCAATGGATTTCATACAAATTCGAAAAGTTAAAAAGCAAAAATTTGCTTTACTGACTTTTCCAACAGCCACAGACAGACAGACAGACAGAGAGACAATCAACGAGCAGCATAAGCCGAACAGGGCTGAATATCGTTCGCAAAACCATTCGAAGCCTTTACCAAATGAATACAAAAGGTACCCAGGACCAACTGACTGACTGACTGACTGGCTGCATCAAGCAACGCTAGCTGAATAAACATCAGAGTTTTCTCATTTGGGCAAAAACACGAAATCTGCACAATTGTTGTGCGTGTATGCGTGAAGACATCCTTTTCCGAGCACCCAACAACCCCCTTTTTAATATTGCCTCTGGGCGAAAAACTCTCTCCTAACATGGCTCTGCGCCGAGATTGGAAAATAAAATCCCTATTCGTTGCTGCGCCTGCGCGAACTGAACTGATGCGATGAGTCCAGCAACGCAGCTTAGTCTTCATTAAATGCCAAAGAGGATCGCCGAGCTCTGCACCCAGTGAATCGGCAACGATCGACCGACTGGCGAGCTGGCTGTGTCTGCCTGCTCTCTCCCTTTTCAAATACGATTTTTTCATTGTTTTTCTTTTTTTTTTTTTTTTTTTTTGTGAAATTTTTGCAAAGGTTGAGCCCTTTTAAGTCCTAATGGCCCTTTATTATCTGCCTTTAGACTTTTAATAGACTCGTAGACGTCGAGCTCATCATTGTTGCCGTAACTGCGGCTCTGGCTGCGGCTGTTGTGTGTGTGTGTGTGTCCTCATGTTTTTGGCTTGTTAATGTCTGCGTGATGGTCTCATTATGCTGGGCTATGTGTGTTAGTGCGCTTCGGCTTAATCCTCATCATTCTGTCATCAGTGACGTTTTGCTGCGAGGCATTGTTCCCGTTCATTGTGTTTTGGGTGCAATTTGTCGTTTTTGGAGGAACACAAAATCCATTGCTCGATCCATTTTGACAAGTCATCGTTTTGATTTTTCCGATTGTTAACGTTTTTATTTGAATCGATGCAGATTTATCACAATTTTATGAAGTGTGATCGAGAGTCAAGTAATTATTGATTTTCCCGAGTACGGAAATACCAGTTGTTTCTTAAAGGGTATGACCGAATGCGGCCCCCTGAAAGGGATTTTAAAGTTTTGTTGATATGTTTGGATAGGTACTACCTTAAAATACTGCGGAAACCGATTTTTAGGTTCCTTTTACGCAGTGTCCTTGAAATATACTTGAAAAATCTTTGTTAGTAAGCCCATCTTGTAAATTTTATATCTTAAAAACTAATTAGGGTAGAAAGATGAAACGAAGGGCGACTGACAGTAAATAAAAGAGGGAATCTAAAAAAAAATTTTTTTATTTTACACTGAGAAAAATTTTCCCACAAAAAATAAAATAAATACTAAATAGTTTTCTTCAGTGTATTCCCGGTTTCGTGCCACTTTTTTGATATTTTTTTTAAATACCTCTAAGTATGACCTTTCACCTTTTAGCTTTTTGAGATATTTACAAAAATGTATGTGGTCAGTACACTGCCAGTACCATTTGTGTTGCTCATTTAAGGACAAGAATTTTAGTTGTCCAGTCAGTGTTATTTGTTTATTTAGCAATAGTGCAATAATTTTGTTGTTCTATTTTTCTGTGTGTACTACTGTTAACTATTATATATATTATGAATTATGATTAAGACTTACCGCTTAACGTTGATTCAGGTCGAAAATTCATCTGATTCATCATAATGAAGCTTTCCAAAGCAATTTTACGTTAATTAGGAGACTTTGCAGAAACTACATAGCTAGTAACTACTTAGAACGCTGGCTGTACCTACGAATTGGTGTTGAGCAAAAGACGAACTTAGTTTTTTACTACTGAAACCTCTCGGCCAGGCCATGAGCCAATGAGCTGCCCAATCAGTCACATCTGAAAACAAAGACATTAATAGATAAGAAATATGATTTTAAAATCTCAAAGATTAGGTTTTTCAAAGCTTTCTAATCGGGTTTAAAGTAACCAGTTAAAAAAAGACACACTCTGTGTCGAGACTATATTCCGTTTGTGAGGTTTTGTGTAACACCCAGAGAACCTTTCGAAATAGACCATTAAAAATTTATATAGAAATGATCAGCGTCACCAGGAGATTCGATCATGTCTGTATGTCTGTCTGTTTGTATACAGTTTTCTTATGGAAAGAGTCGAGCTATCTTCACAAAATTGGATATGCGTTTTCGCAGGGGCAAAAGTAAGAAAAAGTTCGAGATTAGGCCAGATCAGACCATTTTTAAGAGTACCTCCTCTACTAGGATCTGTCACAAAAACTGAAATGTGCTCAAAGATCAGAATTTTTCGAGATATTTTAAAGAAATTTGATGTTTAAGCTTATATTCAAGCCTCCGATTAAAACATACATATACAGGGTGTCGGGATATCGTGCAATAAATAATAATAAAATACAACAAAAAGAACAACAATTCATGAAAAACCATTTTTATTATTATTTTTTGCATGATATCGAAAAAAAAGTCTGTAAAATTTTTTTTTTAATAACTCAAAACAAAATTGTAACACCTGTAACTCTTCAGGGGTAAGACTTAGACCCCTTGTCGTCACACAATTATTTGTTCGTCTGGACCTCACCTATCACCTCCCTGAATAGTTTCACTCTTAAGCGGGACACCCTGTATAGCTCGCTGTTTATCTGTGTTGGGTATTGTTTGGTCAGATTCGTCTGACTATAAAATCCTCAATTCTTTTAATCGAATCCGTTTCCATTAATGCGTGGCAATTGCGTTATTGCTTTAACTTTAAAAATATTATGGCTTAAGTTTATCAACAAGATATCAATGATTTTGTTGATGCCTTAAACAAGCTCAATCGTTAATCTTCTTTTTCCTCCGTCAAGCGCATTTTCACCTGAATTCGTTGAACCTTTTGTCATAAGCCTCTATCGGGACCCCAAAAATTACCGAACAGCAACAAAATTGTCATTTCGCGAAGATTCTTTGATCCGTTCGCTCGTGTGTGGATTGAAATTAGTTCGGTTTAGCGAGAAAAACGCTTTAATCTCGAACGCGACTACTTGACGCCTCTCGACCAAACGGAGATCGTTCCTATTCACGTTGTGGTCCGAAGAAGAAAAAAATAAAAGCCCAGCGCAAATCGTGTGAGATTTGTTTTGCAAACCTCGAGATTTGTTGGATTTTAAAGCCGTCAGCTTAAGAGGACATTCATCAGTTATTTTTGTTTCCCCGTATGCTTCTTTATAAACTCTAATCTCGTATGCAACCAGCAACTAACACAACTCAAAATCATCTTGGTTGGTCTTAGTCAAATGGTGATTAAGTAATCCTCTCGCTGGTCGTGATGATTGTAGCCGCCGCGGCCCGAACGATCGCGATTAAACAAATTCGCGTAAGTAAAGTGAGTAAAGTGTGCCGGGATAATACGCGCTGTCGATCTTATATGCCAATAATGGCAGGTGTAATCCGGCAACAATGCCAACGCTATTTAGCTCATCACTTTTGGGCAATTATGTATGAGCGGAACTGGGATAGAAGAGAATCGCTGAAAATTAGAATGGATTCATTCTTCCGCTAAATCCTTTCGCAATTACCTGGCGGAACAAAAACGAGTTGAATGCGCACTCGCAAATGGATTTTAATGGGCTGGATTACCCTTTGGTTAAATGCCCAAATCCCTGTCCAAAACGTTGTATGTACCATCAGGATCTGGCCGTCTTCATTGTCATGGGCCATTGTTTTCGCTGATAATGAAAATGTCTTTAAGCCAAAGTATTATCCTTGCTTTTGTGCTAGTTTTCTACTTCTATTTTCTATGCTTATTTACATACGTACATATGTAAATATATGTATCTTGTGCGCGAACGTTTGCGGTTGGCGAGAGTTCAAATAGTCAAAATAGCCCAAAACACTGCGAAACGATGTTATGAATGTCCGGCTGCCTTGTGTGCGTTACCTGAAGTCAAGCTACTGAAAAATGCTGGCTGTCCTGGCTGGTTGACTAATCCCAATTGTGTGCCATCATTGAATTCCGACAAGTTAAGAACGAGCTGAGTTGCTATGTTGCTGTTGAGCTCTTCCTCGGCTTAACGTGTTGTTGGGAAAAAGTAAAAGTCAAAAACAATTGAGTCAGTCGGAGGAAACACTGTCGGTCTTAGACACACTGAGCTCTATTTTTTTGGGCGCTGATTTCATATCACGAAGAGTCTTCAGTATCTGCCGCTAGAGATAGACGAAAATGGTCAGCCGTTCCTGGTAAACCGTATACGTGATTGTATGCACCTAATATGCAATCTGTCAGTATGTATGGCACTATGTACTCTGATTCATATAAGTCTGTTGCCTAAATATGCTTTAGTGGGCATACCGAATTCATGGAAAATGTTTTTCCTCCGTCCATTATCTTTTAAGCTATGATTTTTCTGTTGCTTAGACTTGTAATGAATGATCCTTAAAGTGAACAAAAGGACTCATTAACGAGCTGATTATTACCATTTTGTACCTAATGAAGCCCGAAGCCCCGTGCGCTGGGCGACTGTAGATGTAAATGAACAGTCGTTCATTCGGTAAAAAAATAAAAAATAAAATTAATAATAATATAATAATCGTTGGATCACACAGCACGTTCAAGTCTTGGTGGTCCATCGTCTTGATGTCCTTCATTGAAAAGGCTTTACGTCGCATCAAGAAGTGATGAACATTTTGTACAGACAAGCACCATTAGCTGAAGCTCGAATAACACTTGTCAGCGATCGACATTTGCTTCTTCGTATATTGTCGCAAATCCTCCAATGAATATCCTTAAGACACTTGAATATCGTCTTTAATATAATTTTGTTGCTTAAGATGCGGGCAATTCCCGCTTCGAGCGAAAACGATAACAATGGGATTGAGAGAGAAACTTGAGGTTAAACGCAAAACAAATCCTGTCGAGTCGCTGCAGGAAAATTTCAATTTTATTTTCTCACCTCCAGGAGGTCCACTCATCGTCGACATCATCTCGACATCGACATCGTCGTCGAGGGCATTGTCGCTCAAGGACATAAAGCGAAGACACATCGCAAAAAAAAAAAACAATGCGCAAAAGTGTAACGATTTATTTCGACTTAAGGATTTTCGTTGAAGTGCTTTGGAAATTAAGGCAATTTTTTTTTTTTTTTTGTTGTAATGCAGTCGATGAGTGCAAATCCTTGAAAGATTTTTTTTTATCAAATACGGTTCAGTGATTTTGATTTCTAATAAGCGGGATTAGTTGAGGATGTGAAGAAATTTTCGCTTTCAATGACAGAGTTCATTGTCAGTTCGGATTTGTCAAAGGTGATGGCTTCGTTCGATCGTTATTAGGTGGGCATTTTGTAATGCAAAAGTTCTTCTTTTTTACTGAGAACATTTTTTATCTTCATGAAAAGACAATGAAGGACGAGAATGTGTAACGATTTTTTTCTCTATAAATTGATAGCGATTGCTAGCTTGAATAAGCATGGAACATAGGACTAGCAATTTGTTCTGATATTTCTTCAATGTTCTTCCTTAGAAATTATTATTTTTGAATTTCTCAGGACATCTGAATGCATTTTTTCCCATGGACTTTGGCCTTCTTAACAAGAAAATAATAGTTTTAAAAAATATTTTTGGAAGTGTTTTTTTATATGAATTTTTTAAAAAATTTTTTATGAGGGTATTGACGGCCTATGTGGCGTAGTTAGTTGAGCCATCTTTCGATGCAAGAGGCTCTGGGTGCAACTCCTAGTTCGGTGGTGCCCATGTGAAGCCTAAGTGAGCCACAGTTCATGGTGGCTGACACGCTCACCTTCCCAACTAACTAAGGGAGCATTCCAGCTTTTCCGAACTAAACTCGACAATGCATTATCCGATTTGAATAAATTATTCCTCAAATTTAATAAAAAGAATCTCTCTAGCACTTTTTCTCACATAGTCGGTCAAGAAAATAAAATTCTGTAGACCCTTAAACCTTAAAAAAAATACCATTTTATAGAGAAAATTTCTAAAATTTTTACTTTCATTGACAGTGGGGGAAAATTGTGACCGCCAATGCATCAATAAAAGAAAAGGCGAATATTAGGCTGCTGTCTGAGGCGGCAAAATCTCAACTGCCTAGGGTGGCAAATTGTCTTAATCTGCAACTGTTTATTGGCACCTAAAAATCGATCACATGCAAAATTGGAATTTTATATTTAATTTATATTCTTTGCCCAACAAAATGAGATATTAATTTTCAAAATCTATGGATAAATGACAGAGTTATAAATTTATACGCGAGGGAGCAAAGACAACGTATTTCCCAATTTCCGCACATAAATTTTTCTTTCCAAATAATCGACTAAGCATGCTAGAAAGGCAAGGGGAAGAGAATAAATTTTTCTTCTTTGTGAGTGGAAATTTGGAATAAGCAATGGAAATTACACATTTAAGCTTTAAAGTATGCAACATATTTTTATCATAAGGCTTATATTACTTATTGAAAATACCCATTAAAAAAAGTTTTATGTTTGTCAAAAATTATAACAGAAAAACGGTTCCATAAAAAAATATTTGAAAAATTTTATTTTTTCGTGTTTAGAAGGCCAAATTCCATAAAATAGTTAATTGAGTTCTCCTAAGAAAAAAATGCTGTGTTATTTATCCGCTTTTTTAGGGCACTCCACCAGAAACATTTCCCACCACCAGGGTGCTTCACATTTTTCCATAAAATTATTCAATGTCCATCATCACATTTGAAGATAAAATTGAAATAAACTGTCAATTCAAAGTCGATATTCAGCTTCTTGTACAAGTCAACTCCCTTTTTTTCCTTTCCTTTCTCATAACAAGAAAACAACTTTTGCCTCTCATATTGACTACGACGAGGAAAAAGTTCGGATAACCAGTACAGACAATAGCTTCTGTAAGATAACAATTTTCGGATTGTGCCTTATGGCACTTTAAGTGCCATAGAAAAATCAGTTCCGCATTGAAATGGGTGGCCTTATCTCTGGTGTGCCATCTTTGCTGAGGCGCGTGAATCAGTTCAATGTGGTAGTGCAGCGAGCAGCATATGCTACAAAGAAGGGGATGATTTTTTGGAAAGCAAAATGTAAACATGGACAGTGAGTGAAAAGTGCGTGCTTGTTAACTTTTACGGAAAATGGTTTGCGGAGATTGCGAGAAGTCATTTTGAGCATTAATTGAAGACGGGAAGAAATCGTTGCAATTCGGTGAATAATTAAAAAAAAATTAAATATGGACACCATTTTGTGGAAAAAACACTAATTAGCTTATAAATATGATTCCAAAATAGTTCACTCAAAGTAAATTATCCTCTGTGAGGCAAAAAAAAAAAAAAAAATTATGAAGGTAGGTATGACCACCCACCCTTCGCAGGACATTATACAGTCGCTGCTTTTTCCACACAAAAGTTCAGAACTTTTCAACTTCCGGTCAATAGAGCAGGTGGCTTCATTTACTTGAAAAACTGTCAAACCAATTCCTAAGGGCTAAGGTCGCACACACCGTCAGGTGCAGCAGGATGACACGATGACATAATTACTGTCCATCATGCAACGTCGGAAAGCACAATCGCTCGGTAGAATCATATCGCTCTCTATGGTTGAATGGAATGGAAAAAAGCCTGGGAAAATAACGTGAAAATGAAATCCCGCAGCGTCATCAGGAATGGACATCTTTATTGGACAATGCACCACCAACAAACCGCCTTTCGGCTACATGCGTGTATGGACAATGCAGCGAGAACTGCAGACGAGCAAACAATCAACAACCGGGCGATATCGAGATCATGTATCAAAGTATAAACACCTTCAGCAGCAAGCAGCAATCGTCGAGGGCCGATGAGGCCATATGTCGAAAAAGCAGCAAGATTCAGCATGAATCAACCCTCATTGGCAGCGCTTGTGACGCAACGCAAGTAAATTCCATAGCACATACACTCTATGCGATTGTGAACAAAGCAACAGAGCAACAAAGCAGAGTAGCGCAAATAAGTTTAAGCGCACAATGACGGCTCTGTAAGCACTCCAGAATGTAACAAATCGACTTTGACAAAGCTCCGTCGAAAGGTTACAATGCCAAGCGTAAACAAGCAGCGCACACACACACACTCTTCTGGTGTCGCTACAAAATTTAAAGCATATCGAAAGGGGAAACTACGGCATCGACGACATTTAATTTCATTGAGGGCACTCGCACACGGGCTGACGGCCACACGGAATCGAACTGTGGCTCCGCCGACAGAGAAAAACGTTAAAACGAACCAAAAACAACAACAACAATGAACAAAAAAAAAACGATGTGGCTCTTAATCAGAAGTGCCACTTATCGTCGCAACTATTGCAGCTACTATGTACAGCGACTTGATCGCTTTTTTTTTTTCTTCTCTCCCAGGATATGTGCGAAACAAAGGGGGTTGTTGGTTTCCATAAGTGCCACAAATTTCCGCACAATGAAGGCGAAAATTCTCTTTCATTGTAATTCGTAAATTGGAAATTGCTCAAAACCGATTCTCAAGAGCTTTTCAAACCACAAAAGATTTCGAGGCAAACAAGCAAACGGACGGACGTCAATCGCAAACAAATCGGTTTCGTATAGGAGCATGTTGCAGGATTCTGTATTCCGTATTCCTTATTTCGTAGTCCTTATTTGGCATTTGTCCGAAACTTTGTTGCCCTTTCTCAAGTGGCGGTATGTTCGCATGTGGCTCGGCGTTGATTGTAGATCGGCAGATCGACGCTCCGATTGCAATGATCGGTGCTGAAACAATGTCTCGTTTTAATTTCATATTGTTCCGCTGAAATTAAAAGGTGTTCAGTTCAATTCGCAGAGAAACAAATTGAGGTAAATATTTGAATTTTCAAAGCACAGGATCTGCATCCTGCAACGCCGATGTTTGCCTTTGCACTTCAGTTTGCCAATTTTCGAAAGCTGTTCAAGCTGTTTCGTCTGCCTAGCGAAAATTTCTCACAGATGTGGCTTTGGTTATTCTTTTAAAATGTATCCCGGACACATTGTCCTGAATGGTGTCCTTACGCTTATCGAAAAAATACATTTGTGATATAAAAATGTCAGCAATAGTCCAAATTTGTGGGAATCAAAAATCAATCAGGGCTCAATTTACATGCTACTTTTGCTACGTTTACGAGAACTCGTAGAACTGTGAATGAAGACATTTTTAAGATTGAAAATCCATACCGACACAGTCTCAGCTTTACTGGTAAGGAATTTATTAAAGCGGTGCTCCAATGGTTCCAGTGATAATGAGTCAGTATTGAATCAAGCTTCTGGGTTTGATAAGAAAGAATCTAAAAAATTTCAAAAATTGTACTCTCGTATCGCATACCTTTTAAGCGAACACTTCTCTTAACAAGACACTTTTTTATAACACTCTAGTGTTCCCGTTTCTCACATACATACTCATTTTAAGCGTGCACCTACGGGACCGAAAAAATGTGCCCGCTTAAGAGAGGGAGCACTGTACACCAAAATTTACTGAAAATTATTTTTTAGTATTTTATGCAAAAGCAAGCCATCTAGCGTTTTTTGGAAAAGGTTGAGTTGATTGCCGACGGTATTACTTACTTTTTATGCAGTCTCCTATATAGTGTGTAGTTCTCGTTTGGTTTAAAAAATAGGACACATAAGAGTTGCAGAGTTTCTTCAAATTTTTCACAACATGAAGTGACAAGGAGTTGAATATGTTTGTAATATTTGTGGAGCTTGTTCGATGGTTTTAAGAAGTTGAACTCTATTGCGTTGCTAAAGCGTCCTTATCCAGCAAGCGTGTTTAAAAATTTTTGATCAAAAGCTGCTTTTTTTCGAGTCGCCTTTCTGATTCAAATAGCGGGGTAAGTACACTTTAAGCAATGCAACAGAGTTCAACCTAGAGCTGGAGAAATAATCGATAGTTTTGATTCATTGATATTTACTATAGATTTGGAAAGGTGGTGCTGACGGTGACAGATGTCTTTCTTCTTTTTGATATGGACATATTTCAAAAAATGCCCTTATTTAGATTAGGGCGAAATTCGCTCGACTCAACTTTCGATGATGAATATTATCGATTTTCAAAGTTATCGATTATCTAAACTATCAATTATCGAAACTATCGATTGTTGAAACTATCAAACACTTAATCTATCGATTATTTAGACTATCGATCACTGAATCTATCGATTATTTATACAATCGATTATTTAATCTATCAACTGTACAAACTATCGATTATTGAACGTACCAATTATAATATTGATTATTGAACAAATCAATTATCGAAGCTATCGATTGTTGAACCTATCGATTATAAAGACGGTCAATTATTGAAACTATCGATGATTGAAACTCAATTATTGAAAATATCGATTATTGAAACTATCGATTATTTAGACAATCGATTATTGAATCTATCAATTTTTGTAACTATCGATTAGGTACTGAGCCTATCGATTATTGAACCTATCAATTATCGCAACTTTAAATTTTTTAACCTATCGATTATTCAGACTATAGATTAACGAAAATATCGCACTATCGATTACTGAAACTATCGATTATTGAAGCTATCGATTATTTTCATAATCGATTATTTAGACAATCGATTATTGAAACTAACGATCATCGAACTGTCGGTAGTTCTCTAACTTGATCAGACCCAAAAATTAAACAAACTTTCACACCTTCTTCCTAAATCACGTCATGAAAAATCTTCAGAGTTTTTGCGAGTCTTATGTGTCCCATTTTACAAACCAAATGAGAATTATAGGTGTCATGCTAAACTGCGCCACCTATGGCTACAAAGTATGGAAAATTGAGTAGGAAAGGCTTTAAATTCGTCTTCTTGTATATAACCACGTGATAGTACATAAATTGAGGAGTGATACTTACTTGTGCACAATATTTTATTAAATTTAAAATTTTCAAATGGTGGATATCCAAACGTTAATCACCTCAAACATGCTTGCTTAAAACCGCTGGCAGTTTGACAACCAAATCAGTTTAAATTTTTACATATCGGAAGAGATAGTACTGTCGATAACTCAGACTATCGAGACTATCGATGGTCGCAACTATCGATAGTTCTCCCGCTCCAGGTCAACCTGTTAAAACCTTCATACGAACTCCACAAATATTTACTAAAAAGTTAGCCGATTTCTTGTCACTTCACGTTGTGAAAAGCTTGCAGAAATCTGCGAGGCTTATATGTCCCATTTTATAAACCAAATGAGAATTATACACGATATGTGAGATTACATTGGAAAGAACTAATACCGTCGGCAATCAACTCAACCTATTTTCTGGTGAAAATATACATCAAATCCAGCTATGGTTGAGGGATATGTTGCCGTTCCTGGGATAGTTACTTGCACGTAGCCACTGAGGAAATCAGGGGTTCAAACTCCTTCGCCCGAAATCAAAAAAGTTTTTCTTTGAGTGATGCCTAATAACAGGGTCGTAGCGAGAGAAGGACTGGTTTGGTAGTACTTATATTGGCCACAGTGGTATATTGAACAATTCTAAGACATTAACCAAAAAAATTTTGGGGGGAGAAAGAAGAAGAAGTTAAGAGAGTTTTGGACCAAAAACCCAAAAAATCCGAAAAATTCATGACGTCCGATTTCGATAAAAATTTATATATAGAATAAGTGGAAAATTCTAAGAATTTTGGAACAAACATTTTTTAAAAAAACTGATTACAACTAGTCGTGTTTGGACCAGTTTGGAGACTAGATCCAAAGTTGTAAGGTATAAACAATCCATATCAGCCCGATACTAATTGAACATTCCGCCGGAATTTTTTCAATAGAAATAATTCCGCGTGGAAAAAAGTGTATTCTACACGTCAATAATATTAGGAATATGATGATATTTGTTAAAACTTTGAGTTGTGACCAGGCCCCGATTTTGGGGGTGGCCAGCCGGGCAAATGTCCAGAGCGGCACTGTGAGAGACAGCAATTTCAAATAAATATTCGAAAACAGTACTCCATTAGTGCTTATCTAGGGGCGGCAATTATTGGTTCTACCCAGAGTGGCGAAAAATCAGAAGCGGGTCTTGGTTGTTACTCCTTTGAAGCAGAGCTGCGTTATGTACATAAGTACTTTCATAACAAATCCTTTCGATACAAATCTCATAGAATCAGGATGTTATCGAACCTACACAATTTCTAACTACTTTTCCAGCAGTAAAAAGCTTATTCTCTATGATTGATAGTAATCTCTTGAAGATTGAATGGTAAAATAAAAAAAACAATTGCCTCGCAGGCATAAACAGGCCAGGCAAAAAAAAAAAAAAAAAAAAATCTCACAGCCATTTTGTTCTTAAAAAGGGGATTTTCTCCGTTAATCCTTATTTGGGACCGGTAAGACAAATCAGATGCCAGCGGCGGCGCAAGCTGCAATCGTTTTTAGTTTACTTAGTTCGCTTGGCTCTTTGACATTGGGTGACATCACGTTGAAGCACTAACGATGGCCGCAGCATGTCTGGCTGGGTGGCAATTGACGGGCGATGGCAACAATAGCAGCAGAGCAACAACAACAAAGCCTTTTTCAATTTATTTGCCGAATAGATTAGAGAGACTCCTTTCGCTAACATGGGAAATAATTTCTGAAGTACCCTAAAACACTTAATGTATTTGCATCGGGCTCTTTAAAAAAACGGGTGTTGTGCGGGGATTAGCGTTAATAATGTCATCTTCGTCATTTTGTCAGTGTGCGAGCCAGTGAGGAGCGGAAAACTCAACAAAAATATGGCGTCAGTCATGCGGCAATCTCTGCAGATCGCGTTAAGCGGCAATGACTCGACTTGGTTTGGCTTGTCAACTTCATGTGGGTTGGAATAGGCTGCGATGCGTTGCGTGCGTGGCGTGGCGTGGCGTTGCCTCGACTCGATGTGTTGTGTTGGCAGTCATCATTATCGTCGTCAACAAAATCGTCATCGGCGGATTTAGCAACAATAAAAAAAGCAAATACGCACACACCGCACACTCGAGCGACGCGGAGAGGAGAGGAGATACGAGAAAAACCGTTCAGAAGCCTCCATATGCAGTACTCTGGAAATGTTAAATTGACGACGACCTTCAAACAAAATTACTTAATTTTTTTTTTTCTATTCTTTCTAATAACATTTTGTCGTTCGTCCTCGAAATACATACATATATGGAAAAAAGGGATGAGCTGTAATGGTGATTTGAGTGTGCGTCCGATGGGTGAATGTCTCGTAATTATGATGTGACAATGTCACGTGAGGAGAATTGTCCTCTGCGTTGTTTGTTAAAATTTTAATAGTTAAGTCTTTTTAAGTGCTTCACTGAAAAGTTTTTTTTCTTTTTGTAATTTGTTCGTTGGTTTGTTTAATTTTAATGAGGGTGACCTACTGCTTAGCAGCGTAGGTTGTCATTGCTTCAATTCGACGGAATCATAGATGGTATTTTTTAGGGTGATGTTCTTCGAGCACACTATAGAGAGAAAGTGTTTTAGAGCACTATTTTAAATCGATTTATACGGAAATCAGCTCGAACATTTGTCTTCTAAAGTTAGGCAATCCAAGGGAGTATTTGACGGAGGGCCGATGGGACAATAGCCGCCCTTTAAGACGGAATCAACTTAAAAATCGAGCCATAAGTCTAGGTTAGGCTAGGTAAGGTTAGACTGGCACCACGAAAAACAGTAAACCCAAGAGGAAAACAGAAAAACTAAAAAATATCCACGACCTGAGCTGGGAGTCGAACCCAGGGCCTGTCACAGCCATAAGCCAAAATCTACTTTAATTTTGAATTTAAAAAAATTGTTCTCCCCTATATCATGGCCTGGATTACAGTCTTCACGCAATCCTCAGTAAACATCTAGTTAAATAAGCCTGGCTTAAACGTTTTAATGCAATATAACCACCTTAAGGTAGATCAAACTATCCGCTATTATTCGAAGAATGTTTTTTTCTATTTTTTTTTTTGCGTTTTATTGATTTTATTTCTTTGAAAATTTAAGGCACCAAAGCCAATTGATCTTCGCAATCAGTTGTTCAAATAATTTTGTCGAAATTCGTCCATTTAAAATTCACGAAATCTATTGAGCATGAAGACTTAGCCAGCCAACTTCCTTATCGAGATCGAGATGGTTAAAATACCATCAGATTGCATTTAGTTTTCTTTTTCACATCGTAGATTTTATTCTCAATGCATTTTCTCTCTACAGATTACAACGAAGAATTGCGAAATCGCATCCTGATTAAGTCGAAAAAGATCTTCCCGAACAAATTAAGCTGACAGGCACAGCCGAATTGCATAATCCCAAATTCTTTGTCAACGCCAAGGAAAGAGCGGTCTTTTGAGGCCGGCCTATCGTCAAGTAATTTGTTTATTTTACGTCACAATTTGCACAATTTGTCGAACATTGTCGGGCCCGGGCAATTAACTGCAGCAGAAAATCAAAAAGTAAACACAGAAGACAGAATTCAGCTCCTTACGAAGTTCGAATTCCATGTGTTTCCAGGATGATTTCAAGTAGAAGTAAGAAGGAAACCCATTTTCTTGCAATTTTTCCTTCATTTTAGTTCTCCTTTTGTGTCTCTTATTTTTATACTCGACAGACTCTATGTCGCGGGTACATTATGTTAGTGCGGTTGTGTGTAACACCCAGAACCATTCGACATTGACTCTGTCGAGGACTGTTCGTTCGTGCTTCTGCTGTCTGCCCGTATACAGTTTTCTTATCGAAGGATTGGAGATATCTGAACGACATTTGGTATTCGTGTTCAAAAGGGCGTAAGAACAAGTTCACGAATGGACCCGATCGAATCAAATTTTAGAGGTTCCTCCAGTACTAGAGTCTGTCACAAAAATTGCTCTAAAATCCAACTTTTTCTAGATATTTCAATGAACTTTGGAATTTGAGCTAAGGCCTCCGACTTAATTTCCAAAAACTGCAAAAATGGGCGAGGCCTTTATGGGCCTTTATAGTCTTCAAAGTCTCCAGAAAACTTTGTCTCAAAGGTCTTTGTCTTGTGGTCTGTTAAAAAACTTTTCAAACATATCAAAAGCTAACCGTTTATCTGTGTCGGGTATTGTATTGCCAGGCGTATATATCGCCTGTCTATAACACCCTTAGTTGTGTATTTTTTTACATATAGTTTTTTGTAGTGGTTACGCCAAACAAGACAGCATGTGTTTAAGGCATTGTGGAATGTTTGTTGAACCGACTTTGTGCGAGAACAATTGCAGTTGACTAACAGTCACGGCTGCAGCGCTACGCCTGCGCAATATCTTTTCACATCAAGTATCTATCCAACTGCACCGCATTCGAGGAACAATGTGTTAGTTTTGACAGGCGATCCCACCAAGGACTCGTCGTTCGATCTCACTACATAAGCATTTATCCCGGAGTCTATTCTTTGTAGAATTTGACTGCGATAATTGCAATTACCGTTCATATTTTTTGCCTCGCCGTGAAAGGAACGCATTTCCTTCATTGTTTTCGTAATTTTTTTTTTTTTTTTTTTGGTATTTTCCGTAAAATTTTTCAATTCATTTTTTTTTTTCTGCTGCCAATTAGGATTATTGGCCATTGGTGACTGGGTGACTGCACTGCTTACCTGGGTCTTAACAAAAATATTTACTTTTGCCGCATAATGAACTCCCTTTATGTCGGCTTCTGGTTTTTTCTTTTCTCCGTATTTTTGTTTTATTTTTTATTTTGCCGGACAACAGTAGCTGCGGCTTATTTGTTTAGCTGTTGTTTTTAATGCAATTAAAAGGTCTTTTAGAGAAGTAATTGGTTTCTGCATTCTCGGCGACTTTCGTTCGTTCGAACTGATTCGGAACGATATGAATTGCTTCAAATCTTCGATCGATAGATAGAAGAAGGAATAAATTTTGAAATTTTCTTCCAGATAATAAATAATTACTGAGATATGTAGCCACATAGCAGATCGGACATGTCTCGCAATAGAAAAAGAGGGGGAAAATCCGCTGAAGCCTGTAATTTCTGAGACAGGCTAAGCTTAATGTGAGCCCATATAAAGTGAGGACGTAAGAAAAAAAGGCTAATCTAGCTTCTTTCAGGCCACTGCCGAATGAAATAAAAGCTCTATAAAATGCACCAAATAGATGACTCCGAATGTCGATTTTGTCTTGAAGAGGAAGAGGAGGAGGAGGAGCTCTATGAAGGCTACGACTTAGAGTCTTCGACGGGCAAAGGCTTTGAGACATACCTATTTGAATTTGCTCTCCTTCATAATGAAACTAGAACCCTTCCTAAGCAAAGACCAGCTGAGGCTCGATACATTTCTCAAGGTCCTCTCCTTTATAGGGAAGGTAGAGGGCATACCAGAACAAATCAAATAGTTGATACCAAATGGCACAATAGATATAATATCGACTCTTTTTTACGAAATTGACTTTTTGATGCAAATTTGTTCTAGAGCCTTCAACTCATCGCCTGGCAAAATATTATAACCCTGAGCCAGGGGCGGACTGGGCCCACGGGCAACCGGGCAAAAGCCTTTGCTGTGCTTTTTAGCTGTTACGTTTTTTTTTTTTCTTAGGTAACGAAGCCCCATTTTTCAAATGCCCGGTGGGCCCTTTGACCCCCAGTCCGCCCCTGCCCTGAGCACTGTAGTTATGGAGATAATGCGGAATTAGTTTAAGCTTATACACTGTCGCATAAGCAAGGAACAGTAGAAAAAACTCTCTCCTGTGAAAATTTAATGTTTTTAACATATGAAAATTTCGCGAAAAGAGGTCGATATGGCCTCTATTTCCACAGAAGACAGAAGTCATGACGCATTATATAAAATAAAATAAAATAAATAAAAAATAAAATAAATTTTTTTCTCACTATATACTTATAGCTACAAGTGTACACTGTTGCGGAAAAGGGGTACCTTATGAGTGTAAGCCCTCCGAAGAAGCGTAAAGCTCTAAATCGGGTCCTGCTCGATCCACCCAAAGTAAGAATCTCGACGTTATTCATACTAAACAAAAATTTTCGCCCGTGAAATGACCGACTTTGCTGAGGGATTTCCTCTTGGAACTAGAATTTATTGGAGCCGCCTCTTTGTACATAAATCACACGGTACTTTCGGTAAGTGGCTGTTTCACAAATAATATTTGGTTTCTAAATTCGATTGTGATTAATTGCTCTACTCAATTGGGTACAAGTTCTTCCACTTTGACTCGGTCGGACGGGTTTTTTTTTTTTTTTATTTCGGAAGACATTATTTTGGCGTTGATTTGTTGTTTTCATTCGGTTGAATTGAATTCGATCATTTTGAATTGCGTTTTGAATTTTTGATTTGATTTTGAACAACAATTTTATTGACAATAGCTTATTGCTGTCAATAGCTTATTATTGTCGATAATGAATGAGGTGGGAAAAATAAACCTCCTGGTGCCTCGCAGTGATTACGGATTATTACAAGTTGCTGCTTGTTTCCAAGCCGAACATTATTCGATTGACATTGAAAGTGGTTTCGGCAGCAAACGTGGTCACTCAGAATTAAATATGCTGTCATGTAATAAAAGTATGCCGCTGGGTGGAGCTCAAAACAATTGCGATTCGTACATGCGAGCGTGGAGCGAAATATTCGCGATTAGCTTGATAGGCGTCTCGTGAGCTCATAATGCATAAACTGGAAATATCAATTTTCTGCATAATTATTGCCTCTATTCACTTCGGTTGAGTTGTGTGCATTTTGGTTTTTTTTTACACTCCACTTTCAATGCTTGTGTCCGGGAAATATTTATTAACATATTAAAAATGTTCCATTAAAGGATGAATTTATTATGATGCTGATTGTACGAGTATGTTGATTCATATCAATATAAGTAACCACATCCAAAGTATGGGAAAATAGCATCGAGTGGTTGATGCTTCATATAGAAATTAAGAGGAGTTCACACAAATCTAGAGGAGTTCCTCAAGTTTGAATATGAAATTCTTCGATTGAAATTGAAAGTAATGCGTATACGAAATCAGTGACGCATACAGGAGGTGATTTTGGGGATACAAACTACCTCCGAAATGCGAGCAATCACAAAGGAACCATCGAGACTACTTCGATACTATGATCCCATTCGTTTAGCTCCCCTCAATGCCGATTATACTGATTTCGAAACATTGAAGGTCCTTTATAAGGACTATTAAGCTTTCTATTTGTTTGTTTTTAAAGGCCATTACATACTAATAGATTTAGGTAACCCCGATTCTAGAGTTCGATTGATGGTCGAACCGAAACTCTCCGATATGTTGACCTTTTTTTTCATTTCGTATTCTAGGAATCAATCGAAACATAATGACTCCGTTTTGGCTTTTAATTTTTTATCCAATCAGCTAATTGAATTTACTTTCAATTTCAAAAACGAAAAATGAAAAAAAGTGAAAGCAAATTGACATATCGCTTCCCTTTTTTGAGTCTTTTTCGATATACATTTGTTATGTCTACATCCATTTCCATTATTTCTACCATCATAGGAATTAATTGCTTATTTCTGATTTGCCGCGACCAATAAGGAAAGTTGAGTTAACCCATTAATGGCCGCCACAGATCAGATATGCATATGTGCCCTGCGGAGCATAGAAGCTTAAACGAAAAAATACCTTGCATTGATATCTTCAAGAATACTCAAAATATGACTTGGGTATTCAAATACCCGATGGCTTTTGTTGTGAGCTTATACTTGAATTTTTCAATTTGAAAAATACACCTTACTATTTTTTTTTACCAATATATGAACAATCCAAAATCAAAAGTCATCAGGTATTTAAATATCCATAGTCCTTATATGTGATATCATTGAAAATATGTATATTATGATCATTATGAGTTTCGAGCCTTTTCGTTTTGGCTTTTCCTATTTTCCGATATATAGCTGCAGTTTTCCTGAGAATAACACTAAAATAAAAGACGATTTTCACCTGTGAAAAACTAACGTTACCATCAAAAAGACCTGTACCTACTATATATTTTTCTTGAAGGTCAATTCTTCCTCTTTAATAAGAAAAACATACCACGGCAGACCTGCAGAAAGAGGGATGGACAAGGGGGATTTTCCCCCGGGCCCGGGCTTTATTAAGGGCCCCACAATTGGCATTGCATTTTTTTATTGCACATTTTTGTGAGGGGACCCCGGGCCCCAAATTTCTGTCTACGGGTCTGTACCACGGTATCGTTCCTCTAGTCTAAGCTGCAATTTTCTTAACAGCTATAGCTTCATGGGTATTTAAAATCCCATTGGTACTTAATTCGATTGAAATTCGATCAACTCAGAGATCAACGCTCAGAATAACAAATCATTCGATGAGCGAAGAGATCCGATCATCTATTATCAATCGAACACTAGAATAGGGTGGTCAGGTATATTTATCCTTTATCTAAATAAAAAATATAAAGTTTGTTGTGAGCAAAAAATCCCTCCCAAAATAATTATCTTCGTACGCCCCTTGATGTAATCCTAAAGAAAAGAAAACATCAAATTTTGAATGAATCGAATTTTTGCAATAAACATAGGTAAACCTCATTAAAGCGACTGATTACAAATTATGCCATTAAATTGTAATTTTCATGTACTCGAAAATCGCCAGTCACTCGGCGAAGAAACGAAGCACAAAAAGCCGCAGTGACTTGACGATTTCTCCAATTTACGCTGCATTAATTTCGACAGTGGCAATATTATTATGCCCTATTAGGCATCGGAGATACCGATCAACCGAATCACCAATCGAGAAAGTGGTAACTGTACTTCTTGAAAAAAAAAAAGGAAAAAAAATCGTCATTAATTTTTCTCCTTTCCACTGCACATCCTGACCTTCGAACGTGAACTTCCCTGTCCCCGTTCCCGTTCCCGTCACCATCACCATCGTCTTCGACGTCACCATCACCGTAAGGCTTGTTACGAAAATAGCTCGCATAAATAAGGAAACTTAATCGTCTGACGGAAGCGATTTCAATCAACATCGAACATTGCAGCTCGAGAAAATTGGAGCCGAAAAAAATGCACAATGCGTGCTCCATGCAACGCGTGCAACTGCGGCCTGCCGAAAACCGCCGACCTTGATCGTGGCGAATTTACATTCACGCATGCGCGGCCGAAGTTGCGTTACCGCTAAATGTGTCTCTGCGCCCGGCAATAACGAATAATGAACTGCCTCGGTCGCTTTTTATTTTCATGAGCAGCGCGCCAAGCATGCAGTCAGGTTGCTTGTCTACGTAAAACGGAAAAAATTCGACGAAAAAAGAGAAAAAAAAACTGGACTTCCATAGGCCGATAGACTGGTCCAGAAGCCGTTACTGCCAACAACCGCTGCTGCCGGGCTTAACGTGTTCAATTAAGCGGGCGACGTACTGTCAAGGTTGATGCGTTTTTTTTCCTCATTTATTGTTTTGCAGAATAACTAAGTACATGGAAATAAGATTCTTGATTATTAAATACCCAAGAGCGAATATTTCCTTTACGACGGATGGATGGACGGACGGACGGACGGATTTATGGACGGACGATTACACTTGAAATGGCACACAAAGCCATTAACTCTCACAGATGCGCTCATGAGGGACTCATATTTCCAGTGGATTTTCTAAGTTCTCGTCACTGACTTTTAACTGTCATCACTACATGCCCGTTCTGAATGTTGAGACCGAGGCACATCTCAATGGGCTCCGGCACATATCTACACACGCATCGACATGTTGTATTCGTTGTACCCTTCGCAAAGCCTACGGTAATGACTGGCTTTGGGGTTTCGAATTTCCACAATATAGCTTCAATCGACTCTCGGCGCTTTGACTTTTCGTCGTCGTCGTCGTCTCTTTTCGTTCGGAGAGATTTCACTGCTGCGATAATCATTTCCATCATTTCCAATCCTGACAGCAACAATAGTGAAATTGTTAACCTTCTAACTCGGCGATTGGTCGCACGTTTGCCCGGTCGCCCGGTCGTCCTGCCTGTCTCTCTGTCTGCCGAGGCGTACAATGCGAAAGAGTCAATTTCAAATCGCTCCTATGCGTCTAGAATTTCAAATAATCGCAATTGTCTGCGCCGAGTCGCAACTGAAATCGAATCGAATGCCTTAAATTTCGTTTACGGATTTCGTTTCCATGGTCTATGGTCTTGGCGTTGTTCGAGTCGATTCCCGAATAAGAGCAGCTGAAATAATTCATTCGGGAATAAATACGCGACGACTTGTAAATGGAAATTAAGAGATAATCGTTTATACAGTAGAGATGCATTAATCGCGATGCCCTTCAAATTTGTAGGAAGATATAACAGTCCTTTTTTTTGTGGCTTTATTTTACTGTCTATCAGAGGTGTATGCAGGGGGAAGCTTTGATTTTGGGGGTTCATATGCCCTCCGAAATCCGATGAAGTTCAAAAGAAATCTAAAAATAAGTGCTCAAACTCGTCCCAAAGTTGTTTTCGACGTACTCCCCTGATGCTTATATGTAGTATATGGGCACGGACGCGACACTTACGTGAGTACTTTTAAGTCCCGAGTTCAGTATTGCGGTAAATAGTAATTTTGTTTCTAAAGTTTTCGTGGACTCTTAAATTATCAAAATTTCTACGCAGATTTTAAATCCAGTCAGCTTTATACGGACGCGACAAAAAATTCACCTTTTTCAAGATGCCCATAGTTGTCTTGAAGCATGCCATCATTTTTACAGTGAATCTGAGCACTTATATATCCTATACACACATTTTAGACCCAAAAAAATTGTTGAATTTCCCTTCCATCCTCTTTCGTTTCAAGATTTGGTTGATCAAAAATTCCTCGATGTTCACAGCACGTCCTTCCTGCGGTATGTTTATTAATTCGTTTTAATAAAGGACAAAACGAATGGCGTAAAATCAACATCTCCCCCCTAGGCGTATTCCATTCATAGAGAGTAAGTAAGAGAGGAACAACAACAAAGCTTCCCTGCCTATCGAGGGGACAGGTATCTACGGTACGGTTTTCCCTGTTGATCCTTTTGTATAATTTGAACCCTCATTATCTCTCGACGCTTGTTCGGCTCTATTTTGATTAAAATTGCGAAAAACTAAAAGCAACATAATGAAAAAAGAAAAAAAAATGAAAAAAAAAAACTAGAACTCAAAGAAAACAAGAACTAATAAAGGCAGCAGAGATAACGCGGAATCAGTTTTTGGGTGAAGAGAATCTCATCATTATCGATGTACTCATTGTCATCATCGTCGTCATGATGAGACAAACGCCTCGAAATCAAAAAGGCAGAAAGGACACTTGAAAACTGCGCTCTGCACTGCAAATGCCAACCCGAATGCCGCGTTCAACCCTTACCAACATTCGGTATTCGGTAATCGCAATGGCGTGAGCGAACGCTCACCCGAAGGGTGTACCCGAGCCGTTCCTGATCGTTTCCAATGTCCTTTTCAAGTTTACATCTCTCGTCTCGCTGTGATTTCCAATGCGCGAGAAGAGGACAAAAAGTAATGCGACTTCGTTAAGCCACTTCTTCGCTTGGCATGTAATCGAGAGTGGCCACCCGCTGCGCTGCAGGACGACAAACAAAAAAGGTGCTAGAAAATGGTGAAAATGGAATTAGTTGACTGCTTTTGTTTTTCGTCTCTATATATGTATGTGGATGCCAAAAATGGAATTTTCTGCCATTTTTTTTTTTTTTTTTGTTTTTGTTCGTACTGTTTTAGTTTGTTTAAGCGTTCGAATTTCTCTCGCTTAAGCTCTCATTATTCAGATTATTCAAATCATCGGTTAAACGCAGCGGCCTCCACACGTGTTTCAGATTTAGCACAAGAGATTTCTCAGATCCTGTGGGCAATTTTTTGGTTGCAGCACGTGAACGAACTCTTTTTGAAGTGCGGTGTTGAAAGGATTTTCCTTCTACCAGTGGATCAATAAAATATGGGATAAAAGTTAAACGGCAGAACTTTTTCTGTCCTTATCTGAGAAAATAGTTTCATATCACAATTTTCGCTTGAACCCAATTTTAACCTGAAGCCAAATCTTTTAATATCCTTATTCTTGAAGGAAAAAATATTTAACCCAATACGAAATGAATATTGTGCCCAGTGCTTCATAGCTATATGTGTAAGATTTAATATAGTCAAGCACCGGGCTTTCAACCGAATAAATCATAATATGTCTAAGGTTTTTCTTTAATCTCAAAATTTTATATATTCCCCGGGATTTTTGTCCCAAGAGAATTTATCAAGCGGAAGAAGGAAGTGTTTTTAACGTCTAAAAAAAAAAGGAAAAATATGATGACCTTTGCTTAAAAATTTTTGACATTCTTGGTCCCTTTATATTCCCATCTTCATGTCTATCTAAAGAAAGAATATTTTAAAAATTTGTAGGGAAAGAATTCCCGGGAATATTTAGAATCGAGCCGATTAAATTTTTTCTCCAATAAGCTTTGTTGAATGGAATGAAATTTCGATGCATGTTTTACGCTTAATAGCTCTTCCAATGCTTACCTATGCCCACATGAGGTCAATTAGGAGCGCATTAAAAATATGTTTTTTTTTTTCTTAAACTCACAAGAAATACAAATTGCAATTATCCATTTCGAAAGCCTTTTTTCATTGAGTTTTTCTTTTGTGCTAGCCCAAATTAAATTGCATCATCCAAGTGCCAACTCTCTCAAAATAGTTCAAGAAGTTCGTTTCTTAGCTCTTTTGTTTACAAAGCAAACACCTTGAAGGAAAACAATACAAATTCCTTTCAATTACTTACACTCCTTAAAAATGTTTCATTTTTTGGCTTTTACAAAAAAAGCTTCAGGCGGACAATTAAAAGATTCCTTTTGCAAAACTATTTCGAACAAAAAAAAAATTATTAAAAATATGCATGACACCACAGAATGAGCTGATTTAAGAGCTAAAAACTCAACAATCGCAAACAGGTAAGACGGCTTGCTCCGCTGCTCAGTTCAACTCCAACAACAGCAACATGTACATGCACAACAAAAACAAAAACAACAATAAAAACAACAACAACGTTGGCACTTAACATTATAGAAGGAGAGACTTCTGCGAGCTTATCTATGGGGTGTAGGTACCAACTGGTGGTGCTAGACAGCTTTAGCATAAAGAAAAACCACTTTCGTTGATTGTTCCAATGAGCCAGTGCCCAGCGATCGACGCTGCGCCACGCTGCTTTACTTTGTTTCGGGTGCCACCAGCAGGCAGCATTCGATTTCACCAACACCAACAAAATCGCCAATCGTTCCAGCAACTTCAAGCTTTAATCTGATTGACTAGATCCGAGTTCGTATTTTTCTTGAAATTTTTTTCTTCGTTTTTTTCCTTCTTATTTTTACGTTACATTTTCTTGACTTGACCAAGGTTTTGTTTCTTGATCGGCGCGGTCGCTCGGCCGCCGCACCGCGTTGCTATAAAAGTGTAAGTCGTGTCACTGCGGAAGACAGTTAAATAAGTTGATTTGTTGACGTCGGTTGTCGCGTTACGCATTCTTGTGTAATTAGAGCACGTGCGCCAGTTTCAAGCTAATTCCTTTTCAACGGACAAACGAGTATAGGCTTAAGACCCTAAGCAATTTACTCTGTCACTCGTAAAGGATAGCAATATTTTTTTTTTTTGAATTATATTCAAGCGGACTTAAAAGTTTAATCCCCGAAATGTTTCGATTTGTGAGTTCTTTGGCTCTCTGATTTTCTAAAAAGCTCAAGCAAAGAGTCGAAAATTATTTTGTTTTTTTTATTTTTTTGGAAAAATTTTAATTCAAAAGTGATAAAACCTTTATTTATCTCCACTTTATATTCTTTGAGAAGTTTAGTTGCAAAAAAAAAAATTAATTCTAAAATTGAACTGTGGATATTTTTTAAATTCTTGGCAACGCTTCGAAATACTCAAATCAAAAAGACTTTCTCAATAAACAACAGAGATGAACTCAGCTCTCATTTGAAGGGCATTTCTGAGTTTCGCCCAAATATCCTTTGGATTTTCTAATTTGAATTATTTTTTTCCAATACCTATCGAAATTTTGCTAAAAAAAAAAAAAAAATTATTTTATTGAAAAATGTTTTTCCATTTTCGACAGGTCATTCTCTCTACCCTCCTTGCATTGGTTGCTGCCCAGGGCTACCATCAAAATCCACAGACAGCAGCAATTATAAGCGAGCAACGATATCTGTCTGGCGATGGAAAATTCGGCGCTGCCTATACACAAGAGGACGGTATCAACTTTAAGGAGGAAACCGATGCCGATGGAACACGCCACGGTAGCTACAGCTACGTCGATCCGACTGGACAAAGGCGCACGATCTCTTACACAGCGGGCAAAAATGGGTGAGTAAAAATGGGGCGAGAAAAGTGAAGGGACCAAAACGCATTGCAGCAGAGCTCTTAGGAATGATGCAATTACCGAACTGGCACGAGTTCGATTAGATTAACCCAATTGTGGTAA